>OU342738.1:338977080-339246340 GCA_910589765.1 Avena atlantica | reverse complement strand
TATGATGCTCAAATGCAAGGGGACATGATGACATGCATGATGTGATGATGATGCAACAATTATATGTTGGAAGCGGCTCATTTATTATTAAGACATGTAGCATTACAGGGGTTAGACAACTGGGATGCTACAACTCTCCCCACTAAACAGGAATCTCGCCCCGAGATTCTAGGAGAAGAAGAAGACACAAAGAGAGAAGGATGGTTGACACGGAGTTCATCTTCACGCTCCCAAGTTGCTTCATCAACGGAATGGTGTGACCACTGCACCTTGCAAAACATGATGGACTTGTTGCGAGTCCTTCGTTCTGCGGTCTCAAGGATTTTGGTGGGGTGTTCTTGATAAGAGAGATCTTCTTGGAGGTCTATTAGCTCATGATCCACGGTCCTGCCGGGATCTTTGAGCACTTCTCTTGAGCTGAGAGATGTGGAAAACATCATGGACTTTGAGTTTTTCCGGAAGCTCTAGTGCATAAGCAACTTCTCCTCTTCTACCACGTATCTTGAAAGGACCGATGTATCTAGGAGCCAACTTTCCTTTGATACCGAAGCGGTGTGTGTCCTCTCATGGGAGTGACACGAAGATAGACGAGATCACCAGGGGCATATACCATATCTGTGTGCTTCCTGTCATAGTTGCTCTTCTGACGACTTTGAGCAATCTTCAGATTCTCCAGAATGATATGCACCTTCTCCTCTGCTTGAGTCACAATGTCAGGGCCAAACCAGATTCTTTCTCCTGCACCTGACCAACCAATCGGTGTTCTGCACTTGCGACCATAGAGAGCCTCGAATGGTGCCATCTTCAGACTCTTCTGGAAGCTGTTGTTGTAGGAGAATTCAGCATATGGAAGGCATTCCTCCCACTTCATGCCAAACGAGATGACGCATGCCCGAAGCATATCCTCCAGAATCTGATTGATTCTTTTCCACTTGTCCTTGCGACTGAGGGTGGTAAGCAGTGCTGAAGTTCAACTTGGTTCCCAAAGCTTTTTGGAAACTCTCCCAGAACTTTGAGGTGTGAAGATGCTTCCACGGTCTGAACTGATTTCAAGTGGAACCCCATACAAAGAGACAATCCTGTTGATATAGAGCTCAGCCAACTGAATTCCAGAAATTGTTTCTTTGACGGGGAAGAAATGAGCCACTTTAGAAAGCCTGTCGATGACGACAAAAATTGCATTGTTGCCCTTCTGCGACCTTGGAAAGCCAGTGATGAAGTCCATCTCTACTTTCTCCCATTTCCATTCCGGAGGTTTCAATGGCTGTAGAAGACCAAATGGTTTCTGATGGACAGCCTTGACTCTGCGGCAGACATCACATTCTGAGACATACTTGGCACAATACCTTTTTAACCCAGGCCACCAGTATTGTGTTTTCAAGTCCATGTACATCTTTGTGCTGCCAGGATGGATAGATAGAACCGAATCATGTGCCTCCTTGAGAACTTGGTCTCTCAGACCCGGGTAGTTTGGAACAAACATCCGGTGATCAAAGAAGAGCGTGCCTTGATCATCAACATGGAAGGATTCATACTTCGGCGTGCCAAGCTTAGAGATGAGCTTTCTGGTGTGCGGATCACCAAGCTGACGGGAACGAATCTGTTCTTCCAAGAGAGGAGTAGCCAGAAGATTCAGGAGATGCCCTTGTTCCACAATTTCCAGGTTGAGCTGACGGAATTCCTCGCACAAGAGAGGCTGCTGCTCTTCTACCATGAGGTTGTTGACATAAGCTTTACGGCTAAGCGCATCTGCCATGACGTTTGCTTTGCCTGGAGTGTAGTTGATGGTCACATCGAATCATTGATGGCTTCAATCCATCTCCTTTGCCGAAGATTGAGATCCGGTTGAGTGAAGATATACTTCAAACTCTTGTGATCCGAGAAGATCTCACAACGGTTACCCAGCAAAATAGTGCCTCCATAGCTTCAAAGCAAAGACCACTGCTGCTAGCTCAAGGTCATGCGTGGGATAGTTGACCTCATGCGTCTTCAACTGACGAGAGGCATAAGCAACCACCTGTCTCTCTTGCATAAGGACCCGCACCCAATCCTTGCAAAGAGGCATCGCAGAATATCTGGAAAGGCTTAGATGTATCCGGAGGAACCAAGACTGGTGGGAAGTGAGCTTCTGTTTGAGTGTCTCAAAACTTTCTTGGCAAGCAGGAGTCCACAGGTACTTCTTGCCTTTCTTGAGGAGATCGGTAAGAGGCTTTGCTATCTTCGAGAAGTTCTGCACAAAGCGACGGCAATAGCTAGCCAAGCCGAGAAAAACTCCGCACTTCCTTGACATTAAAGGAGAAGCCATTCAACATTGTCTTCACGGTTTCCGGGTTGACCGCAATGCCCTTGGCAGAGATAACATGGCCCAAGTATGTCACTTCAGGCAGCCAAAACTCACACTTAGAGAACTTTGCATACAAGCGGTTCTCACGAAGCTTGTTCAGGACACACCGCAGGTGTTCTTCATGCTCCTCCTTGGACTTGGAATAGACCAGAATGTCATCCAGATATACCACCACAAACTTATCAAGGTACTCCATGAAACGGAGTTCATCAGCCTCGAGAAGGTAGCAGGTGCGTTGGTGAGACCGAAAGACATGACCGTATACTCATACAGGCCATAGCGAGTGTGTGAAAGCTGTTTTGGGCACATCTTCTTTGCGAATTTTGATTTGGTGATAACCACTTCTCAAGTCCAGCTTAGAGAACACCACAGCTCCTGCCAGCTGATCAAATAGATCATTTATCCGAGGAAGAGGATATTGTTCTTGATGGTTTTAGCATTGAGAGCCCGATAATCAACACAGAGTCTATCGGTTCTGTCACGCTTCTTCACAAAGATTGTTGGGCTACCCCAAGAGGAAGTGCTATGTTGAATGAAACCCAATTTCTCTTGTTCATCAAGTTGTCGTTTGAGTTCAGCCAACTCAGAAGGACCCATTTTATATGGCCTCTTGGAGATAGGAGCCGTTCCAGGTTCAAGCTCAATCACGAATTCAACCTCGCGATCCGGAGGCATACCTGGCAACTCTTCAGGAAAGACATCTGGAAACTCACAGACCACTGGTACACCCTGAATAGCTTCCATAGCATCATTATTCAGAGCAGCCAAGGAATAGAGCTGGACAGCAGGAGTCAGACTTGGAGAAAAAAAACTATGTGACCTTCAGGAATCTTCAGAGACACTGAGCGTTCAGCACAATCAATCACAGCTGCATTTGCTGTCAACCAATCCATGCCCAAAATGACATCAATGTCAGAGTTGCCCGAAGAATCAAAGAAGCCAAGAATGAAGAACCACCAATCTCGATCTGATTGCCATGACTGATATGAGCAGCCCTCATGTTTGAACCAGAGATAGCACCACCAGACGACGTGGTAAAGGAACCCTATCCAGGTCATGCTCTTGTGCAAACTTATGCGAGACAAACGAATGTGATGCACCAGAATCAAAGAGAACTCGTGCAGGAACTGAGTTAACTGAAAGCATACCCATGACAACTCCTGGTGCGAGCTCAGCTTGAGAGGCGTTGACCAGTTTTGCACGAACAACCGCAGACCCGGGCTTAGTGTTGATGTTGAGAGCCCGAGGCGGTGGTGCAC
The DNA here is from genome assembly GCA_910589765.1 of Avena atlantica. NCBI lineage: Eukaryota > Viridiplantae > Streptophyta > Magnoliopsida > Poales > Poaceae > Avena > Avena atlantica. The sequence continues at coordinate 339,242,737 of OU342738.1, read as the reverse complement.
GAACCGAAGGAGAGCTTGTTGCAGATCTTGGCGGGGGTGGAGGGAGAGTTTTGTTCTTCATTGGGCAGTTCCAGTTTCGATGTCCAGGATCTCCACACACGAAGCAGGCACTGCTGGACGTGGAGCAGAGTAGCCAGGGACTCCGCCAGGCGCTCCAGGGTAGTGGTTGTTGTAGCCCTGGGAGCCGCAGTGGTGAAGTTTGGTGGCCTTGGCGCGAAACTTGCAGGTCTTGGTGGAGCCGGGAGCGACGGTGGGGTGTTAGGAACCCAAACACGCCGCTTAGAAGGAGCTGCCATAACCGAAGAGCTTGATGCATCCCTGTTATGTTTCTTGGACTCCTCGAACACTTGCCTGCTTGCCTCCTCTTGCAGTGCTGTGTGCTGTAGTTCCAGGAAGGTTGCCGGTCTCGCATGCGTGATTGCATACTTGATCGACGCATTGAGCCCTTGCCTGAACCTTTTCTGCTTCTTCTTGTCATCAGATACCTCATCACCACCATAACGAGAGAGATTCATGAAGTTCCTGATGTAGGTGTTGACGTTATCATTTCCCTGCTTCAGGTTGAGAAAAGCCTCCTTCATCCTTTCCATCACAATATCTGAGAGAAACTGCTCCTTGAACGCTCCAGTGAACCTTTCCCAAGTTGGCTGAAAACCTGTGCAGCTTGCCTTCAAGTAGTTCTCCCACCAAAGAGCTGCATCTCCCTTGAGAAGGTGAGTAGCGCACTTGACCCACTCTTGTTCCGGAACATCAGCAGTCTCGAGCAACCTTGAGATCTCACGCAGCCAATCATCTGCGTCCAGAGGTCGGTCAGACACATCAAACTGACGAGGGTTGAATTTGAGGAAGCTCTTGATGTCTCCACGCCTGGGAGGTGGAGGAAGTGGAGCAAACTCGTTTCTTCTGACGCTCTCCTCAAAGCGCTGCTGGTTCTCTTGCATAGCCGCCAAAGCATTAGCAATGTTTGACAGCGCTGAGCCCAGTTCCGGAGGTATGTCCTCATCAGTCCGGCGTGGTGGAGCCATCCTGTCATTGATATAAAACTCAAGTCAGTACTATAATGGAGAATGATAATAATCCAAAATAGTACCAAGATGGAATTAACCAAGATTAAAGGATACAATTTACTGAGATGATATTATAATATCAACAAAGTTCATAGCACCTAAAAGATATTAAGCATATCGCACACGACTGAAAAGGAGTGTGGTACACAAATATGTCAAAGAAAAATTTTCCACAAATTTCGGCATTACAATACCAATAGATGCGCAAAATTACTTAACGAATCAAGATTAGTGACTCTACCGATCCAATATACAAAAGCGAATGAGGAGAGTAGTGGTATGGTCGCGACTCCATCCCGCACTCAAATCATTACTCCGCACATGAACAAGTGGAACACATATCCTAACCCCTTCTTCTCACGACGAAACCTAGGATTGGTTAACTACGGAAACGAACACCCCAAACAAGATAGCGTCGGATACAAGAGGAAGATAGATTGCGTCGGTTTACAAAAGCCTGTTGGTATGGAATGTACCAACAGTTGATAACCAAAGGCAGATAAGATAACAACTTGGATGCAACAGATAGACAAGGGATTACACACACACACACATCCTATGGTACTACGGAAACCCCGAACACGTGAATCCTAGTTTGAATTTTGAGAAGAGGATTGAAAACGTTGCACTTCCTTACCAGAAAAGGGTGGGTGGGAGGGTAAGAAGAAAAATGGGAAGCAGTCCTACTCTCGCGTTTTGTTTTTCCCTAATATACATAACTACCAAAATATTTGCTAGACTGACAACGACCGTTTGGCTGAAACCCTGAAGGTCGGGATGGCTCTGATACCAATTGTAACTACCTCGGTGAACTACGCTCCTAGATACAAGCCTGGATGAGTGGTAGTGGTTGAAATAGTACGGGGGGCCCCAAAAGCCACACACTGGTAGTCCTTTCAGACGTCCCAACCACTACCCTCTCAACGGGACCTGTACGGGCGGCGTAGTCGGCAGGCGAAGGGATCAACTACGTACACAAGTGGGTATGTACGCAAGCCACCATACAAGAGTACATCAGAGCCATACCATCTAGAAAGAAAGGAAATATACCAACGCCATACGGCAAGATTCAAATGACCTAGATAGATCTATATTTTAGGATAACTCCTCATACAACACACATCAGAGAATCATGCGGAAGCGGCAAACAAAATCCGAGTACGGATAAGAAGCAAATCGGCATAAGATGCCAGAGAAATAAGCACATCCCAACTACAGGTCTCACGGATCCCCGATCCCGGAATCTCTACACCGAACGATCATTGCCCACATCATCGGCTTCTTCCACCCAGTATCCGTCCTGCGGGGGTACCTGTTCATCTGAATCAAGAATTTATCGTGTGAGACCCTAAGGGTACTCAGCAAGTCTTAATGCCTCTAAAGGGGACACAACCTGGGGTGACGCAATTGCAGCGAAAGATAAACCCTAGCAATTCTACAGATAAACGCTAGCCATCCGCCTAACCAACGATAGACGGATGTCCGTGAATTAAGTACAACAGTTATAATGGTAATCTCATCCGATCCATCCTCCTCCCTGCTTACCAACAAGGAAGCGGACGAACAACCCCCCATCCGTTGGCAATTTTATTAACCATTCCATGAGCGTTGCACTAATTACTAGTCAAATTACTTAGTCAGATTAAGGCGGTACTTTTAGTTATGCTTGTCTATGATCGAGAAACTGTGCTCCAAGTCGTCCATATCCGCGGACATGGCTTTCAGAAAGTTTTACCCGGCCGGGGTGCACCAATAGCAACACACACTCGATCAACCTCGGAAAAACCAAATCAAAACCCAACGAGGCTTTCACGACTGAACAATCACAGAATTCAGAAATATTTCAGGGGGCCACCCCTTGGAGTATACCCGCAACGGAGTAAGCAAGCTTCGAGACGGACTACAAGGTTTGTGGGGCCGGCGGTAAACGACAGCAGATCCCCAAACGGGGACTGTCGATACCACGTAAACGGGTCACCTCCCTAAACAGTACAGTGTGCTCATCGCACATTAGTAAATAAAGCAGTAAAACATGGCATAAGTACAGGATCGTATAAAACCTCAAACTAGTTTGTGGCCCCAAGAAATAAGACGGAATCAAGCTCTGGCTCAGGGGGGTCCCATATACCTCCCGGATGTGGATAGCGCGATAAATCAAGGAACAGGAATCAAGTACTCGGGGTCTTACGGGACACCAGTGAGCAGGAAAAACCAAATAGCAGATGTTGCTCACCGGTGCCACTTTCTTTAGTTATCCCAGAACTACTCAGGTTAAGTTGTTTAGGTACCTCGTTAGCCAACAGACACTCACATACCCTACACATGCTGTTCTACGACTCGCATGGCTCAAACAACTCCTATAGTAGTGGCTCATGGGATGGGGGAACAAGCTTGGTGGGGTTAAAAGTAAAGGCTATGCATACTTGGGATTCAATTTAATGCAATCGCGACTCCATGATGCAAGAATAAGATAGAGGCAATAGGTACTGTATGTATGCAAGCATGTGGTAGTGCTTGCCTGGTATCTCAGTTGAAGCGAGGGACGGATCTGGGTAGTGCTCCTGGTTCTCTTGATACAACCCCTGCTCAGTGTCTATCCGAGAAAAACCAAACAAACAAGGCCAACATGAATATAGAGCACAAGCATAAGAATAAGATGCGTCAAGCAAACAATCATGCCATGATGAATGATGCAAAATTTACATGGCAAGTAAAGTAGCATGGCACGGTGAGGTGTGGTGGACAAGAAAAATAACAATTAAGTGGGTTTTAGTCATATTTTGTTGTCATAACAATTGTTGTTCGCATATATTTGTATGATGCATGCTGCAATTGAAGTCATGGATAGCATAAACAGAAAGGTCTCGTCGAGCTGATCAATTTAGACTGTTTATTTGCTAAAGTTGGATTTACAAAACATTAGTTATGATTTGATGAAAATCCAGTGGCAATTGATGGTAATTAACATATCTTGCAATTTTACTTGTGCAAAATGCAAAATAGAAGGCATATTTGAATTCCCCTCATTTTTCTGATATCAAAACATATAACATTTGCCCAATTTGGATTTTCAAATTAAAAGTTATTAATAATCTGAATAGAATTTGGAATTTTGAACTTAATTAAACAGGTTTGAATTTGAAAACAGCTCTGAAAACGTTTTCCACTCAGACTGACCCAGCCTGAGTCGCAGACAGGTGGGCCAGGGGTTCTCTCTGGCCCACACGCCAGTGTCTGAGCAAGATCTGGACCGCGGGTTGATAAACAGAACAACAGGAACCTTTTTACAAAACTCCCAGAGACACTGACAACGGGCCTGGAAGGACCGCGGGTTGGAAAGGCAAACAAGGCCGGGGGTCATCTGCAAAACGCACACGCGGCCAGGGGGAGGACTGCGGGTTCAGACTGGGTTCTTGCGGGAGCCTTTTCGCAAGATTTCATCGGTCGCTGGCAGGTGGGGCCTCGAGGACTGCGGGTTGGCAAAACAAAACTGGGAGGGGGTTTTCGCAAAAAGTCTGCGGTGCACTGTGCTTCTTCCCTGCCTGACGAAACTGAACCGCGCGCGACAGGGGAAACAGGGGGAGCGCGCTGGGGCTCGATCCCGCGACCGCGAGCGCGCCTGCGAAGGCGGGTGACCACCGGGCTGGCCTCTGGTTGATGCTAAGACGATGCTCGCGTGCTGGTTAGGGTGTGGCGCGCACGGAAGCTTGCAGGCACACGCTCGCCGCCGGCACGCTGAGAGCATTCGACGAAACGAACGGGGCAACCAGGACGCGACTGAGGACAGGGGATTGTCAGGGAGGTTCGTGGGCTCACCGCGGGCGTGCTGGCGTGCTCGAAACGGGCAGGGGTGGAGGCGATCACTGGCGAAGCTCGCGAACTGGAGGCTAGGGTTTCCCGGCGGTGCGCGGCAGATCCTGGCGTTCCTGGTCCTTCTCCTCCTCGATGTGGGCCCAGGGGACGTCGCAGCAGCCCCAGGAGCTTCCTCGACCACTTGCTGCAGCACGCCACCAGCTAGAACATCTGTGGCAGGAGGTAGCTGGCGGTGGGCGGCGATAGGGCGTTGGGGACGATGGAGAAGGAGGGCAGAGAGGGGAGAGGCAGGGCGACGCTGGGATGGGATCTGGGGAGGCCAGAGAGGGAGAGGGAGAGGATAAGAAGGGGGAGGCGCTGTGGTTGCGTGAGGGAAGGGGTTAGCTGCGGGGGTGGCGTTGGTCACCTCCCTCACGTGCTCGGCATGGGCCAGGGGGTGGCGTGGTGGAACTGGGAAGGGGAGAGGGTGACTGGCAGGTGGGACTGGGAGGCTCGTGGCCAGGTGCTGGTAGAGAGAGAGGAAAAGAGGGGAGAGGGGGGATAGTCGGGCTAGGGTTTTTAGTTAGCTAGGGGAGGGTCCTGGTCACGTGGGGCAGGTAGGGAGCTGGGGTGGGGCGCCTGGTAGATAGAGAGGGGTGAAGCGAGCTGGGGTGGGGCATTAGGGTTTTAGCTAGGGAGAGGGATGGATTAGGGTGTAGTTTAGAATAGATGTAAAAATAGGTTTTTGTTTTAGGGTAGAAAAGAGAGAGAGGGAGCACTTTGTTTTGTGTAGATTAGATGGGGTTTTGGGTTTAACTAGTAGGGGTTTTGGGTTAGAAGAGGTGAAGATGGTACTAAACTTGGCAAAGCAAGCTTCATGCAAGCTCTAGCAAGATCAGACAAGAAAAGAGGGAGAGGAGAGAGAGATGGTCATATGGTGGTGGTGGGGTTTTTGGGTCCATGCATGATCCCAACATAGGTCAAGCAAGAACAAAGAAAGAGTAGGGTAGCTAGGATTTTATACTAACCAGACAAACAAGCAAAGAAGAAGGCTCCATTTAGAAAACCAGACAAAAGCCAAAAGCTAGGGGAGATGGTACTTGCATGGCCCATGCAAGACAATTAATGCCCAAATTATCCTTGTGAAAACAATGATATTATGATGGCATTGTCCATATGCATTCCCAAAAGGTGGGCAAGGCCAAGCAAAGGTTATAGGGGATCCAACCAACAACATGGGTTAGGGATAACTCAACAAAAGCCAAGCCCATATTATTGGATGGTGGAATTATAAGGTGGTGAAAGAAAAAGGTGGTGGAGTCAAAAGAGAGATGCCCCCAACTCAACTTGGGCATTTAACAATTTATTAAGAACCAAATACAATATCAAGAGGCAACTACAATTAATCATGCACATGAGATAAGAACCAACAAGAAAGGGTTTTATATGATGCTCAAATGCAAGGGGACATGATGACATGAGCATGATGTGATGATGATGCAACAATTATATGTTGGAAGCGGCTCATTTTATTATTAAGACATGTAGCATTACAGGGGTTAGACAACTGGGATGCTACAACTCTCCCCCACTAAACAGGAATCTCGCCCCGAGATTCTAGGAAGAAGAAGAAGACACAAAGAGAGAAGGATGGTTGACACGGAGTTCATCTTCACGCTCCCAAGTTGCTTCATCAACGGAATGGTGTGACCACTGCACCTTGCAAAACATGATGGACTTGTTGCGAGTCCTTCGTTCTGCGGTCTCAAGGATTTTGGTGGGGTGTTCTTGATAAGAGAGATCTTCTTGGAGGTCTATTAGCTCATGATCCACGGTCCTGCCGGGATCTTTGAAGCACTTCTTGAGCTGAGAGATGTGGAAAACATCATGGACTTTGAGTTTTTCCGGAAGCTCTAGTGCATAAGCAACTTCTCCTCTTCTACCACGTATCTTGAAAGGACCGATGTATCTAGGAGCCAACTTTCCTTTGATACCGAAGCGGTGTGTTCCTCTCATGGGAGTGACACGAAGATAGACGAGATCACCAGGGGCATATACCATATCTGTGTGCTTCCTGTCATAGTTGCTCTTCTGACGACTTTGAGCAATCTTCAGATTCTCCAGAATGATATGCACCTTCTCCTCTACTTGAGTCACAATGTCAGGGCCAAACCAGATTCTTTCTCCTGCACCTGACCAACCAATCGGTGTTCTGCACTTGCGACCATAGAGAGCCTCGAATGGTGCCATCTTCAGACTCTTCTGGAAGCTGTTGTTGTAGGAGAATTCAGCATATGGAAGGCATTCCTCCCACTTCATGCCAAACGAGATGACGCATGCCCGAAGCATATCCTCCAGAATCTGATTGATTCTTTCCACTTGTCCTTGCGACTGAGGGTGGTAAGCAGTGCTGAAGTTCAACTTGGTTCCCAAAGCTTTTTGGAAACTCTCCCAGAACTTTGAGGTGAAGATGCTTCCACGGTCTGAACTGATTTCAAGTGGAACCCCATACAAAGAGACAATCCTGTTGATATAGAGCTCAGCCAACTGAATTCCAGAAATTGTTTCTTTGACGGGGAAGAAATGAGCCACTTTAGAAAGCCTGTCGATGACGACAAAAATTGCATTGTTGCCCTTCTGCGACCTTGGAAAGCCAGTGATGAAGTCCATCTCTACTTTCTCCCATTTCCATTCCGGAGGTTTCAATGGCTGTAGAAGACCAAATGGTTTCTGATGGACAGCCTTGACTCTGCGGCAGACATCACATTCTGAGACATACTTGGCACAATACCTTTTTAACCCAGGCCACCAGTATTGTGTTTTCAAGTCCATGTACATCTTTGTGCTGCCAGGATGGATAGATAGAACCGAATCATGTGCCTCCTTGAGAACTTGGTCTCTCAGACCCGGGTAGTTTGGAACAAACATCCGGTGATCAAAGAAGAGCGTGCCTTGATCATCAACATGGAAGGATTCATACTTCGGCGTGCCAAGCTTAGAGATGAGCTTTCTGGTGTGCGGATCACCAAGCTGACGGGAACGAATCTGTTCTTCCAAGAGAGGAGTAGCCAGAAGATTCAGGAGATGCCCTTGTTCCACAATTTCCAGGTTGAGCTGACGGAATTCCTCGCACAAGAGAGGCTGCTGCTCTTCTACCATGAGGTTGTTGACATAAGCTTTACGGCTAAGCGCATCTGCCATGACGTTTGCTTTGCCTGGAGTGTAGTTGATGGTCACATCGAAGTCATTGATGGCTTCAATCCATCTCCTTTGCCGAAGATTGAGATCCGGTTGAGTGAAGATATACTTCAAACTCTTGTGATCCGAGAAGATCTCACAACGGTTACCCAGCAAATAGTGCCTCCATAGCTTCAAAGCAAAGACCACTGCTGCTAGCTCAAGGTCATGCGTGGGATAGTTGACCTCATGCGTCTTCAACTGACGAGAGGCATAAGCAACCACCTGTCTCTCTTGCATAAGGACCGCACCCAATCCTTGCAAAGAGGCATCGCAGAATATCTGGAAAGGCTTAGATGTATCCGGAGGAACCAAGACTGGTGTGGAAGTGAGCTTCTGTTTGAGTGTCTCAAAACTTTCTTGGCAAGCAGGAGTCCACAGGTACTTCTTGCCTTTCTTGAGGAGATCGGTAAGAGGCTTTGCTATCTTCGAGAAGTTCTGCACAAAGCGACGGCAATAGCTAGCCAAGCCGAGAAAACTCCGCACTTCCTTGACATTAACAGGAGGAAGCCATTCAACAATTGTCTTCACGGTTTCCGGGTTGACCGCAATGCCCTTGGCAGAGATAACATGGCCCAAGTATGTCACTTCAGGCAGCCAAAACTCACACTTAGAGAACTTTGCATACAAGCGGTTCTCACGAAGCTTGTTCAGGACACACCGCAGGTGTTCTTCATGCTCCTCCTTGGACTTGGAATAGACCAGAATGTCATCCAGATATACCACCACAAACTTATCAAGGTACTCCATGAAAACGGAGTTCATCAGCCTCGAGAAGGTAGCAGGTGCGTTGGTGAGACCGAAAGACATGACCGTATACTCATACAGGCCATAGCGAGTGGTGAAAGCTGTTTTGGGCACATCTTCTCTGCGAATTTTGATTTGGTGATAACCACTTCTCAAGTCCAGCTTAGAGAACACCACAGCTCCTGCCAGCTGATCAAATAGATCATTTATCCGAGGAAGAGGATATTTGTTCTTGATGGTTTTAGCATTGAGAGCCCGATAATCAACACAGAGTCTATCGGTTCTGTCACGCTTCTTCACAAAGATTGTTGGGCTACCCCAAGAGGAAGTGCTATGTTGAATGAAACCCAATTTCTCTTGTTCATCAAGTTGTCGTTTGAGTTCAGCCAACTCAGAAGGACCCATTTTATATGGCCTCTTGGAGATAGGAGCCGTTCCAGGTTCAAGCTCAATCACGAATTCAACCTCGCGATCCGGAGGCATACCTGGCAACTCTTCAGGAAAGACATCTGGAAACTCACAGACCACTGGTACACCCTGAATAGCTTCCATAGCATCATTATTCAGAGCAGCCAAGGAATAGAGCTGGACAGCAGGAGTCAGACTTGGAGAAAAAACTATGTGACCTTCAGGAATCTTCAGAGACACTGAGCGTTCAGCACAATCAATCACAGCTGCATTTGCTGTCAACCAATCCATGCCCAAAATGACATCAATGTCAGAGTTGCCCAGAAGAATCAAAGAAGCCAAGAATGAAGAACCACCAATCTCGATCTGATTGCCATGACTGATATGAGCAGCCCTCATGTTTGAACCAGGAGATAGCACCACCAGACGACGTGGTAAAGGAACCCTATCCAGGTCATGCTCTTGTGCAAACTTATGCGAGACAAACGAATGTGATGCACCAGAATCAAAGAGAACTCGTGCAGGAACTGAGTTAACTGAAAGCATACCCATGACAACTCCTGGTGCGAGCTCAGCTTGAGAGGCGTTGACGCAGTTTGCACGAACAACCGCAGACCCGGGCTTAGTGTTGATGTTGAGAGCCCGAGGCGGTGGTGCACGAACCGAAGGAGAGCTTGTTGCAGATCTTGGCGGGGGTGGAGGGAGAGTTTTGTTCTTCATTGGGCAGTTCCAGTTTCGATGTCCAGGATCTCCACACACGAAGCAGGCACTAGCTGGACGTGGAGCAGAGTAGCCAGGGACTCCGCCAGGCGCTCCAGGGTAGTGGTTGTTGTAGCCCCTGGGAGCCGCAGTGGTGAAGTTTGGTGGCCTTGGCGCGAAACTTGCAGGTCTTGGTGGAGCCGGGAGCGACGGTGGGGTGTTAGGAACCCAAACACGCCGCTTAGAAGGAGCTGCCATAACCGAAGAGCTTGATGCATCCCTGTTATGTTTCTTGGACTCCTCGAACACTTGCCTGCTTGCCTCCTCTTGCAGTGCTGTGTGCTGTAGTTCCAGGAAGGTTGCCGGTCTCGCATGCGTGATTGCATACTTGATCGACGCATTGAGCCCTTGCCTGAACCTTTTCTGCTTCTTCTTGTCATCAGATACCTCATCACCACCATAACGAGAGATATTCATGAAGTTCCTGATGTAGGTGTTGACGTTATCATTTCCCTGCTTCAGGTTGAGAAAAGCCTCCTTCATCCTTTCCATCACAATATCTGAGAGAAACTGCTCCTTGAACGCTCCAGTGAACCTTTCCCAAGTTGGCTGAAAACCTGTGCAGCTTGCCTTCAAGTAGTTCTCCCACCAAAGAGCTGCATCTCCCTTGAGAAGGTGAGTAGCGCACTTGACCCACTCTTGTTCCGGAACATCAGCAGTCTCGAGCAACCTTGAGATCTCACGCAGCCAATCATCTGCGTCCAGAGGTCGGTCAGACACATCAAACTGACGAGGGTTGAATTTGAGGAAGCTCTTGATGTCTCCACGCCCTGGGAGGTGGAGGAAGTGGAGCAAACTCGTTTCTTCTGACGCTCTCCTCAAAGCGCTGCTGGTTCTCTTGCATAGCCGCCAAAGCATTAGCAATGTTTGACAGCGCTGAGCCCAGTTCCGGAGGTATGTCCTCATCAGTCCGGCGTGGTGGAGCCATCCTGTCATTGATATAAAACTCAAGTCAGTACTATAATGGAGAATGATAATAATCCAAAATAGTACCAAGATGGAATTAACCAAGATTAAAGGATACAATTTACTGAGATGATATTATAATATCAACAAAGTTCATAGCACCTAAAAGATATTAAGCATATCGCACACGACTGAAAAGGAGTGTGGTACACAAATATGTCAAAGAAAAATTTTCCACAAATTTCGGCATTACAATACCAATAGATGCGCAAAATTACTTAACGAATCAAGATTAGTGACTCTACCGATCCAATATACAAAAGCGAATGAGGAGAGTAGTGGTATGGTCGCGACTCCATCCCGCACTCAAATCATTACTCCGCACATGAACAAGTGGAACACATATCCTAACCCCTTCTTCTCACGACGAAACCTAAGGATTGGTAACTACGGAAACGAACACCCCAAACAAGATAGCGTCGGATACAAGAGGAAGATAGATTGCGTCGGTTTACAAAAGCCTGTTGGTATGGAATGTACCAACAGTTGATAACCAAAGGCAGATAAGATAACAACTTGGATGCAACAGATAGACAAGGGATTACACACACACACACACACATCCTATGGTACTACGGAAACCCCGAACACGTGAATCCTAGTTTGAATTTTGAGAAGAGGATTGAAAACGTTGCACTTCCTTACCAGAAAAGGGTGGGTGGGAGGGTAAGAAGAAAAATGGAAGCAGTCCTACTCTCGCGTTTTGTTTTTCCCTAATATACATAACTACCAAAATATTTGCTAGACTGACAACGACCGTTTGGCTGAAACCCTGAAGGTCGGGATGGCTCTGATACCAATTGTAACTACCTCGGTGAACTACGCTCCTAGATACAAGCCTGGATGAGTGGTAGTGGTTGAAATAGTACGGCGGGGCCCCAAAAGCCACACACTGGTAGTCCTTTCAGACGTCCCAACCACTACCCTCTCAACGGGACCTGTACGGGCGGCGTAGTCGGCAGGCGAAGGGATCAACTACGTACACAAGTGGGTATGTACGCAAGCCACCATACAAGAGTACATCAGAGCCATACCATCTAGAAAGAAAGGAAATATACCAACGCCATACGGCAAGATTCAAATGACCTAGATAGATCTATATTTTAGGATAACTCCTCATACAACACACATCAGAGAATCATGCGGAAGCGGCAAACAAAATCCGAGTACGGATAAGAAGCAAATCGGCATAAGATGCCAGAGAAATAAGCACATCCCAACTACAGGTCTCACGGATCCCCGATCCCGGAATCTCTACACCGAACGATCATTGCCCACATCATCGGCTTCTTCCACCCAGTATCCGTCCTGCGGGGGTACCTGTTCATCTGAATCAAGAATTTATCGTGTGAGACCCTAAGGGTACTCAGCAAGTCTTAATGCCTCTAAAGGGGACACAACCTGGGGTGACGCAATTGCAGCGAAAGATAAACCCTAGCAATTCTACAGATAAACGCTAGCCATCCGCCTAACCAACGATAGACGGATGTCCGTGAATTAAGTACAACAGTTATAATGGTAATCTCATCCGATCCATCCTCCTCCCTGCTTACCAACAAGGAAGCGGACGAACAACCCCCCATCCGTTGGCAATTTTATTAACCATTCCATGAGCGTTGCACTAATTACTAGTCAAATTACTTAGTCAGATTAAGGCGGTACTTTAGTTATGCTTGTCTATGATCGAGAAACTGTGCTCCAAGTCGTCCATATCCGCGGACACGGCTTTCAGAAAGTTTTACCCGGCCGGGGTGCACCAATAGCAACACACACTCGATCAACCTCGGAAAAACCAAATCAAAACCCAACGAGGCTTTCACGACTGAACAATCACAGAATTCAGAAATATTTCAGGGGGCCACCCCTTGGAGTATACCCGCAACGGAGTAAGCAAGCTTCGAGACGGACTACAAGGTTTGTGGGGCCGGCGGTAAACGACAGCAGATCCCCAAACGGGGACTGTCGATACCACGTAAACGGGTCACCTCCCTAAACAGTACAGTGTGCTCATCGCACATTAGTAAATAAAGCAGTAAAACATGGCATAAGTACAGGATCGTAATAAAACCTCAAACTAGTTTGTGGCCCCAAGAAATAAGACGGAATCAAGCTCTGGCTCAGGGGGGTCCCATATACCTCCCGGATGTGGATAGCGCGATAAATCAAGGAACAGGAATCAAGTACTCGGGGTCTTACGGGACACCAGTGAGCAGGAAAAACCAAATAGCAGATGTTGCTCACCGGTGCCACTTTCTTTAGTTATCCCAGAACTACTCAGGTTAAGTTGTTTAGGTACCTCGTTAGCCAACAGACACTCACATACCCTACACATGCTGTTCTACGACTCGCATGGCTCAAACAACTCCTATAGTAGTGGCTCATGGGATGGGGGAACAAGCTTGGTGGGGTTTAAAAGTAAAGGCTATGCATACTTGGGATTCAATTTAATGCAATCGCGACTCCATGATGCAAGAATAAGATAGAGGCAATAGGTACTGTATGTATGCAAGCATGTGGTAGTGCTTGCCTGGTATCTCAGTTGAAGCGAGGGACGGATCTGGGTAGTGCTCCTGGTTCTCTTGATACAACCCCTGCTCAGTGTCTATCCGAGAAAAACCAAACAAACAAGGCCAACATGAATATAGAGCACAAGCATAAGAATAAGATGCGTCAAGCAAACAATCATGCCATGATGAATGATGCAAAATTTACATGGCAAGTAAAGTAGCATGGCACGGTGAGGTGTGGTGGACAAGAAAAATAACAATTAAGTGGGTTTTAGTCATATTTTGTTGTCATAACAATTGTTGTTCGCAATATATTTGTATGATGCATGCTGCAATTGAAGTCATGGATAGCATAAACAGAAAGGTCTCGTCGAGCTGATCAATTTAGACTGTTTATTTGCTAAAGTTGGATTTACAAAACATTAGTTATGATTTGATGAAAATCCAGTGGCAATTGATGGTAATTAACATATCTTGCAATTTTACTTGTGCAAAATGCAAAATAGAAGGCATATTTGAATTCCCCTCATTTTTCTGATATCAAAACATATAACATTTGCCCAATTTGGATTTTCAAATTAAAAGTTATTAATAATCTGAATAGAATTTGGAATTTTGAACTTAATTAAACAGGTTTGAATTTGAAAACAGCTCTGAAAACGTTTTCCACTCAGACTGACCCAGCCTGAGTCGCAGACAGGTGGGCCAGGGGTTCTCTCTGGCCCACACGCCAGTGTCTGAGCAAGATCTGGACCGCGGGTTGATTAAACAGAACAACAGGAACCTTTTTACAAAACTCCCAGAGACACTGACAACGGGCCTGGAAGGACCGCGGGTTGGAAAGGCAAACAAGGCCGGGGGTCATCTGCAAAACGCACACGCGGCCAGGGGGAGGACTGCGGGTTCAGACTGGGTTCTTGCGGGAGCCTTTTCGCAAGATTTCATCGGTCGCTGGCAGGTGGGGCCTCGAGGACTGCGGGTTGGCAAAACAAAACTGGGAGGGGGTTTTCGCAAAAAGTCTGCGGCGCACTGTGCTTCTTCCCTGCCTGACGAAACTGAACCGCGCGCGACAGGGGAAACAGGGGGAGCGCGCTGGGGCTCGATCCCGCGACCGCGAGCGCGCCTGCGAAGGCGGTGACCACCGGGCTGGCCTCTGGTTGATGCTAAGACGATGCTCGCGTGCTGGATAGGGTGTGGCGCGCACGGAAGCTTGCAGGCACACGCTCGCCGCCGGCACGCTGAGAGCGTTCGACGAAACGAACGGGGCAACCAGGACGCGACTGAGGACAGGGGATTGTCAGGGAGGTTCGTGGGCTCACCGCGGGCGTGCTGGCGTGCTCGAAACGGGCAGGGGTGGAGGCGATCACTGGCGAAGCTCGCGAACTGGAGGCTAGGGTTTCCCGGCGGTGCGCGGCAGATCCTGGCGTTCCTGGTCCTTCTCCTCCTCGATGCGGGCCCAGGGGACGTCGCAGCAGCCCCAGGAGCTTCCTCGACCACTTGCTGCAGCACGCCACCGGCTAGAACATCTGTGGCAGGAGGTAGCTGGCGGTGGGCGGCGATAGGGCGTTGGGGACGATGGAGAAGGAGGGCAGAGAGGGGAGAGGCAGGGCGACGCTGGGATGGGATCTGGGGAGGCCAGAGAGGGAGAGGGAGAGGATAAGAAGGGGGAGGCGCTGTGGTTGCGTGAGGGAAGGGGTTAGCTGCGGGGGTGGCGTTGGTCACCTCCCTCACGTGCTCGGCATGGGCCAGGGGGGTGGCGTGGTGGAACTGGGAAGGGGAGAGGGTGACTGGCAGGTGGGACTGGGGAGGCTCGTGGCCAGGTGCTGGTAGAGAGAGAGGAAAAGAGGGGAGAGGGGGGATAGTCGGGCTAGGGTTTTTAGTTAGCTAGGGGAGGGTCCTGGTCACGTGGGGCAGGTAGGGAGCTGGGGTGGGGCGCCTGGTAGATAGAGAGGGGTGAAGCGAGCTGGGGTGGGGCATTAGGGTTTTAGCTAGGGGAGAGGGATGGATTAGGGTGTAGTTTAGAATAGATGTAAAAATAGGTTTTTGTTTTAGGGTAGAAAAGAGAGAGAGGGAGCACTTTGTTTTGTGTAGATTAGATGGGGTTTTGGGTTTAACTAGTAGGGGGTTTGGGTTAGAAGAGGTGAAGATGGTACTAAACTTGGCAAAGCAAGCTTCATGCAAGCTCTAGCAAGATCAGACAAGAAAAGAGGGAGAGGAGAGAGAGATGGTCATATGGTGGTGGTGGGGTTTTTGGGTCCATGCATGATCCCAACATAGGTCAAGCAAGAACAAAGAAAGAGGAGGGTAGCTAGGATTTTATACTAACCAGACAAACAAGCAAAGAAGAAGGCTCCATTTAGAAAACCAGACAAAAGCCAAAAGCTAGGGGAGATGGTACTTGCATGGCCCATGCAAGACAATTAATGCCCAAATTATCCTTGTGAAAACAATGATATTATGATGGCATTGTCCATATGCATTCCCAAAAGGTGGGCAAGGCCAAGCAAAGGTTATAGGGGATCCAACCAACAACATGGGTTAGGGATAACTCAACAAAAGCCAAGCCCATATTATTGGATGGTGGAATTATAAGGTGGTGAAAGAAAAAGGTGGTGGAGTCAAAAGAGAGATGCCCCCAACTCAACTTGGGCATTTAACAATTTATTAAGAACCAAATACAATATCAAGAGGCAACTACAATTAATCATGCACATGAGATAAGAACCAACAAGAAAGGGTTTTATATGATGCTCAAATGCAAGGGGACATGATGACATGAGCATGATGTGATGATGATGCAACAATTATATGTTGGAAGCGGCTCATTTTATTATTAAGACATGTAGCATTACAGGGGTTAGACAACTGGGATGCTACATAAG
Organism: Avena atlantica; assembly: GCA_910589765.1. Lineage (NCBI taxonomy): Eukaryota > Viridiplantae > Streptophyta > Magnoliopsida > Poales > Poaceae > Avena > Avena atlantica. Next base: position 339,226,372 of record OU342738.1, on the reverse strand, counting down.
GTTTGATCTTGACGAGCCTAGCATGTACAGACATGGTCTCAGGAACACGGATCACCGAAAGGTAAAGCATGAGTCATATAGGAGATATGATGAACATGTTGATTGTTCGCCATTGAAGCTATATCAACTCTCGTGATGATCGGTTTTGATGTGGTGGATTTGGTTCGTGTGATCACTAAAACAATGTGAGGGATATTGTTTTGAGTGGGAGTTCACCTAGATTAATTTAATTATTAATTAGAACTCAATTTATCATAAATTAAATCAAAGTGAATTTGCATAGTTGTTGTAGTCATTGGCATCCGTTTACCACCTTACGCTTAGTTATAATTGAGATGATAGAACTATAGAATTCTGGTTAGTTACTTTACGAACTGGCATCGTATTGTTTTGAAGTGTTAATCTAAAGTTTAAAAGTCCCATTGCAAACTTTCAGTAAGTTCCGGTTACTCCATGAAGTTTAATAATTGGTATTAAAACAAGAGTGACAATTCCAAGTGTTAGTGTATAAGTATCATGTTTGTCTCCATGATTCTTGATATTCAAAGGATTGTCTTAATATCAAGGTTATCTAGGATCTGAAAGAGTTGTTTCAGAAACCATGATGTGTGGAAGATATTGTGATATCTGAAACGAAGTTTTGGTTACAACATGATAGAGTATAATATGGCAAAAGTCATGTTCTCATATTTGATGAGAATTTGCAAAAGGTTGGAGACACTAGTTGTCCTAATCCACCAAAAGGTTTTGGATAGCAACTTTATACTCACGATTCATCTTTATAAGCTAAAAGTAGCTTGATCATGGATAATTCCATGATAAGGGTGAATATTTGATGTAGGTAAAATATTTACTACACCAAGAGATTACTAAAGAAAGGAATTTGGAAGAACACCAAACATTTGATGATGGTGATCTACTTCAAAGTGCAAATCCAAAGACATTGGTATTTAATTATACACGCTTTGGATTATGTGTCATATATATGACTCCACTATTGATGTTGATAGATTCTTTCAAACAGAAAAGGAAATACTGAAAGAGAATCTCATAAATATATGGCAGAAAAGAAAAAAAACTAGAATTGATCAGTTTAAGTATATAGATGATATACATGTTATGGCTATATTCTTTGCTTATTAAACAATGTGGTTCTTAAGTATTTGATACTGAATTTGTTGGTATGAATCGTCATACAAAACAACAGAATTCATGAACTATAGTGGCCTAAGTAATTAGCAAAAGAATATGTGATGATGTTCATCGAGAACAAATAAAGGGTTATTGTGTTGCTCGTTAAACATCAAAGCTTGCCTTCAAGATTTGTTTTATCAGGTATTATGAGAACAAAAGGGTTGTTCAAATAATTGCCGTAATCCATAAAAGATGGATGATTCACAAATCTTGTTGAAAAAATCACATCCATAAAACTAATGCTAAAGATGTCGAAAGACAAATTGATTGAAAGATCACTTAGGAAGTGACATCGCCGTTTAAATTATATTGGAAAGAAAACATGAAGAAACTCCATATGTATGGAATTTTGGAGTCTTTTGATTTTGATCAAATGACGCTTGTGAAACTTTCCTAGAGATAATTAAAACTTCGTTCATAGGCCAAAAGGGAACGAAAGACTAGCTTATTGGAATTTGTACATATTGTTGTACGAAGTCCATTATGTGTAGTCAAGAGCGATGGATTTCAACTTCATATGCTTTCTCCGAAAATTTGAGTGAATATATGAATATTTACTTAATAAGGATGAAGTGTGAAATATTTGAAAAAGTTCAAAGACTTTCAACATGAAGTGCAAAATCATTGTAACAAGAATATAAATAGTTTATGATAAGATCATAAAGGAAGATATTTGAGTTACAAGTTCAGCATAATACCTAAGATTTAAGGAATCGTTCCGTGGATTTGCATTTTCCCGAAACACCATAAGAGTATGGAGCGTTCGAGATATGTAATTAAACCTTGTTTGACATGGTAAGATCAAAAGGTATAATTCATAAAACTGCCATTATATTTTAAAGATTAAAAGCTTTAGAGATTACCGTTTTTCCACTGAAAAGAGCTTCATCATAATCCGTTGAAATGACACCATATAAAGTTATGGTTTGGGATAAAACCCAAGTAGTCCTTTCTTAAACATTGGTATGCTATACATAAGAAAGATGTTTGCAACCAAAGTCGGATGAACCTGTCTTTGTATGTTATTTCGAATAACTGTTAAGTATTCCTCCATAACACCAGAGACAAAAGTGTTTGTCACTTAGAACGTCAAGTTTCTTTGGGAAGGAATTTTTGTGAAAAGTTAAGTGGGAGGACAATAGAACTTTGATAAGGTTAAAGGAACCTTAGCTATATGATCAAAGTTGCGCAGCGCCGAAAAGTGTTCCGGAGGCAGCAACAATGCTCATGGCTTACGTGCCTCAAAGGATGTGGTTACAATAGTCAAAGTTTCTATTGAAACAAGTAGGTCGAGTAAACAATCAAATACCAAGATTTGAGGGTTGAATCATTATTTGAGAATAATGAACCGACTACATGCAAAGAAGCGATGATGGGCCCCGACTCCGTCTAATGGCTTGAAGCCATAAAATCCGTGATAGTTCCATACACGAAAAATCAAGTTTTGAACTTGAAGGACCCTCGAGAAAGGTGTAAGACTTTACAGTCGTGTTTGGATCTATAAAGAAATAGACATGGATGTTTTACATCTATGAAATAGTCGACATGTTGGGAAAGAGTTCACAACAATGTTCAAAGGTTGACTATGACAGGATTGGATCTTTCATAGTGATATTTAGTCTAAACGGATTAATGTAGCAACCACTACATATAATTTGTTATATGGTAGTTGAATAAACAAAACAAGTTCTTCTAATAGAATCGTTACCTAGGACATGTGCATAACACGGTCCATAGGGTTTTGTTAATTCAAAGGATGCTAAAAGCATATGCAAAACTTCAATGGTTAAAGTGAGCATCGCGGAGTTGGAATCTTCACTGTGATGAAACTGTTAAAGGAGTTTAAAAGTTCATTAGAGACGATGAAGATGCTTGCATTTGCAAGAAATTAAGTGGGAGCGCTAAGACATGCTTCTAATACATTATGTGGAAGACATATTGTTGATTGGAAATAATGTATCTTTTATTAACACATATTAAGAATTTCATCCCGATGAAAGACTTAGGCAAAACCCAAATATTAGGCATGATTATACGCTAATATGGTTGTGCCAGAAGTACATAGACAAGATATTGAATGAGTTCAATATAGAAACTACAAGAGAGGTTCTTGTCGCACAGAAAGGATTGAATGAGTTCAATGTTGATGATATATTCAAGTGTATTGACATTTGGTAAAGTGAAACAAATAATCAAGTATAGATTGATACTTGATGTATGAAATCACAAAGAGTATTTATATCAATCATACTGTGATATGTACAAATCCAGATATGTCCTATGCTCTAAATGTTGTGAGCATATACCAGAATGATTCGTAAGATGATCATTGGACAATAGTAAGGATATTCTTATGATCTTTTGGAAGAACTAAGAGTATAATATTTGTAGAAGTGACAAATAGATGGTTAGTTCATTGTAAAAGTACTACATTGATACTAGTTTTGTCACAAAGTGCAAATTAAGTTTATCTCAATCTAAATTAAGGGTGGCACAATATAATGGAAAGTAAGTTCCATAATGGATTTGGATGAGTTCCAAAGTTAAGACATTGTGACAGATACTACAACAAAAGGCTAAGTATATGACTGCTATTATAGCAGCAAAAGAGGGCATTTGTGTCAAGTAGTTTGTTATCAAACTAGGTGTAGTTCATAGCGGGATAATACTATGAAGATATATTGTACGACAATATTATCAACATGTTTTAACCCCAAAGAACTAAAGGTCTCACCAAAGGACCAAATTTATACAAAGCCATCTCATTAGAGAATGAGTGATGCGTAGAGACGCAAATACATGCAATTACACATGGACCTGGAAGTGTCAGATCCGGAGATCAGTTGACCACTAGCAAACGTGTACTTACAACACCGGAAAGCCATAGGTGTTGAATACACAAAGGTTTGAAACTAGATTGTTGACTCTAGTGCAAGTGGGAGACTGTTGGAGATATGCCCAAGAGGCAATAATAAAGTGGTTATTATCATATCTTCACACTTATGATAAATGTTTACATACCATGCTATAATTGTATTAACCGGAAACATTAATACTTGTGTGATTTGTAAACTAAAATAAGAGTCCCTAGTAAAGCCTCTTGTTAAACTAGCTTGTTGGTTAATATATGATCATGGTTTCCTGATCATGAACATAGAGATGTTATTAACAACAGGATCATATCATTAGGAGAATGATATGATGGACATACTCCTATAGATAATCATAGCATAAAGATCAAGTCATTTTAATAGTTCAATTGCTATATGCTTTCTGATACATAGTAACCTAATTCCTTCGACCATGAGATCATGCATATCACCTTTACCGGATGGATTCTTTGATGACATCAAACACCACACCGTAACTGGGTGGCTATAAAGGTGGCATTGAGTGTTCGGAAAGTTTTGGTTGAGACACATGGATCAAGAGTGGGATTTGTTCATCCATATGACGGATAGATATACTGGGCCCTCTCGGTGGAATGTCATCCAATTAGCTTGCAAGCATGTGACTGGCTCACAAGGGATCACATATCACGGGAACGAAAAAAGAGTACTTATCGGTAACGAGGTTGAACTAGGTATGCAGAGATACCGACGATCATAACCTCGGATAAGTAAACTATCGTGATACAAAGGGAAATTGGTATCGTATGTAAGTGGTTCATTCGATCGCAAAGTAATCGTAGAAATATGTGGGAGCCATATGAATTTCCAGATTCCTCTATTGGTTATTGTTCGGAGAAGTGTCTCGATCATGTCCTCATAATTCACGAACCGTAGAGAGACACACTTAAGGATTCGACGTTGTTTGAGTAGTTATGGTATTATGAGAAAGAGACCGAATGTTGTTCGGAGTCTCGGATGGGATCCGGGATATCACGAGGTGATCCGGAATGGTCCGAAGAATAAGATTCATATAAGGAAAGTCCCGTTTCGGAGTTCGGAAATGATTCCGGTGTTTTCATCGGGAATGTTCTAGAAGGTTCCGGAATATCCGGCACTCCGGGGGGGGGGAGGGGTACATGAATGTGTCATTACATATTGGAATGATTGCATCATGTACTAAGTGTTCTTTCTGTTCCAAATAAAGGATTAAATTGAATCCTAAAACAGAAAAGTCAAATGTCCAGTTTGAAAGTCAAACGGCTAAAACAAGAAACTGTGGGAAACAAGCAAGAGGTGGTTGGAACCGACTTGGGGGAGGACTCCCTCCAAGCCGGCGCGCCAACCAAGGCCGACTTGGGGAGGGACTCCCCTCCCCTTGGCCTCCCCTCCAACCTATAAAAGGAGGGGCATGGCCTCCTCCTCTAGACACACAAGTTCCTATCCTCTAATCTCCGGTTTAGAGCCGTTTTGGTTTAGAGCTTCTAATTGCCCTAGCCTTCGGTTTAGAGCCTTCTAATTGGTGTGTCTAAACTCTAGACCACTAATAGTTCTCTCTCATACTCCACCATACTCGCTCCGGCTTAAGGCGAAGCCCTGCGGGATCTCCCCTCTACTTCCGGTACCACGCCGTTGTGCTGCCGGAATCTCGAGGAGAGTGCTACAATCTCCGCTGCCTGCTGGAACAAGGGAGAGGAAGGTCTTCGTCGAGTATCGAACGTGTGACCGACTGCGGGAGCGCTGCCGGAACGCAGCGCCGGAAGGATCGTCTACGCGATCTTGAGATCGGAAAGAGTACGACTACATGACCCACGAGAATCTGCTCTCGTTAACCGCTTTGGAATATTCGAGGGTAAGTTATTCCATCGACTCGTTGCTACAATCTAATAGATAGATCTTTTGTTTGCATGCGATAGAAAATTTTTGTTTTCCATGCTACGAACCCCTACATCAATCACTACACAATATTGCCATATAATTAGATGCACATAAACGCTGCAAGGCTCTACCCCAACCTGTGGCCTGTGAGGACTACTCACTCATAATAATAAGATCAAGAATATAAATCATTATAGAAATATTTACATTGAAATCAAATATTCTTACAATGGTCACCAATTCGCAAGGAGATCTCTATTACAAGGTGATGGCAATGTCTATAAAGGAGGTAGGAGATGGAGGTGATGAACTATGGTTGTGTGGATCTCCTTAGGTGTGTGATTGATGAGATTTGAATGATGCATGTGTTTTGCGGTGGCTAGAGGGCGTGTCTCTCCTCGAATGATCTCGCCTCCTTCACATAAGTAGTTCTGTTTGACCTAAGGAAGGCTCCGGTGGGTGGTACTGACGGGCTTTGCCCATACTGATTCTCGTTATGGCTTGGCTGTATTGGCAACACCATTTTTCTTCATTAATTGTTCCTGATTTCGCATAAAAGTGTGTTTTTCATATGACAAAATAAGGGAATGATTTGCATGTCTTTGCAGTAATTAGTCATTAGTAGCAAGACTAGATAGGCATTTGGTCATTTTCTTGACTTAAAATAAGATTTAAATGCGAATAAAAATGGCTATTTCCACAGCCATCGGAGCCCTTCCGGCTGATCCCCAAATATTATTAACTGTATTTTTGTAACAGAAAGTGAAAACCACGTTTGATTGGTCTGTGTCCTTCTGGACAAATATTATAAACTATTTTTGAAGTTTCATATCATAAACATCTTTCTCCCACATAAACTACGTGTGATGGCTATATGAGGATGAGACTGAGTTTTGTGGAATGCATGGGGGTCATTATGGGCAACCCGGTCCTGCTATTGATCATTGATCTGAGAGGGATCTCGATCATCTCTATTCCATTCCTGAATCGTAGGTTAATACACTTAAGCGTATTACGACATTCTAAGATAATTATGAAAGCGAAAGGATCACAGTTGAGAGAAAGAGAATATCAAAATAGTTCTGAAGGTTTGTTGGAATAGTTCTAGAGGGGAATCCGAAGGTGTTTGGAATGAGCCGAGAGGTGTTTCGGATTAATGGAGATTTTATAATATGAATTTATATATTAATTGTGCGTTAATATATTAAATAAATATTAAAATTAAAACTAATGGGGCAACTTCCTCTATTGGGATAAATCCCCGAAGGGAAAAGGGACTAAAGGGAAGACACCCTGATCACCAGCCGCTGCCGCAACTAGGTCCCATCGGCCAAGCCGGCCCACACACGCGCACTAGTGGGGCGTAGGCGGGGCGATCATGGACAGGCGCTGTCGTGCGAGCCAATCGGGCCATGGGCGTGCGGGCTGGCATAGGGCCCACCCGGACGACCACCGCCGTTCCCAACGGCCGCGCGCCTCCTTCCTCCTTTTTTTGTCTAGTCCCACATTGGGACTTTAGGGAGGAGTCCTGCCTTCCCCCTATATAAGAAGATCTATATTGGAGGTAAAATACAACAATAAATAAAAGGGGTACTGAGGCATTTTCCTTAGGGGATTTACCCTCTCTCTCTTTGTTGAATCTCGCGAGTGCGGTTCCAAGAAGGACTGCACGTGGGAGACCTCCAACGGCATGCCGTCTCACTGCAACATCCTAGTTCTAGAGGGTCTACTTCTGCATCCCGGCTGGATCAAGGAGAACGGGAGTCGTCGTAGGACACCGTACGTGTGCGATACCTCGGGGGTGCTATTGGTAGTAGCACCGGAGCTGTCGTGCAAGGACTAGGAGGTGAAGTGAGAGGATCAACGCGGCCTTGAGGTCAGCTACGTGTACGACTACATCACCAATGTTCCCCGTGGAACATAACGCTTTCGGTCTACAAGTGTATGTCACCTAAACACCATCCTCGTTGCTGCATGAACTCGTAGATAGATCCTGGCATTGGGTGTTGCGCTAGCTAGTAATTTTTTTCTTTTCTACTATGAACCCCTTCACCGTCGCCACAATGGCAGCAGTAGGACGTGCTGGTAAACTTGCCCCCGATGTCGTGGTCGCGAACGATGTACCACTAGTAGAAAACAGGCTATCCGTTCGCGCCCCCTAACAGCATTAGTCCCGGTTACGCCACGAACCGGGACTAATGCTGGCACGCGTCCCGATTCGAGCGGGCAAGTGGCCAGAGGCATGCGTCCTGGTTCGTAAGGGGTCATGCATGGGACTAAATATTGGGTGTCGGCCACGTGGCGTGGCACACACCTTTAGTTCTGATTTGTACGTATGATCCTGCCCTCTATAAATACGATGCACCAGCCCTCTTCCCCCCCTCTGTTTTTTCTTGGTGGAAGGTGTGAGAGGTGTGCTAGTTTATTTTTTTTCCTATGCATGCATTCAAGGTGTTTGATAAAATGTTTGAGTGAATGATCCCGTTCAATTTCTCAAAGAACAAAAATATAGAAGGTGTCCGAGACGCACTTGAGCTTTCTCCTCTTTATTTCCCTCGATCGAGGTTAGCAATCTTATCTTTTCTTTGTCATTGATACAAGGCATGTGTCGATGTGAATTGGTCATTTCACTATTTATGATGTCATGTTTTTGATAAACTTACTTATATGATGCAGATGAACGGTCGGGAATGGATGTACGGTGACTGGCGTGTACTAGGGTACATTAAAGGCGTGGATAAATTTATCGATGTGTCTACGGCAAACAAAGAGAATAGTTTTATACGTTGTCCATGTGTTCAATGTCGGAACAACAAGGAGTACTCTTCCTCGAAAATCATTCGCGGCCACCTAGTTATGAAAGGTTTCATGCCCAACTATAATTGCTGGACCAAGCACGTGGAAAGAGGGGTTATGATGGAAGACGATGAAGAAGAAGATGATGATAACAACTATCATCATATGTTTCCTAAATACAATGATACTGCAATGGAAGACAATGAAGAGGAAGGAGGTGAAGAACGGGCATCAGATGAGCCCGCTGATGAACTTGGTAGGGTCATTTCTGATGCAAAGAGAGACTGTGAAATAGAAAATGAGAAGTTGAAGTTAGAGGGCATGTTAGAAGATCACAAGAAATTGTTGTACCCAAATTGTGAAGATGGCAGCACAAAGCTCGGTACCACACTGGAATTGCTGTGATGGAAGGCAGAGTGTGGTCTAAATGACTCCTCATTTGAAAAGATGCTGAAAATAATGAAGCCGAAGATTCCAAAACATAACGAACTTCCCAAGAGTACCTACGAAGCAAAGAAGACTCTCTGTCCTCTAGGATTAGATGTGCAGAAGATACATGCATGCATTAATGACTGCATCCTCTACCACGGTAAGGAGTATGAGAATTTAGATAAATGCCCGGTATGCAATGCATTGCGGTATAAGATCAGACGAGATGACCCTGGTGATGTTGAGGGAGAGCCCCTCCGGAAGAGGGTTCCTGCTAAGGTTATGTGGTATGCTCCTATAATACCAAGGTTGAAACGCATGTTCAGAAAAAAAGAGCATGCCAGGTTGTTGCGATGGCACAAAGAAGACCATAAGAAAGACGGGAAGTTGAGACACCCTGCTGATGGGTCACAGTGGAGAAAAATCGAGAGAGACTTCCCGGACTTTGCAGGTGACGCAAGGAACTTATGGTTTGGTCTAAGTACGGATGGCATGAATCCTTTTGGGGAGCAGAGTTGCAGTCACATCACCTGGCCCGTGACTCTATGTATCTACAACCTTCCTTCTTGGATGTGCATGAAGCGTAAGTTCATTATGATGCCAGTGCTCATCCAAGGTCCGAAGCAACCGGGCAACGACATTGATGTGTACCTTAGGCCATTAGTTGAAGAACTCTTATAGTTGTGGGGCAAACCAGGTGTACATGCGTGGTATGAGAACAAACAGGAGCCATTTGACCTACGAGGGTTGCTTTTCGTAACCATCAATGATTGGCCTACTCTTAGTAACCTTTCAGGACAGACAAACAAGGGATATAAGGCATGCACGCATTGTTTAGATAAGACTGAAGGTACATATTTGCATAAATGCAAGAAGGTTGTGTACCTGGCGAATCGATGATTTCTTCCGACCAATCATTCCGTAAGAAAGAAAGGCAAGCATTTCAAATGTGAGGCAGATCACCGGAAGAATCCTGAACTCCCTGCTGGTGATGATGTATTTGGTATGGTCAAGGACATATAAGTAATCTTTGGAAAGGGTCCCGGCAGTCAATCAGTTCCGAACAACGTCACTACAGTACACACACCCATGTGGAAGAAGAAATCTATATTTTGGGAGCTGCCATATTGGAAAGTCCTACGTGTCCGCTCTTCAATCGACGTGGTGCACGTGACCAAGAATCTTTGCGTGAACCTGCTAGGATTCCTAGGCGTGTATGGGAAGACAAAAGATACACCAGAAGCACGGGAGTATCAACAAATTATGAAAGACCCAAAGAACATGCCAAGACGGATAAAGGGTGTCACTTAAGTCGTGCCAGCTATGCTCTTACCAAAGCAGAGAAGGAAATATTTTTTGAAATCCTTTATAGTATCAAGGTGTTGTCTGGCTTCTCATCTAATATAAAGGGGATAATAAATATGGCAGAGAAAAAGTTCCAAAACCTGAAGTCTCATGACTGTCACGTCATTATGACGCAGTTGCTTCCGATTGCATTGAGGGGGCTTCTACCGGAAAATGTTCAAGTATCCATTGTGAAGCTATGTGCATTCCTCAATGCAATATCTCAGAAGGTAATTAATCCAGATATTCTGCCAAGGTTACAGAAGGATGTGGTACAATGTCTTGTTAGTTTTGAGTTGGTGTTCCCACCATCCTTCTTCAATATTATGATGCATCTCCTGGTTCACCTAGTGGAAGATATTGCCATTCTCGGTCCTGTATTTTTGCACAATATGTTCCCCTTTGAGAGGTTCATGGGAGTCTTAAAGAAATATGTTCATAACCGTGCTAGACCAAAAGGAAGCATCTCCAAGGGATATGGAACCGAGGAGGTCATTGAGTTTTGTGTTGACTTTATTCCTGACCTTAAGCTGATTGGTGTTTCTGACTCGCGGCATGAGGGAAGACTAAGTGGAAAAGGCACGCTGGGAAAGAAAGCAATGATATGTAGGGACGGGGATTCTTTCACTAAAGCACACTACACAGTTCTACATAATTCCACCTTGGCAGCTCCATATATCGAGGAACACAAGAATATTGTACGCTCCAAAAATCCAGGGAAGCCTGAATCATGGACTACAGATGAACACATGAAGTCTTTTGGTGGTTGGATGCGGAAACATCTCTTGAATGACACCACTGTTGGATATCAGCTATACTTGTTGGCCGCGTCACCATCTTCTACTATATTGAATTTCCAAGGGTACGCAATAAATGGGAATACATTCTACACGATCGCCTAAGATAAAAAGAGCACCAACCAAAATAGTGGTGTCCGCTTTGATGCAACAGACGAGAATGGGCAAAAGGACACATACTATTGTTACATAGAGGAGATATGGGAACTAGACTATGGAGTCTCTTTTAAGGTCCCTTTGTTTCGCTGCAAATGGGTCAACCTAAATGGGGAAGGGGTAAATATAGACCAGTTGTACGGAATGACAACAGTGGATCTCAACAATCTTGGTTATAGAGATGAACCATTCGTCCTAGCCAATGATGTGTATCAGGTTTTCTCTGTGAAGGACATGTCCTCCAGACCGAAAAAAATAAAAAAATATGCAAACGAATACATCATATGATGAGCCAAAGCGTCACATAGTTCTTTCAGGAAAAAGAAACATTGTGGGAATCGAGGACAAGACATACATGTCAGAAGATTATAATAAGTTTGATGAAATTCCGCCCTTCACAGTGAAAACTGACCCAAGCATTCCGTTAAGTAAAGAAGATGCTCCATGGTTACGTCTGAAGCGATCATAAGGAAGGACATATGCCAAGAAGTTCATGCTCATATTGTGTAACTCTAGTTCATGTCTGGCCAGGAGATCTTATGATGTTTGCAATTTTCCAAGTTTAATAAATGTATTGAGTGTTAGTCCCGGTTTGTGGCTTGACCGGTACTATATATAGGGGGGGCTTTAGTCCCGGTTTTGTAGTCTTGGTTTTTAATATTAATAAATGTCTTGAGTGTTAGTCCCGTTTTGTGGCTGGACCGGGACTAAAGGGGACCTTTAGTCCCAATTCGTAGAACGACTTTCCCGAACTATGAAGAAGTTGTCCCGATTCGTACTTACCATTAAGATCTGATCTCCAAACGCACGTGGTCACATATTAGGGAGTGCCTCTATGAACAGTTTCTTGGAGACGCCGGAGGACTGGAATCCGGCGGCATCTCCCTGAAACTGGTCGTAGTGGTGTCCCTGCTCTCGCACACCATGTTGCAGCTTGTAATTTCTCTAACTAGATCAATACACCTGGGAGATAACTAATTTCACATATTAGGGAGTGCATCTATGACCAGTTTCTTGGAGATGCCGGAGGACTGGGATCCGGTGGCATCTCCCTGAAACTAGTCGTAGTGGTGTCCCTTCTCTCGCACACCATCTTGTAGCTTGTAACTTCTCTAACTAGATCAATACACCTGGGAGCTAACTAATTTCACATAATAGGGAGTGCCTCTATAACCAGTTTCTTGGAGATGCCGGAGGACTGGGATCCGGCGGCATCTACCTGAAACTGGTCGTAGTGGTGTCCCTGCTCTCGAAAACCATATTGGAGATGCCTCAATCTGGCTGGAGGACTGGACTCACAAGGATGCCTATTTATAGTACAAGCAGCTCGGCATAGTGTCGACACTTACGACATAATGTCGACACTTACGACATAATGTTGACACTCACCCCTATCATTAGTGCTGCCTGGCCCAGCCTGCCGAAATCACTCCAACCAGGACTAAAGATGAACCTATCAATGTTGTTGTGCCCATATTATGCATGCATATGGACACTGGTATGGAGAACAATGTTGCAGGAGGAAGTTTTCCTTTTCGTCGCACGGAAAAGCCATTTTCCATTTTTCGAGTGCAAAAAACGGGTCGTTTTGTGAAGTAACCACCAAAATGCTGTCTCAGAATGCTACTGTCCTATTTTTCTGAAATACTAGACCACCTTACATGGACTATCTCCTAACCGGGACATCTCAAACCTTTTCGTCCATCTCGGGTAAAAAGAACAAATGTCTGCCGAATCGGCAGGAAGTGGGTCCGGTTTATACTACAGGTACATGATTTTTTGAAAAAAAATCATTTTTAGACTCGCAATATGTGGTTTCTTCAGAGATCCGATGCAAGTTCTAACGATGCTCGTCCCCTATCTTCATGCATGCTGGTTTAACCATAGTTAGAAATTTAAAACGGGCATAAGAAATTCAAAAAAAATCCGAATAATATAAATCCTTCACGTGATGTCATATTACGTGACATAGTTGCAAGGAAAAATACCAGACTTGGTATATTGATCATGTCTCGAAAAAACCTTCACAAAATGACCTATCATGTTCGAGGTTTCATGGCTTTCGGTCCAAATGACCGATGTTATGTGCTGAATCACGGCATAGTTTGTGATGTTGTGCCCATATTATACATGCATGTGGACATTGGTATGGAGAACAATGTTGCAGGAGGAAGTTTTCCTTTTCGTCGCATGGAAAAGCCATTTTCCATTTTTCGAGCGCAAAAACGGGTCGTTTTATGAAGTAACCACCAAAATGCTGTTTCAGAATGCTACCATCCCATTTTTCTAAAATACTAGACCACCTTACATGGACTATCTCCCAACCGGGACATCTCAAACCTTTTCGTCCATCCTGGATAAAAAGGACAAATGTCTGCCGAATCGGCAAGAAGCGGGTCCGGTTTGTACTACACGTACATGATCTAACGCTCGTGATTTTTTGAAAAAAATCATTGTTAGACTCGCAATATGTGGTTTCTTTAGAGATCCAATGCAATTCTAACGATGCTCTAAAAAACCTTCACAAAACCCTAAACCCTAAACCCAAGTTTGTACCCGCCATTTCTTCCCGCCATTTTCTTCCTGCTGTTTCTTTCCGCGATTTCTTCCCGCAGTTTTTTTCCCGCCATTTCTTCCCACAGTTTTCTTCCTGCCATTTCTCAGTACATATATGTAGGATTGGCCTCCATTGTCATTGCACATCTCTAGATTCATATCTGTAACCTCATCACTCTTTCCCATGGCTTCCACCATACGACTAACCCCCAGGGAGGCGGAGGCGCTTTGCGCCTCGAACTACCCCTGCCCGCCGGGCTACTACGTCCCCGTCGGCTGAATGCTGAGCGCCGGAGGCGTGCCGGTTCCTCATGTCCCTCTAGGTGTGGCGCGCCGGATGGCCATCACGAACCACTACTACTTCGAGCTCACGCCGGAGCAGCGGAGGAATCCCAACTGGCATCCCGACTATTTCCCGACTTGGGAAGCCTTCTTCGGGGATCGGCGTGAGAGGGCGCTCGCCAGACACGAGGAGGACGGCCCACCTCCTCCGAACTTCAACAAGATCGGTCATCGGCTGTGGTGGCGTGGCCGGACTCGCCAGAGCGTCATGGCCTACGACACGGCCGCTAACTCTAACCCCCGCCTGCGCTACCCTCAAGTCCAGCCCAATCGTACTCAGCCTTCAAGGTTTAAATACGTCGACCCCGACGACGACAGCGACGACGGCCGCGGCGAGTGCGACGACTACAGTGGCGAGTATTACAGGTGTAGGAAGGAGCATGACTGAATCACTCCAACATTGCAAAACAAGTTCAGCTGATTGTGACTTAATCTGGCCATGTATCTTAATTTTTAGTTCTTCTATGTATCTTAATCTTCAGTCGTGTTTTCTGTAACTTAGTGTTAGTTGCGTTATGTACTTTAATTCCAGTTCTATCGTAATAAAATTTTCTTCCCACCCATTATTTCCCGTCCCTTTTTTCCCGCCCATTAATATATAGAAAATATAAGTTAATTCAAATCCAAACACTTTTTATGTTTAAAGTTTTTCTAAATTCCAAATTAATATTCAAAAGTATAAGTTAATTCATTTTAAATTTTAAATGTTCACATTAATTATTTTTAAAAATAAAAAATGGTTTTGAATTAGCTATTCAAATCCAAACACTTTTTATGTTTAAAGTTTTTCTAAATTCCAAATTAATATTCAAAAAATATAAGTTAATTCATTTTTAATTTTAAATGGTTACATTAATTATTTTTAAAAACACGAAATGGTTTTGAATTAGTTATTCAAATCCAAACACTTTTTATGTTTAAAGTTGTTCTAAATTCCAAATTAATATTCAAAAAAAAAGTTAATTCATTTTTAATTTTAAATGGTTCATAGTTTAAATGGTTACATTAATTATTTTTGAAAACAGAAAATGGTTTTGAATTATTTATTCAAATTCAAACACTTTTATGTTTATTTATTTTTAAAATTCCAAAGTAATTATGATTTAAAAAACATTACAAATTTAAACCCCAAAATAAAAAGTAAGGTGGGAAGAGAGAGAAAATTTCTGATTTTTTTGAAAACAGGGTGATACGTCCCGGTTGGAGCCACCAACCGGGACTAAAGACCCCTGCGCGCGCCCCTTGGGCTAATGAAAAAAAGGTGGAGTATACGTCCCGGTTGGTTGCTCCAACCGGGACGTATGACCCTTTAGTCCCGGTTGGTGCCAACAACCGGGAAAAAAGGCCCTTCGTTTATAACTACGCGCCTCCTCTTCTTCTTCCCCATCTCACATCTCTGCTTCTCACCGACAGGCGCACAGGAACCGCCCTCGACACCGGCAGGCTGCCCGAGCTCGCCGCCGCCACACCATCGCCTCCGTCCGTGCGCGCCCCGGCCGCCTCCGTCCGTGCAAGCAGAGGGCTCGAGCACGCGCCACCGTTGCCGCGCCTCCGTTGCCATTGTCGCCCAGGCGCCGCGCCGTCGTTGCCGCGCAAGCAGCAGAGGCCACCATCGCGCCATCGTTGCAGCGAACGCGCTCGGCCCGGCCGCCACTACCACCAGGGTGCGCCGCCGCCCCCTCGACGGTTTCTTCCCCAACCCCGACGAGGTTCGCCGCCGTCCATCAGCCTGATTACGACCTCGCCGTGCTTCCCTGACCCCACCACCCGCTCAGGGTGAGCCACCGGTCCTCTCGCACCCTTCCCTTCCTTTCCTCCCTCTCTGGTTTGCTCTATCCTCGAGTGCCGTCGTCGGCCACCGCCATACCTCGCCGTAGACGTAGCTCCGGCTACCAAATAGGAGCGGCGCCGCCTCTATATCGTTCGTCGTGCTACGCTGGTTCGAACGCGCACATCCCCGCAGTCCCGCGCGCTCCCCAGGGTCGTCGTCGACCACCGTCGTCGCGCCTCCCGTCGTGGTGTTGTGGTGCTCGCGTGGTGCCTGCGTGGTGCCCGCGTGGCCCCGGTCCCACCTGCCAGCTTCAGAGGCTAGGTGCCTCTCCGGTGCAAATAGTTTAGGTTAGGGTCCAGGTCCCACCTGCCTGCGTGGAGGCTGAGGTGGCCACGGGCCCCTCTGTCAGCCATCGTGGCTAGCACTGGCCTCGGTGTAAAAAGGTTTTTAGTTTTGTTTAAATTCAGGAATGGTTTAATTAAATCCAGAAATTGATATAATATTGTAAATTCAATAATTAATTATTTATAACTTAGAAAAATACAAATAATATATCAAAATGTTCAGAAAAATGAGATCTAACTATTTAACCTATAATCATGCATTGTTCAACAACTTTCAAGACAAGTTTAATTAGAGAACAAAATCAACCCCTCTCATATACTCCGGAGTTTCGCCGAGTTAGGGTTTTCACCCCTCGGAACCCCATTTAAATTGCCGAGCATGTCTTAGGGTTACTTTTCAATACAAATTAACTTGTCATATCATCATCCTTGTTTGATCATTGCATCGATGACATGTGTTGATTGTTCCCCTCTCTTTCCGGTGTTCGGTTCTTTGCGGTAGAATACGAGATCGATATCAAAGACCGAGGTCAACACCATCGAAGATCGAAGATTTCTTGATAGCCATGGTATTGTAGATGCTTAGCCATGATATTAGTTGTCATAGACCCTAGTTGAATCGATGTTGCACCTAGGGTTAGCCGGTGTGTTCTCGCCAGGGCATCCCGAACCCGAGGGTTGATTGATTGCCGCCTTTCTTTCCGGTATTGGTTCTTCGCGATAGGATCCGAGCCCGATGGTTTCTCCGAATTAGGGTTTCTAATATTGTAAATTCATTATTATTATTATGTTTGTATATATTAGGGTTTCTCCGAATTAATGTCACCGCACCTAACATTCTCCCTTAGCCGCTTTGACTTATCCATTTTTCCACCTATGCAGAAAATATGGACCCACACGACAGAGACAAAGAAAAGGAAGAGTTGATCCAAGGTGTGATTCGCGGGGAAGAAAATTTAGATGTATCGATGTTTCTGAACAACTCCGGTGAGGGTGATCCTCTTTTTGCCGGAAGAGACGACTTGTTTGAGGTTGAAGGTGATCCCTTCCGCGAGGAAGAAGGCGATGCCTTGTGTGATCGAGATTACGACCGCTCCGGCGAGGTGCATGTAATATAATTAATTCATTAATTAATCATCTGCTATCTATATAGAAATAGTAACGATGATCTTTCTTCTTTTAGCCCTCCGGATCGAACAAATCTACTAAAAAGAGCGGACGAGGCCCAACCAAAAATTTGGAAGACCATGAGAGGTTCAGGATCGAAGATATCGGTGAAGACGGCAAAACGATTGCTCCCAAAGTTGTCGCAGACAAATTTGTGGCACAATGCGGAGTAATCGTTAGGGACTTCATCCCGATCACCATTCGAAATTGGAATAGGCCTGCTGATGCGGAAGAAGAGGGAACGTATTTATTTCTCCCTACCGTGGCCAAAGATTTACTGTGGAAGAGGCTCGTGGTTAATTTCAAACTACCGAAGATAGAGCTGGATCTAAATGCGGAGGATCTAGTTGAGGACGCCTTAGAACATGCGCGAGCCATGGAGATGAAGGTCAGGGAGTGTGCTATGAAGAAGATGGCCTAGTGTTTCACCAACTGGAAGAAAAGATTGCACCTTGACTATGTTGTCAAAGAGAAGACTCCGGATTTCGAGAAGATTCAGTTTCAGAAGATAAAACCATTCTGGGCTAAGTTTGTGAATTACAAGACATCAAAAAAAGCTAAGAAAATGTCTTCAACGAATAAGCTGAATGCTGCTAACAGGAAGTATCACCATACTATGGGGCAAGGTGGCTACAGGGCTGGCATTCCTAAGTGGACGAAACTTGGGGATGAACTGCGTGCTAAAAAGATCATCCCAGAGACAGACGATTGGATCGAACGTGCAAAGAATTGGTTTTACGGGAATGGGGGCACATTGGACTCGGAAGGGAAGTGTATATATAACATACGACATAAAGAAGACCCCTTGCCAATCGAGAAGATGAGAAAAGAAGTAAAGGTTGTTAAAGATGGGGACTTCATTCCCGATAGAGAGAATGATGAGCTCACACTCGCCCTTGGAAATAAGGAACATGATGGACGAACACGAGGCACAATAGGCTCCAAACCATGGAGCACTTGGTTTCCCGAAGAGAGGAAGAAATATCCTGATAGAAGCGGTAAGAGGAGAAAGAACAAGGCAGAAGTTGAAGCAGATATTCAGAAAGAGCGAATGCGTATAATTGAAGAACAAATAAAGCAACAACAAGATCAAATTAACACACTTAGCCAGCAAGGTACTACCGGCCCATCTCAACGGCACATGGTGGTAGAACCTGCATTCGATGCTACCGGCCTATCCAATAATCGAAAAAGCAGTGTGGCTTCCATCGAGGTCCCGGGTGATGACAATGACGATGACGATGGTGCACCGACAATGGCTCCTGTTGGCTACCTAGTGGATGATATCATACAGATGACACACTGCGAGCTACATGTCAAAGTTGTGAACATATCAATGAAGGTGGCGGTCGGCTATGCCTTACCAATTGGACCCACACCAACTTACCACTGTCGTCCGGTTCCGCAGGGCTACACTATTTTCGGGGTGGATGAAATCATGCCAACATTTGAAGCTTTGAAGCTTGACTACCCTGCAGGTGAAGGGGATGTGACCGAACTGGGAGAAGCAACAAACGTCACCATTCTATGGCCATAGGAATGTATCGTGCTTCCAAATCACACGCCAAGTCCATCTTCGCCGCCGCCTCACCCGTCTCCAGCGAGGTCGTTGCCGCTGCGGCAGCCGTCTTCGTCGCCTCACCCGTCTCCGTCGCCTCACCAATCTTCGGCGCAGCCATCGCCGGCGCCTCAGCATAAAAAGCGTAAGCGTACCACCGCTACTCTGCGTCGTGGTAAGCGATCGCCGAAACGTAAACAAGAGCCTCTTCCAAAAGTACCAAAGGTTCCTCCCAAGAGAGCTTATGACTGTACTGAAGAGGAGACTACGGCTATCGTTGATGCGAAAACGACAACGTTTTTCGCTAAGCTGAGGCGGCCGAAAGATCCAGAGTTCCCCAGCACCAAAGAAGAAAAAGCCCGAGTGTTCAAAATGCTAAAGACTCTTCATCAACCCGAGCCAAAGCTGTCATCAGACTATGAGCGTTCTATTCTCAAGTCACATGCGGCTCAACAAGCCTCGAAGAGCAGTACTGATGCAAGCGATAAATCTATTGCCCAGCTCGAAGAACAAGCAAAACAGTCTTGCGCCCCTCTCAAGGTGATTTCCCATACCAATGTGGGGTCGAGCAAATATGCGGCCGAAGAGCAGTTTGATCCAGTTATAGTTGCACAATATGGAGAAGCTGCCGCTGCTCAAGGTATGATTATTTCCCAGTACTTATCCCAGTTACAGTACTTCCCCGTATATGAAGTAGCATATAAATACCAGTACGGCAAACCTCTCGTCAAACCTGAGGAGATAAATAATCTTCCAACAAATATACGAAGATTTCATAACTGGTACATGCATGCCACAAAGGCCGGGGCTAACTGGATAATGCTGAGGGTTACAAAAAGCATTATGGGAAAGAAATAGATGACATTATATCCATTGAATTTGATGAACTATTTCAATTATTCAATCAAGACGCCTTGGACAAATCAATCATCAGTGCCTATTATCTGTAAGTACTAATTCTGTAATTAATTTAGTCTCTAGCTATCTCACCTCGTTTATTGCATGCATATAATCATACTATAATATGCAGAATGAAGATTCTCAAATGTAGCAGAGGACAAATCTATGACATTGGGTTCATTGACCCATATTGGGTTCATCAAGATAATCTCAAAAAAAAAAACCCAGGATACGGAGGATAATATCGTACACGCGTTAAGGTTTCAAAAACCAGAAGGGAAATACTATTTCCTTACAACTTCGAGTGAGTGTTATTGTCTTGTATACACTTTCTATTTCGCTTACTCGATGTTAAGTATATAATTGATTAGTTATACATGCGCAACTTCCACTATATTATGTTAATCATTCAACTTGACAAAGGGCGTGTACTAGTCTGGACTCGAAACATAAACCCCCTGAGACGTGGAAGGACATGCAGATGCTTCTCCAGCGGTGACGAGGTTTAATCTCGTCAATGCCCATTGTTATAGACTTGGGTTTCGGAGAAGATGGGGATGCTGGAGATCGTGGAACGGTTAACAGACAAGCAACCAGGGGACACGAGATTTACCCAGGTTCAGGCCCCCGGAGGAAAAACCCTACTCCTGCTTGTCTGCTCTTGATTACGGCGGAACCGAAGGTTACAGGGTGCGTAGATTCGATCTGGTGTGGAGGTGTGTGCAAAAGTATGAGTCAAGGTTTCTAGGGCGTGCCCTCCTGGCCTTTATATAGACTTAGGCATGTCCCGGGCATAGTCCTAGTCGGTTACAGGTTCTAGGGTTTTACCCCTTTGAAATTCCTATCTATGCTAGTCTTGCTCTCCAAGGATCCGAAGGCGTCATGGGCCTTGGCCACCCGAAAATCTTCATGGGCCAGCGTATGTCTGCTGTGGGCCTTCCTTGGGCTGGACCAGGTATGCCGAAGTCACGTACCCGTAGGGTATAACCTTGTCAGTAGCCCCCAAGTGATCAGTCGAATCGTAGATTCGGCTGAGGACTCTTCAATCCTTCGGGTGCAACTATGTATAAACAGTATATGTGTGTAGGTATTTGTTGATACGTGTGCCTGACTCACCCGACGGATCAGGGTCAGTTAACTGTCTTAGGACGAAACAACACGATCTTCCTCAGGTTCGAGTCCCTCAACTCTGACCTGGAACATATGCTGGCGTAATTCGACTCAGGCCGCGGAGGACTTACATGAGTGGAATTCCAGTGATTTTAATTAATGTACCCAACGCGTCCGTCGGGATTTTTCATCACGCCTGTTGACATGGATTTGTACTAGCAGAGCGCAGTCATGTACGTTGCCAGGCCGTCAGATGATATCTGCAGGTCTTATCTTTGCGTCGCGAACGCAGCATCCGAACATTTGTCACCGCGGAGGTGTTTCGGGTGGCCAAGGAGATTGTCGCTCACCCAGCGTTTGTTGGGGCAGAGATGCCAAAAAGGTTTTGCGTGCTGATCTGAAAGATCATAGCCGAAGAATTCATAGGGTGCGCGACTAGCGCTCCCTATGGGAGTAGCCCCCGAGTGTCTGTTCGAGTCGTAGACTCGAGCATAGACTTTAGTTCAATCATTGTTCCGTTGTTAAGTCCGTAAGACTCAAAAAAATTTGGATGCTTAAATCCACCCTCCCTATGGGAGTAGCCCCCGAGTCCATAGTGGAGTCGTAGACTCTACGGAGGACTCGAAGAAAATACTTTGTCGTTATTCATCTTCCGGGTGCGCGGCCAGCGCTCCTGATAGGAGTAGCCCCCGAGTATTTAGTCGAATCGAAGATTCGAGTGAGTACTCTTAGTTGTGGAGCCGAATAATTGTAGTTGGTGCTAGTATATCTTTTGATGACATCAGTGCTGACGATCGATGACCTCAAGCGTCTGCTACGCCAGAGATGACTTGACTGGACGAACGTGGGTCCCACTTGCTGACTTTGAATTGACCGGTCATGCGCGGCGTGGAGATAATTATGGCGTCTCCTCGATTTCGGCGCATAGTGGACGGCGTGGTAACGACGGTTCGTTGTGATGCTGACACGTGTACGGTCAGATCTGCCGTTGGCGTTAGGTCTTCTGGATGGACGGCTGCCGTTCGTCGTCTTCGCTGTTATAATCATTGGGGGAAACCGTGGTTTGTTTTCACCGCACCAGTTCTTGTGTTCACTGCCTCCTTGTGCTCGAGCGATTCTTGCTTCGCGCTGGGATTTCCTTCCACATTTCCGTCGTTCTTTCTGCGTTTTCATCGCCGGCGCCACCGTAGCGCAATGGGGAAATCAAAGAAATATTCATCTGCGGTTGGGACCAGCACCGCCGGAGGAAAAAAGTGCACCGCCGCTACTCGCGTCACTGATGGTGGCTGGCGGCGATCAGAGACGCGGGAGAGCGATCTTAGTAAGCTTCGCGAGCGAGGCCTGATCCCACAAGATAGGGAGGCCGTCAAACTCCCCGGCAATGAGGTAATCCCCCGTCCCCCATCTGGGTATCGGGTTATGTTTCTCGCCTTCGTTTTGCGTGGGTTTTCTTTTCCGGTCCACGACTTCCTCCGTGGACTGCTCTTCTTCTATGGGATTCAACTTCATCATCTGTCTCCCAATTCTCTTCTCCACATTGCGTGTTTTATCACTTTTTGCGAGTGTTGGCTTGGCATTGAGCCGCACTTTGGCCTCTTCCGGAAGCTCTATTCCGTGAAGAGGCAGTCTGGTTCGGATGGTGTGTATCCCATTGGGGGTTTCATCATCTCCCTTAGTCCCAATCTGCTCTTCTATTCCTTTTCCATGTCCGAATCTGTCCAGTACTGGCGGAGGCGATGGTTTTATATCCGCGACTCCGTAGTGCCCGGGCAAGATTTTGGTCTTGTTCCCTTTGACCCCTCCCAAATGATTGAGCGAAAAAGGTCTTGGAAAAACCAAATCTTGGATGGTGAGGTGGAGGAGATAGAGGCCCTTTACCGTCGGGTGGAGGATCTCCAGCTGATTCCTGAGAAGGAGGTGAACGGCGTGGACATCATCCGGACTTTTCTTGAGCGTCGGGTGCAGCCTCTCCAAGCGAGGGCGCACCCGATGTTTCTTTATTCTGGGCGCCGTGATCCGATGAGGGTTTCGGCTGAAAAAATGTCAGAGGGGGATCTTGACAGGGCCCTTCGCGCGCTGCTGAAGTTCAAAGCCGGAGAAGAGATCCCGGGGAAGTCGCTAACTCCTCCATTTTCTTCGACGTTGGCCGTACCGCAGGTGTAGATTTGTGAACGTAGTGCTTTTGGTCCGCTGTGTTTTTGTTTCCTTTGTTTGCTAACAAATTTCCTTCTGATTTTGCAGAGCTTCAAAGTGCCGGGCATGGTACCGCCGTTGCCCGAAAGGTATCCGAATGCCCCGGATAATGAGGTGGTTGATTCCGTGTCCGAGCTACCGTCGGCGCGATCTCCGGCGGAGGATGCCGACGAGTCGAGTGAGGACCATACGCGAAAACGGTCATGGAGCTCCAGCGAGTCTTCGGATGCTTCGACTCCTCCGACTCCCAGAAACCCTCTGGGACTTGAGCGTCATAGTGACGGTCATGGAGGTTCTACTTCTCCCATTCCTGCCATTCTTGTGCGGGCTGTAGCACCGCACCCGCCAGCGAAGCGGAAGAAGGAAGAAAAAAGGAGGAGAAGAAGGAAGAAAAGAAGGAGGAGAAGAGAGCCCGAAGGACTCCTCCTGTCTTTGACCTGAGCTCACTGGGCTCGTAAGTTTCTTGCTGTACTATTGTCCTTTTTCCTTCATGATTGTTGTGCTTGTGCTGATTGGTTCGTATGCAGGCATTCCTCCCATGATTCCTCCAGTGGTGGTGTGCGGGAGATGATGGGGGAGTCGAAAATTGCGTCTCCTCCTCCTCAGACGGTGGCGACTTTGGGTGACGTGGCTCCGGATCCTCCGTTGCAGGAGGTGCAGGTGGCTGCGCCTCAGAATTTCGCAAGCGGTTGTTCAGAGTCGCCATCAGAGCATGTAAGTTTTTCTGCTTCATGTCACGGGGGAGCCCCCGAGTGTCTTCGTGTGCGAATTTTATTTTTACTCCTTTGTGTTGGGCGTAGCCCCCAAGCCCTTTTCTTACTGCTATTTCTTTTTCTGCAGCCTTTTGTGCAGGAGGCCAAGCGGCTGGTGCAAGAGCGCCTGGCGCTGGAGGCGAACCTTCGGCAGCTTCAAGGTATCCATTTGTCTTTTAATGCCTCTCTTATTTATCCTGGTCCTGTTCTTTGACACTTGCTTGTCTTAAATGCAGAGGAGCATAATGATTCCCTCCGTGAGGTCGACGCTCTCAAAAAGAGCCTTGGTCAATCGGAGCAGAAGGCCGAAGCCGCCATTGGCGCGAAAGAACGCCTCGAGCTAGAGCTGACTAAGACAGCCGAAGCGAAGGAGCGTCTGCAGCAGGAGGCCGCAGATCGCGAGGAGCAGCTGGCCACCGTTGCGGATGCTCGTGAAAGAGAGGTGGCGGCGAAGCTCATGGCTGCTGCCAAGGCTATTTCGGGTGAGTGCTAGTTTTGTACTTGTTTCTTTTTCTTTGGGTCTTCTTCTATGTTGCTTTTCTTCATGCGTTTCTTCTTTTTGTCTCAGATGCCGTAGGCATCGATTTCGAGCGCGGTGCTCTGGAGCATGGGAGTGCTCTAGATGATGCCACTGTGGCGGTCAAAGACCGCTGCAGCACCGTCGTCAACTCCCTTGCCAAGGCGAAAGAGGTCCTTGGTCACTTCTACAAGGAGCTTGTCCCGAAGGGCGCAGCCCTTGATGATGTGGATGCTCTGGCGGAGGCTCTGTCAGCCGAAGCGCCTGCGGCGTACAAGCACAAGCAGAAGGGCATCGACGCGTCCGTCGGGCTGGCGATGGCCTTGGCGGCTGGAGCGGAGCTGGATCTACCCCAGATCACCTCTCGGATGCCAACGGCTGCAGATGGATCCGAGGTAGCCTTTGCTGCCTATTCTGCTCGCTGCAAGCGATATGGGCCCTAGCTCATTGATTTGTTGTCTGAGTATGCACTGCGGGAGCAGGGCGGGGCCAAAGCTAGGCAGTCTGGCTCCGAGGCGACTCAGGGTCCTGCATCTTAGGCGTAGTAGACGTAGGGTAGTTTGTAGTCTACTTTTGTTGTAAATATCTTAAAGAACACCATCCTTGTGCCACGTAGTGGCCTTATATATTTAATGAATTCCTCTGAGCTGTGCTCTATCCTTGGCTGAATGTCTGTGTTCCTTTTTTGCTGCTGCTCTAGGTTCCTTCGGGTGCTGATCCTATTGACGTCCCATCCGCAATGCCCTTGCGACCATCCTTGGATGATTCCTTGCAGCTCACTTTCCTTCTGGATCGTGTGCGCAGTCTGGAGAGGGAGTTACTCGGGTTACGCGGTCATGCCGACGTTTGGAAGTCCAAGGCGGATTGTGGTGCAGCCAGAGAGGAGTACTTGATGGCGGAGCTGGTTCGGCTGTCCGAGCAGCTGCAATGTAAGTTGTTCTTTGGTTCGAGCTGTAGCTCAGTTCTTCGGATGAGCCTGTTGGCCTTACTCTTATTTTGTGCGATTGTTGCAGGTGCAAATCTTGCTCTGAGGGAAGAAAAGGAGTGTGTCGTTGTTCGGGTCAATTGCTTGACTCAACAGGACATGGAGGTCGGCGACTTCTTCTGGATGGATCGTGTTCGCGCCATAGCCCTGGCGACGGTGCAGGATCGTGTTCATCAAGTTTCGCGGGTGCTCCGCCAAGTGCAGACATCGCTTGCCTCGGTGCTGCACGTCATGTTCCCTTTGGATGCTGTACCGACAAGCCTTGCGGGTCTTCTGTCGAAGTTTCGGAACGTAAGCAATGTCAAGGAGTTGGTGCGGCAGCAGCTTGTCGCGGGAGTGAAGGCTGCTTTGTCTCTTGTGAGGCTGCACCGGCCTGACGTGGATTTGGCTGCTGTGGCCGCTGGGCCACCTCTTCGCCCTGATGGTGGCGAGTGGGACATGCGTCCGCATTACGCGGCTGTAAGGCAGTATGCCGAACAGATTGTAGATTTGTTTGAGCAGCGTGCCCAGGTTATTCTTCAACATAGGTAGTACCTGTAAAAAGAGAGAGATGTAAAATTTGTATATTTCGGCTGGGCGTGTTGTGCCCTTTGTTGTAAAGGTTTGTTTGTTTGTGAGCACGCAGTGCTTTGATTGAGTGCGTGTCCTTTTCGTTTGCCTGACGTTGTCAGCTACTCAGGTGTACATGTTTGGTCCTCAGTCGATGAAATTGTGAGGTGGGGGAACCCCCGAGTGCGTTTGTAGCATGTAGTAAAGTTGCAGAAAATAGTGAACCGAAGTTTTGGGGCGAGATACTTAGCTTTATTTATATCTTAATGGAGGAGGTACATTGTTCGGCTGAATAGCCTTGGCTGAAAGCCTTATTGAAATTAAAAGGGGGTAGGTTGCTACGGATAGAATCGTCGTAGGTGCGAGATATTCCATGGGTTGGAGTATGCGACTCCAGACTCCACGTGCTTGAGGCGATAGGCGCCACCTGTGATGACTTCGGTGATGACGTAGGGTCCTTCCCATGGTGACTCGAATTTATTCGGTCGCTTTTGCTTGATTTGCAAGACGAGGTCTCCTTCGACGAAGGACCTTGGGCGCAGCCGATGGCTGTGGTAGTTGCGGAGACTCTGCTGGTACACCGCTGATCGAGCTGCTGCTATATCCCGTGCTTCGTCGAGTGTGTCGACAGCGTCTTCAAGTGCAATCGTGGATTCGGCTTCGCTGTAAGCGACGACCCGTGAGGCCTGGTGGCGTACTTCGGCTGGTAGCACGGCTTCGGCTCCGTGTATCATGAAGAACGGTGTGTAGCCGGTGGAGCTGTTTGGCGTAGTCCGTAAGCTCCACAGGACGGATGGTAGCTCTTTCGTCCAGTTTCCAGCTTTTTGTTCAAGTGAGCTCATGAGGCGCTTCTTGATGCCCGCGCCGATTAGGCCGTTGGACTTTTCCACTTGCCCGTTCGTTTGCGGGTGTGCCACTGAGGCGTACGTGATGTTGATCCCAAGGCCTTCGCAGAAGTCCTGGAATTCTTCGGAGATGAAGTTCGATCCGTTGTCGGTGATGATGTTGTGTGGTACGCCAAACCTGTAGACAATGGACTCGACGAACTTGACGGCAGTTTTGCCTTTCTGGTTGGTGACCGGCATGGCCTCGATCCACTTGGTGAATTTGTCAACTGCGACCAGGAGGAAGACGTGTCCCCCTTTCGAGGATTTTGGCAGTTTGCCGATCATGTCGAGGCCCCATTGAGCGAAAGGCCAAGCTATAGGTATGGGTCTGAGCTCGGACCCAGGTGCGTGCGGTTTGTCGGCGAACCGTTGGCATCCGTTGCATCTTCGGATGATGTCCTTTGCGTCGCTCATGGTCGTTGGCCAGTAGAATCCTGCTCGTAGAGCTTTGGCGACAAGGGAGCGGCTGCCTGCGTGGTGGCCGCAGATGCCTTCATGGATGTCTTGGAGTATGGCCTTGCCGTCGTCGATGGTGACACACCGTTGTAGTACACCCATGATGCTGCGCTTGTACAGCTCGCCGTTGATGATGGTGAAGGCTTTTGACCGGCGAGATATGCGCCGAGCGTCTGTTGGGCTGTCAGGCAATTCTCCGTTTATCAAGAACTGGAGGTATGGTCGCGTCCAAGTTTCTTCGACTGCCATGACCTGCATTAGGTTGACCATGGCTACCTCTGTGTCTGGCTTTTCGGGTCCTTCGTGTCCTTCGGGTAGCGTAGCTCCCGAGTGTTCTGCTTTTTCGGGTGATCCCTTGGGGAACTTTCGCTTGATGGATGGCACGCAGATCTGTTCGAGGAACACTCCTGGTGGCACCTTTGCAAGTGGAGCCGATGTTGGCGAGTCTATCGGCTTCCTCGTTGCTCTCTCTTCCAACGTGCCGAAGTTCGCAGCCGTCGAATTCACCTTCGAGTGTGTTGTAGAGCGCGCGGTACGCGATCATGTTTTCGGCGTGTGCGTCGCACTCATTCATCGTCTGCTGAACGACGAGGTTGGAGTCACCGTAGATGACCAGGCGTGTTGCGCCACATATCTTTGCCATCCTCATGCCATGGATGAGGTCTTCGTATTCGGCCTCGTTGTTGGAGGCTCTGAATTTCATCCGAAGAACGTACTTCATCTTGTCGCCCCGCGGGGAGGTCAATATGACCCCTGCCCCTGCTCCGGCTTCACGCTTGGAGCCGTCGAAGTGCATTGTCCGTGACTGCGGCATGTCTGGGGTGTTTGGCAGCTGCAGCTCCATCCAATGTACCAGGAAGTCCGGAAGGACTTGAGATTTGATTGCGTGTCGCTTCTCGTAGACGATGTCCAAGGGTGACAGTTCGATGCCCCATAGGGCCACCCGTCCTGTGGCCTCTGGATTATTCAGGATGCTATTCAGGGGTGCCTCGTTGACGACCATCACTTGGTGCTCCTGAAAGTAATGGCTCAGCCGTCGAGCCGTCATGAACACGCCGTAGGCTAGCTTCTGGTAGTGAGGGTACCTCTGCTTTTTTGGTGTCAGTACCTCGCTGAGGTAGTAAATTGGGCGCTGGACCCCGTGGGTCTTGCCTTCTTCGGGTCGTTCGACCACGAGTACGGTGCTGACCACCTGGTGTGTGGCTGCTATGTATAGCAGCAGGGGATCGCGCTCCTTTGGCGTGACCAAAACGGGCGAGGTGGAGAGGAGCCGCTTGAGGCTTTCGAATGCGTCGTTGGCTTCTGGTGTCCACTCGAACTTGTCTGCCTTGCGCAGCAGCTGGTAGAATGGTAGGGCCTTCTCGCACATGCGGCTGATGAACCTGCTTAGTGCTGCTACTCGTCCTGCGAGCTGCTGGACGCCCTTGAGGTTTTTCGGCTTCTCCATCGTCATGATGGCTCTGATTTTCTTCGGGTTCGCCTCGATCCCTCGTTGAGAGATGAAGTATCCGAGCAGCTGACCTGATGGGACGCCGAAGGCGCACTTTTCGAGATTGAGCTTGATCCTGTAGAGATCAAGGTTGTCGAACGTCTCGCGGAGATCGTCGATAAGTGTCCTTGCCTCCTTAGTTTTTATTACTATGTCGTCGACATAGACTTGGACATTGCGACCGATCTGGTCCTTAAGGCAGGCTTGCATGCATCGCTGGTACGTGGCACCTGCGTTCTTTAGCCCGAAGGGCATTGTGTTGTAACAGAATACTCCGAACGGTGTGATAAACGCCGTTTTCTCCTGATCTTCGACCTTGAGCCGAATCTGGTTATAGCCTGAGTAGGCGTCGAGGAAGGAGAGTTTCTCGCAACCTGCAGTCGAATCGATGATCTGGTCGATCCGTGGAAGAGGGAAGTGGTCCTTTGGGCAATGCTTGTTTAGTGACGTGAAGTCCACGCACATCCGCAGGATGTCCGTGTCCTTCTTTGGGACCATCACCGTATTTGCAAGCCACTCGCTTTCTTTGATTTCCCGGATGAAGTCTGCAGCGAGTAGTCTATTGATTTCCTTGCCGATAGCTTTGGCTCGTGGCTCCGACAGTCTTCGGATGGACTGCTTGACTGGCTTGGTGTCTGGAAAGACATTGAGTGCATGCTCGGCGAATTCCCTGGGAACTCCTGGCATGTCCGCTGGACACCAGGCGAAGATTTCCCA
The DNA here is from genome assembly GCA_910589765.1 of Avena atlantica. NCBI lineage: Eukaryota > Viridiplantae > Streptophyta > Magnoliopsida > Poales > Poaceae > Avena > Avena atlantica. Next base: position 339,196,597 of record OU342738.1, on the reverse strand, counting down.
GCGCTCACCGAGGAATTCGACGAGCGCGCCTTCCTATGCGGTGCTGAGGTTGTTGGCGATCAGGGCCGTCTTGGAGGCATCCGTCGGATGGACCTGTACTTTCTTGGTGTTGACGGTGGAGTCGAAGGACATGTCAGGTGCGTTCTGCCTTGTGACTGGGGGTACCCCATTGTCCGTCACCTCGCAGAGCCTTACAAGCTCGTCTTGCATGCCGAAAGACTGGGAGATTTTGTTGGAATCCCTGTCGCATTGGTCCGATCAGGTGAAGCTCCCGTGGACTGTGATGACGCCCCTTGGTCCTGGCATCTTGAGTAGTAGGTATGCGTAGTGTGGGACGGCCAGGAACCTTGCGAATGCTACACGCCCCCAGGATGGCGTGGTATTGTGACGGCCAGTCCACCACTTCGAATTCTAGGCGCTCCTGCCGAAAGTTATCCGGCTTCCCGAAGATGACGTCGAGACCTATTTTGCCCAGGGGGAATATGCCCTTTCCTGGGACAATGCCGTGGAACGTTGTGTCTGATTGTTCCAGGCTGCATTGCGGGATCCGCATAGCTGCTAGAGTGCTTGCGAACATTAGGTTGATGCCGCTGCCGCCGTCCATGAAGACGTGACTCATCTCGAAGCCTCCGATCTGCGCCTCCAGCACCAGGGCAGCATGACCTGGGTGAGGGATCTGGCAAGGGTGATCCGCGCGAGTGAATGTGATGCAGGACTCCGATCCGCTGAGGTACTCAGGGATTGTAGGCGGAGTTGCCATGGCCAAGTTGATTTGTCGGGTGATTTTCTTCTGCACCCTGTTTGTGGGGCGTCCCTTCTGGATCATATTTAGTGCTCCTTTTGGTGGGGGGTATCCGACCCCGGCGTTGTTTTGCGCTGGTGCGACTGGTTGGTTTGGGACTCCAATAGGCGGCGATGGAGGAGCTCCGTGTGCTATTTCTCCTAGCGTGGGTGCGTTTCCGAACGTAGGGGTTGGGGCTTGTTGCCTCATCTGCACCATGCTTTCGCTGAGTTTCTGGAACTCGCGGCAGTCCTTGAGCATGTGGCTGGCTTTCTTTTTGCCATCTTGTTTGTCGATATAGAAGTGGATGGTGCATGGACCCGAAAGTTTGTCGAATGCTGAGGGTCCGTTGTCGCGGTCGCGGCGTTGCCACGATTGTGCTGGTCGTCCGCTATCGCGGAAATTTCCTCCGCGGTATCCTCCGCTGTTGCGGCTGTTGTCGTTGCGGCGGTCGGCGTAGCCAGCCGCGACCATGTCGGGTCCGTCCCGGTCCTCGTAGACACGCGATCTCCTCTTGCTGCGGCGTTCTCGCCTTCGGCCATAGTCGTCCTCTTCATGTGATTGCGCTCACTGAATGCAATCTTCGCCGTCCGCCCAACTGTTGGCAATTTCCATGAGGTGGTCGAGTGTCTTGGGCTTGACACGTCCAAGTTCTTCCTTAAAATCTTGGCGTTTGACGCCGTCTCTGAAGGCGTCAATGGCCCTCTCCTCGGAGATATGTGCTGCCGAGTTCTTGGTGGTAGACCAGCATAATATGTACGAGCGAATAGACTCCCCCGTTCTCTGAGTGCAGGCTCGCAACTCTTCGATTGAAGTGGGCCTCTTGCTGGTGCCCTTGAAATTTTGGATGAAGCTGTAAGCTAGTTCCTCCCAACTTCGGATGGATCCTGATGATAGGCTACTGAGCCAGACCCGTGCCGCGCCTGTCAGCTGCAGCTGGAGGCATTGCATGGCGGTTTCTTTGTTACCGCCGTGCAGCTTGACGGATGACAGATGGTCGCTGAGCCAAGATTTTGGATCTTGCGTGTCGTTGAACTTCGGAGTATCCGAAGGAAGCTTGAAATTGCGTGGCATCTGTGTTCGCCGAACAGATCTGCTGAAGCATCGAGCTCCGCAGAGTTCTCCTTCGTCTTCATCCATCTCGGACTCGGATGAGCATGCGCGTTTGGCTCGCGCTTTGTCGATTTTGCGCTGTGTAAGCGCGTCTCTGGCGTCGTAGTCGCGTTTGTGGCGATGCGAGCTCTTCTTCCTTCGAGGAAGGTCGTGCTCCTCCTCCTCTTCGGATGAGGGGGTGGGGCTCCGGTCGTGCCTGACCGGAGCTTTCTTCTTCGGATCCGCAGGAGCGTCTTCGTGGAGCGCAGCTCCGACGAGTCCGAGTCCGGTAAGTGCGGACTTATGCATGGATATTTTCGGGTCCCCTTCCGGAGGTTGGTGGGCCGCGAGATATGCAGTGGCTGCCATGATCGCAGCTTGCGGTGTCTTCGGGGTGATGTTGCCGTCGGCATCCATATCCATGAACGATGTGTGGAGAGTTCGGGTGACATCACGACGTTCTTTGGATCCATGTTCTCCACCCGCGAGCGGTGCTTGTTTCCCTGGTTTCCGTTTGTGCTAGAGCTAGGTGCCATGGCGGAGAGCGCAGCTTGTCGCGCGCTGGACTCAGAGGCTACTTGCTTGCGTTTGTCAAGCGTCTCTTGCATCTTGACTTGCTTCTTGTGCTCCTCGATGAGGAGGGAGTGGTATGCCATCAGTAGGTCACGTTGGGAGTCCACAGGTAGGACTATGTCGCATGCGACGGCACGACGTGCATGTACCCATCCTTCTTTGCTAAGTTGGATGACGCGGCCGTTGTTTTCCCCTTCGGGTGGGGGGGACTGGCTTCTTCTGTTCCCACCGGTTCCGCCGTTTCTGTCCTGCGGGTTGGGGTTCAGCAGGTTAGGCGTTTGCTGCTCCTGGATGACTGCGGCGCATTGGTAGCGCTCGTAGATCGGTTCGCTGCTGCCGCAGCTTTCGGATCCGGAACCGTAGGTCCCTTGTCCGAAGGCGGATCGCATAGATCGGAGTTGCAGCTGCTGCTGTTGTAGAACTCATCTGTCGATGGTGATGTGCGTATAACGGGATGTGGAGTCCACGAGGCGGGCTTGATTGATGGCACGGGCACCCGCTCAGGAAGGCGGAGGGTGCCAGTTTGTCCCACCTGGAAGCAGAGCTCCCGAACAAAATTTCGAGTCCGTCGCCTACGGGCTCGAAATCCTTCATGGTGGTCGGCGAGTGGGCGGTGAAGTCGAAAGTGCCGAAGAGGAGGTGATTCTCCGTCGCCGCAGAGTTGTAGATCGATCGGGTCGGGACCGTCACGATCGCACAATCAGCAGCCCCGATTCCCACAGACGGCGCCAATTGACGAGGTTTAATCTCGTCAATGCCCATTGTTATGGACTTGGGTTTTGGAGAAGATGGGGATGCTGGAGATCGTGGAACGATTAACAGACAAGCAACCAGGGGACACGAGATTTACCCAGGTTCAGGCCCCCGGAGGGAAAACCCTACTCCTGCTTGTCTGCTCTTGATTACGGCGGAACCGAAGGTTACAGGGTGCGCAGATTCGATCTGGCGTGGAGGTGTGTACAAAAGTATGAGTCGAGGTTTCTAGGGCGTGCCCTCCTGGCCTTTATATAGACTTAGGCAGGTCCCGGGCATAGTCCTAGTCGGTTACAGGTTCTAGGGTTTTACCCCTTTGAATTTCCTATCTATGCTAGTCTTGCTCTCCAAGGATCCGAAGGCGTCATGGGCCTTGGCCACCCGAAAATCTTCATGGGCCAGCGTATGTCTGCTATGGGCCTTCCTTGGGCTGGACCAGGTATGCTGAAGTCACGTACCCGTAGGGTATAACCTTGTCAAGCGGTAATTCTAATCATTACGACACTATATCGGCAACGTTCGTAAATTTTATGATATCAAGTAATTAATAACTTCTTTTATTCGTTTTCTTCGCCGGGCACCGTTTGAAAACGGTTCACCAACAAGGCTAGGGGTGTTTGGAAAGAGGAGCTTACATTTCAACCACTAGATGTAAGCATCACTAGCTATATCCGCGCATCTCTTTGATTCTAGACCGATATTATCATGCTTGATTATTTTTTTGATTGAACTCTGTTCTCGTAAAGTGCCTGACACAGGGACCAGAGAACAATTTATGTGGATACTATGTTTGCAAGTTCATCCATCAGACATGCTGTGAGAAGGGCAGAAATTTAGAGCAACTCCACGTATGTAAACAATTTCTATAGTTTTTAATTACCATCAAATTGTGTTTAATTTCATTCATATATGTTGACTCCTTTTTTAAATCAGATCAAACATCTACGGGACGGTCTTCTGCCAAAGGATCGCATACGAGCAATTCAGGAGAAATTGGCGGGATTCTTAGATGTAAAGTCCTAAACCCAAAAGGAGAATACTATTCGGGTGTGTATAAACAATAGGGATTGTACAAAGAGCTTATTTTGTATGTAGTGCATGAACTCCGTATATCGAATGTAATATGTTCGACGCTTGGATCTATATTGTCATGATGATCTTGTGTAATATAATGGTTCCTTCATTGATGAGTGCAAAACACTAAATAAAAAATAAAACAACATAAATGAATTCTCTGTCGCGGCATAAAAAGTGGCCAAAATGCTGTCGTGGCAAAAAAAAGTTGCCAAAATAAATTCTCTACCGCGCAGAGAAATGTGTCAAATCTCTGCCGTGGCAGAGGGTTATTTGTCCCGGTTCGTGTTACGAACCGGGACAGTTGCTCCTCCCCCCTCGCCCTCTGCTGCGGCCACGTGTACGCCATTTTTTCCCTGTTGATGGGGCAACCGAGACTAAAGATTGGGGCTTTAGTCCCGATTGCCCCGTCCCGGTTGGGTAACCGAGACTAAATGCTCTTACCAACCGGGACACATGGGGCGGTTTCCACTAGTGTACATAGAACCTCTTCCAGGAAGACGACAACAAGTAGGTGACTGCGCCTCCATTTTCTCTACCTAGCTTGGGTTTCTAGTTCTTTTAGGCCTTTTTATTTTATTTCTATATGTATATTAAGTTTGTTTCAAACGAAGTGTTATGGAAAAATGGGTTGGGCGCTGGAACTACCCGTCTAGGTAGGAATGTGGTCATTTCCTGTCCGCGGGCTAACCAAATAGATCAAAACAATTTTTTCCATGTCCAAAATGAGGTCGGCCCTCTTGAGATATCCTAAGAACAACTCTAATGAATGATGTAAAATAGGGCAGGGCAAAAACATTATAGGGTAGCAAAAGTGGGATATAGGGCACGAAAATGAAAAGAGCTTTTCTGGATGATGTATTTTGAGCCATGCCAGCCGCAGCGGGTACCCTAAAATAGGACATCAAACTAATCCGACGACTATGAGCACATGAGCAGATCTGACTATCGCCGAAGGCCGAGCTCGATTTGTGAAATTAACTTACAAATTTAACATCTAGCTCATTTTTTATACAACTAACTAGCTATTTGGTCAAACTAACTTTACAAATACAACATCTAGCTCAAATTAACTTGCAGACCGAAGGAGCAGGGACAAAGGGACACTGAACACGAGACGATGCTGGAGGCTACTTGCGGTGCTCGATTTGTTCGGCCGACTGCAGAAAGTACGGCGGCGGCGACCTGGAGGACCTGGTCGAACCAGGTAGGAGGCGAGCGTGGAAGCATGTGGACGGCGAGGAGCATCCGGCTCCTGTGCGGCGCGAAGGGGTAAGCGACCGAGAGGCCATGGGTGGCAGCGCGTTTCCTTGTCAATGTGTTGCGCTTCACATCGAACGGTGTCAAGACCACGGTTGGTCAGGACATGTCGGCGCAGAAGAGGGAGAAGAGGAGCTCCGGTTGGCTCAGATCTAATATACTAGGCAAAGCAAAGATACAAAACAGAAATGAATTTAGGGTTTTCTTAGTAGCATGCTACCCATCCACCCACTCTCCCAGGATATATAGGGTGTGTTTGTTAGATCGGGCCAAACCAACAATTCTCATCTCAACTGAGATTTCTAAAAATTTAGATGTTTGTTAGCCCGGTTCTCTCAGGCGGGCACTGCCCAACTCACCCCGAAAAGGGATCCTAGCCGGGCCAAGGAGAGAAGCTCGAATCGAGCTTCGCAACTCGCCCGGGCTGAGTCCATCTCGCAGCGGCCGTGGGCCCCACCGCACCCGATCCCCAACCCTCTCTCCTCAGCCTCATTTTTTCCCGTTCGCACCGATGCACCGCCGTCGCCAACCACCCCGCCACCTTGATGCTCCCAGACAGAGCCGGCCCCGACGCCACAGACCACCTGGCCGCCCCGGCCTCGCCCTCCTCCGCTCCCGTCGGCGTCCCTGAGCTCCTCATCGCGCCGCCCCGACCCCGAGATCCTCATCGCGCCGCCTCGGACCCGAGCTCCTCGCGCCGCCATTAGCCACGGTAGGTCACGCCGCCGCCCACCACCACGTGCGCCTCCTACCACCGCGCCGTCACACCTCTTAGCACCCATCGCCGGTGCCCCACTGCTCGCCACCGGCGTCGAACAACTCCTAGCACGCGATGTGGTGAAGACGAGGGCTTGATTGCTTTTCCTTTTTCTGTTTAGGGGCCTCCATGTAAAACTTTGGACTGTTCTGTGATTTTTCAGTTTTTGGCCCAATCTCAGCCCATATGGGCTACCAAATAGCGTATGAGTTCGGATATCTCAACTCAACCGGTCTAAACCAAATACAACACAAATCTTGGGCCAGCATGTATAAGCTCAGATATCTCAAGTGGGAGTATGAATCCGAAGTGGCCCGGTCTACCAAACACACCCATAGAGTACCCTGAGGAGCCATGCTTATAAAGAGTTCCAGCTAACAGTCTCTTAAACGAGCTTAAGAGATAAAAACTGATTAATTAATTAACTAAGCGAAACGGTATCCTGTGATCATGTCCGTTCGATCCTTCTCCTCCCCTGGTTACTTGCCAATTATAGTACTGGTCCTAACAATACTCTCCCCTGAAGACAAGACCTCAGGGCTTGAATTCTGAAATGAAGTTTGGATGAAGACCGCATCTTCCCATGTTGCTTTTGCGGTGGACATATCTTGCCATTTAATGAGCCATTGAGGAACATAAACATCATACTCGCCAGCACTACGGGGAACCTGTCGGCGCTGGAATATAGCAATAGGGTTTAGTTTGACTTTACCTAAGGGTGACACTACTGGCAGTCTTCGGCTTGGCACCGCATTGGGGCCTAAGTGCTTCTTGAGCTGACTGACATGGAACACATCACAGAGTAGAGTTCCTTCAAGCAATTGTAGGTTATAAGCTAGATTTCCTATTGACTACAGTATTCGCAAGGGTCCATACCATCTCGAAGCAAGCTTCAAGGGATTCCTATGCCCAAGGCATTTTCTCTATGCGATCGCATTTTTAGATAAACAATGTCCCCTTCCTGGAAGACTCTATGTGTTTGATGGCAACAAAGGCTGCCACTTTTCTTTGGGACTCCAAGTGTAGAGTGTTGTAGCAAGCTTATATTCCCCACAAGGCTGACTCGAGGGTTTATATTGAACTCTCGGGGAATTGGATGGATATTTGTCTTCTCCTCTTCAAGCAACCTGTAAAGTAAAATAATTTGCCTTGTGTCCCAACTCCGCCAACTGGTTGTCCAGCACAAGGTTTCGTATTAGTAATGTGAAATATAATATAAAACAAACTAAAGTAAATAAAGTAAAGTAAGGAAATGCAAACTAGATGATATGGAAGATAGTAGAGTTGTTTTGGGGGTTTTATGAGTGATTGCAAGTAGGAAAAGTATTTTTGTATTTTTGAAATAATAAATTGCAGAAAATAAAAAGGATAGTAGATGCAATGGAAAGGTGTTTCTTATGATAAAAATTGGACCGGGGTTCATGGGTTCACTGTTCTACTCTCTTTTTAAGTTGTAGTGATCACAAAACAATTCATCAACGATAAATATTTATGGAATTTTCTATGTGTGCTTGATAAAGTAATTAATATGGGCATCACATTCTAATATAGATATGGAATACATATCTCTCTTATACTCCTCAAGAAAGGTAAATCTCCATGCAATCTTGAATTAAGAACAAATTAGAGTATAGATTTAAGCAATATTACATGGTGTTTGAAATAAAAATATGCTACCTTGATCTAACAAGGTTATCAAGTGTAACATGATAACTATAGCACATGATTTCACTCTATCCTTAGTGAGGTAGAAAAATAAAGGTAAAAACCAAAGTAGATCTTGAATTTTATGTGTCACAATTTAATCTCTACCACCATGCTACTCCATCTAACACACACTTCTCCCCATACAAGTTGGATCAAAACAAGCAATTAATATAGGGGTGCATGATATGCATATATCAAAACATATTACGCAAAATAGATTCCAATCTCAAAAATCAAATCATAGAACAAAGACCCACCACATATGAATTAGAAATATGACCATAATCATGTTGGGCAACTCATATGGTACTAGATCTATGAAGAACAAGAAAGATATAGATCAAGCTACTACCACAAACCCATATCTTGGAGGTGGACTACTCCCTCTTCATCATGTTGATGATGCTGGAGATGTTGGAGAGGGTGGAGATCTCCCCGGAGGTGTCTTTGGTGGAGTTTCTCCCCTCCAATATTTGTTGGATCTGTCTCTTTTTGGTGGTGGTTTTTTATTTGGTGTGCTCTGTCTCGAGGAATCCCCGGGGGCTCCTTATATAGGGATTTTTAGGTCAAGAGAACTCCGTGGGCAAAAGAATCGAGGGTCGAGGAAGAAGATAGCATGGGTGGCCCGCCCACCAAGCCTAGGCACGCCCCTTGGGCTATCTTGGGCTTCCAGGCCCTCTAGGTGTAATTCTTGTGCTCCAAATTCTTCTCGTGGATAAATATTGGCATTCCCAAAAGTACAGGTCCATTTGACTTCGTATAGGTCCCGAAACATCAAAAACATTGAAAATAGGGTTTTTCTGCCCTGCAGGGTTATAGCCAAAATAAAGGAGATCATTGGTAAATCCCCAAAATTCAATATAAAACATGGATATAACATCATATATGATGCAAATATGTGGGAAAACATGTTAACAAACTACAAAGTTCATATATGCATTTTACATGCATCAACATCCCCAAGCTTAACCTATGCTCATCCTCGAGCATGAAGGTTATAAAACTAAACATGGACTTTGGAGGTTTTTACCTTTGCTTCCTTCATTATAATTTAGAGTTCATAGGCTCAATTCCTTTCAATGAAACATAATCTGTAAGTGTACTATCAAGTTGTATCTTGTACACATCTATAAATATGTTGAAAAATAAGTGATGGTGTGATAAGAACAAATGATGAACAAAAAAACCTTCAAGCACACTTTGATGAACCTATAAAATTAGAGACTCTTTTCATGATTGGCATTGATTTTTCATGCCTTTATTTTTGGGCTACTTCTTAGTTTCATGCCCTTGACTAGAAGACTCGCTTCTTAGTTTTATGTCTTCCCTTGAGATGTTTTGCATCCCGTACCAAAAGTAAGCATTGAATACATATGTTAATCCTCCGTAAAGAATGTAAAATAAGATTTTGAGCTATGTAGTTCATTTCAATAAAACTAGTAATGATGGGGTTCCAAGTATCTTTTATTTTCAAAGCTTCATATGGTTTATGTGCTAAACATCTTCAAGTTGATTTTTTGCACCTAGTATATGAACTTGCACTCCTCATGCTACTCAACTTAGGCATGTCATTGTATACTCATGTTGGTCTATGAAACTGCATCACTAAATTACATCTTGCCCCTATGTAGCTATATGCCCCCCTTTTTGTATTTATTTATTTGCTTATTCATTCATTTATTAATTTAGCGTAAGAGATAATATATTTTATTGTTTGTGTTCAAGGTGGGAGGGGGAAGTATCTCTACTCGAGAAGAACAAGAAAACATACATATGAATCATATCAACAAGGATCATCATGTTGTAAGTTTCCACCATGTTATGCATGGTTTTGACTAGCAGTTCAAGAGCATTTTCTACCAACATGCCTACTCCAGTGTGCAAATTCATTTCACATCGATGCAATCCATACGTATAACTTAAACATGATTAATATTCAACATTAAAAATTAAAAGCTTTGTGCCATTCCATCATGGTTTAGCCAACAACCACTAATAAGATGTGAAGCACAAAAATTTCCATAGTGGTATCACTCTAAACCTTACTTTCTTATGAGCTTTAAAAAACTTAAAACGGTGTTTTAAGAATGTTTGGAGGATTAACATGCATACTATATTTGAAAGTAGCTTTTTCCACAAGTAGGTGGATATGCCTAGTCTAGTTTTAAGGGGTTTGGAACAAGTCTTAGCTTGTGTAGAAAAAGGCTTAGCAAAAAGAGATCTAAAGAGTGTAACATCTAGTTTATAGTGTCAATGTTTATTTTCTCACCTTACTTCTTAATGTTGAACATAAATATACACAAGCAAGAGATACCAATTAATAGTCATAAAATATATCATGCTTAATATAAAGCACTTGGGCTTAAGAACTAGACATAACATGAATTTCAGCTTTTGTTTTTATCTCCCCTTTTCTTTTATTCCACGACATTATTTTTTCAGTTTTAATCTTATTAAGGTTTTAGTAGTTGATCATAAACATTTATAATAATGGTGGTGGTCTTTTTAATGCAAAACAAAAGTAAAATGACAAAACAGACGCTCCAAGTTTCTACAATAGTTCTATGTTGCTCAGAAACAAAGTTTAGAGGTTTGCAAACCGAGAGTTGAGTAGGTCTAGTGGTGTGACTTGGGAATCCCCAAGATTATGGTTTGCACCATCCTTGGATTTCTCTTGGTGTGATGTTCCTCTGTTCTCTGTCAAAAAAACTTTAACACAAAACTTTTTCTCCCATCTCTTTTCTGAGAGGTGACATTAGTGGCACAAGATTATAATAGTTGTTGCATATATATCAAAGAAAAAATACTTTATATATATTCCAGCAAGAATATAATGTTCCTACATATCCCTATCATATAATATTACTCATACAAATCATTTTAGGACACTTGGGAAAGGTTAAAACAAAACATGGTAGAATCTGTCCAGATTTTCAACAGTAGCAAAATGATTTTTTTAGCCCACTTAGACATGTCAGGAACTTTAGCCAATTTTTTTAACATACATAGGATGAAAATTTGTAAATTCAATATAAATTTTAGTGCAAGAGGAATTACAGACAAATTTAGAAAATTCTTGCACTGACTATTCTGCAGAAATTTGCTGCTTCATATGTTTAGGAACTTTTAAAACATCCAAAATGGGTTCCACTTGGTACTTTATTACGAACTATAGAAATGAAACCAAAACAAAACTCTCTTGCCACAGAATAATTCAAAACAAAAATCCAAAATAAAATAACCGGGTTGCCTCCCGCAAAGCGCTTTCTTTATAGCCATATAGCTAGGCTTTACTTACTTGGTTTAGGTGATATGGAATTCATGTGGTAGCTTGTGCTTATCTGCTACCTCCTTCTTCCTTAGAAATTGTTCCATACACTTCTTTTGAGGAAATTTAAACTTCACATTTCCTTCTTTTGTATCAATAACTACACATGTGGTTCTCAAAAAAGGTCTACCAAGTATTATAGGACTTGAGGTATTGCTCCCCATGTCTATGACAATAAAATCAACAGGTACAAATGTCATATGTAATTCAACCATAATATCTTGAACTTTTCCTAAACCATGTTTAGTTGAATCATCGGCAAGTAAAATATCTATAGAGCATTTTTACATAGGTTTCAAATCAAGTAAATCATATAGATCTTTAGAAAAAACTAAGACACTAGATCCTAAATCTAGAATAGCATGATGTGTCTCATTTCCAATAATGATTAATACTTTGGGGATCCGTACATACCCAATCTTAGGTGGAATCATAGCTTCTCTATTATATCTTTCAATCTTTTCTTTTATAACATAGTTTGCTAGGTAAGAACCAAATCCTGCTTGATGACCATTAAAAGATGGATCATTAGAATTTCTTTGCAACAAGTTAATGAGTTCATGCAAGCTACATTTATCAAGGTCAAGTAGAGGTTCTTTTGTTTCACTTAGAATATTAACTTCTTCTACTTGTCTATCTCTATTGTATAAATTGAAGATTTCATGTCTATCATGAAATACATCTTCTGGTACTTTAGCTTTTTCAAGACTTTCTTTGACTTTTACTTCTAAGAGCACGCCATCTAACAATATATAAGAATTGTTGGAAGTTATATTTATGAAGGAACCTCCACATTCTTTATGTAAATATGCCATTGAGCTTTTAGTTAACCCTCTATGAAAGATATGCATTAACATCCAATCTCTAAAACCATGTTCTGTTCCAAAAAGCTATTTCTCTAATCTTTCCCAAGCTCTTATAAGAGGTTCATAATTATTTTTTTAAAAAATTATAAGCATTTACCTAAGATGACCTATTATTCCAGGGGTTCCAAATCTTTCAACCAAAGTAGCTTTAACATTAAACCAAGAGCTAAAATTTCCAGGTGGCCATTTTAATATCCAATCTAAAGCCTTACCAGCAAGTGAATATGGCAAAAGTTTAACTTTAATCATTCTCAAATGCTGCATAGGGTTCTCATTCAGCTTCCCATAAAAACAGTTTTATAAATGGCTTTAGTAGCTATAGGGTCTATTTCAAATGGTTCAAATGGTATCTCACTTTCCTTTGGAAAGTTTTTTACACTAAAGGGCCAATAAGCTCTCTTTTCCACTTTGATGTGTTTTTGTGTTTTAAGGAAAACTTAAAATGAATAAAAATAAGACAAAATAAAATACTTTAAAAATCCAAAAGGAGAATAAAAAGCTCATAGTGGGCAACCTCCCCAAGCTTTGGTTGTTACAAAAGTTGATGAAGATGACGGTGCTAGAAAATAGTCTAGAACTTGTCGTGGGAGTTTCACCACACCGCAACCACTATTATATGTCTCCACCAATTCCCCGGGAATGGTGCCAGAAAATAGTCTTGATGGCAACAAAGGAAGCAACTTTTTGTTAGGACTCCAAGTGTAGAGTGTTGTAACAAGCTTCTTTTCCCCACAAGGGTGACTCGAGGGTTTATATCAAACTCTTCGGGAATTGGATGGATATTTGTCTTCTCCTCTTCAAGCAACATGTAAAGTATAATAATTTTCCTTGTGTCCCCAACTCCACCAAGTGGTTTTCAAGCACAAGGTTTCGTATTAGTAATGTGAAATATAATATAAAACAAAATAGAGTAAAGTAAGGAAATGTAAACTAGTGATTGCAAGTAGGGAAATTATTTTTGTATTTTCGAAATAATAAATTGCAAAAAAATAATAAGGATACTAAATGCAATGGAAATGTGTTTCTTATGATAAAAATCAGACCGGGGTTCATGGGTTCACTTGTCTACTCTCTTTTTAAGTTGTAGTGATCACAAAACAATTCATCAATGATAAAGAATTATGGAATTTTCTATATGTGCTTGATAAAGGAATTAATATGGGCATCACATTCTAATATAGAGATGGAATGCATATCTCTCTTATACCTCCACAAGAAAGGGAAATCTCCATGCAATCTTGAATTAAGAATAAATCAGAGTATAGCTTTAAGCAATATTACATGATGTTTGAAATACAAATATGCTATCTTGATCTAACAAGGTTATCAATTTTCACATTATAACTATAGCACATGATTTCACTTTATCTCTAGTGAGGCAGCAAAAGAAATTTAAAAAAACAAAGTAGATCTTGAATATTATGTGTCACAATTCAATCTCTACCACCATGCTAATCCATCTAACACACACTTTTACCCATACAAGTTCTTGCATATAAGTAGATTAAAACATGCAATTAAGAACGGAGTGCATGATATGCTTCTACCAAAACATCTTACACAAAAATAGATTCCAATCTCAAATATCAAATCATAGAATAAAGATCCACCACATAGGAATTACAAATATGACCATAATCATGTATGGCAGCTCATATGGTACTAGATCTATGAAGAACGAGAGAGAGAGAGAGAGAGAGAGAGAGAGAGAGAGAGAGAGAGAGAGAGAGAGAGAGAGAGAGAGATCAAGCTACTGCCACAAACCCGTAGCCCGGAAGTGGACTACTCCCTCTTCATCATGGTGATGATGCTGGAGATGTTGGAGAGGGTGGAGATCGCCCTAGAGGTGGCTCCGACGGAGTTTTCCCCTCCAATATTTGCTGGATATGACTCTATTTGATGGTGTTTTTGTCTCTGGTGTGCTCTATCTCGAGGAATCCCGGGGGGTCCTTATATAGGGATTTTTAGGTTAAGAGAACTCCATGGGCAAAAGAATCGAGGCGATCAGACGTCCAAGGAGGAAGATAGCATGGGTGGCATGCCCACTAGGCCTGGGCGCGCCCCCTAGGCTATCTTGGGCCTCCTGGCCCTGTAGGTGGGATTCTTGGGCTCCATATGCTTATCGTGGATAAAAATTGGTATTCCCCAAATTGCAGTTGACTTCGTATAGGTCCTAAAACATCAAAAACATTGAAAACATGGTTTTTTCTACCATGCGGGGTTATAGCCAAAATAAAGGGGATCATTGGTAAATCCCCCAAAATCAATACAAAACATGGATATAACATTATATATGATGAAAATATGTGCAATTTTTTTTAACAAACTACAAATCTCATGTATGCATTTACATGCATCTGTGTTCTATGCAGACCAGCATACTTTTTCATGGTCTGCTGGCCCTTTGTCAGGTTTTGTTGCAGGATGTGAAGCCTGTTCTAGTTTTTAGCTAGGGAAGTGTTGAGATCAGAAGAATCTATGTATGGAATTGCAACCAGAATTGGAGGAGGATACTCATATAGGGCCTGAAAAGGAGACATTTTGATGGATGTATGGTAGATACTATTATACCACCATTCAACTGAAGGCAGCCAGTCACACCATTTTTGGTTCAGCAAATGCCATGCACCTGATATACTGTTCTAAGCATTGATTCACTCTTTCGGTTTGTGTTAACACCCGGATTTTTAATCCCAGATGTCTGTTATGCCATACATCGCAATCCTAGAATTAGAATTTTTGCGAGACATAACAGATTGGATATTACAGTAGATCATCCATTACAAACCATACATAAGGTCTTACAGCAAATAAAGGATCTCATGATCCAGTCCTAATACAATCATATCAGCGGAATAACGTAATAATAATGATAGCGTAGGCGAGACTCCATCTTCATGGTCACAGGCAATGCTGACGATGGGAGATGATCCTAGTTATCGTAACCTTCCTGATGTCCATCCTCCTGATAGTCCTCTTCATAGTCTGGCCACGGGAATAGATAGGGACAATGCCATGAGTACTCTTTAAGTACTCGCAAACTAATACTAACAACTGAAGTGGTTTTTGAGTAGGAAGTACTAGGCTCTAGGTTGTTTTTCAAAAATCCAGATTTATCTCTACTGAGTTCAGAAGTAAGAAAAGCTAGTTGAAAGTTTTATAATACCTAAGTGGGACTTGAATTTCATATCACAACTCTGTTGTGGTCAAGTCAAAGTCACCAATCATTTCACAAGTCATTTTGAAAATATCTGACGACGGAACAGTATGGCCACTCCAACTGTCCATAATCGCGGACGTGGCTATTCGAATAGTTTGACACTCTACAGAGGTGGTACACTTTCACCACAACATTCGATACATCCGTCAGGAACAAATCCTGAATTCACCATACTCAGTATGCGGATAATCAATCCTAACCTTTCAATTAAATGCCCTAGTATAGACACCTCTCCTGTGAGTTTGGCCTCCCAACCATGACCAACTGTCATCTTGGGAACTACACAGGTGGACAATCTTCACAAGGTAGCCTCAGCTCAAACCTTGGCCGCAAGGGAACCCATACTAAGGTATATGAATTTCCAGTCAAGCCCTACCCAAATTTCGGGTATTGTGGTTGTACGGTAAAATTGGAATGGTATCGCATCGAGACAACCATCAGTTTTATAAAGGGCTAAGGCTCATGCCTTAACATTTTCATCATCAAAATCATCTATGGTTCAATAACACATGTCAAAACATTTCATTAGAATGACTCATCATTCTAAGGTTTTCATAACCATTTTCACCAAGTATTCCCATCTAAAGTGATCAAGTTTTTATTCTTAGCACTAGCATCTACAAGGGGTGGTAAACACTAATGAGGGATGGTAAACAAGTGTATCTTATCTAAGTTCAGTCTCATGCCTCAGGATGACATCAATATTATCTAACTTCGGTCAAGTTTTATGCTATTTATGCTACCTTTAAAACATCTTTCTAAACTCTACAATTTATCAAGTAAGCTTAACTAGAAAGCTTTGATAAAGAAATAAAATATTAAGCTTGCAAGTAAAACTAGGATGGGGTATCAAGTGGTGTAAGTTTGCAAGTAAAACTTGCATGGTTTAGCTTAGCTTGCTAAGATAGTAGTATAAGCTTGCCTTGTGCAGAGTAGTGGTTGAAGTTCCCCTCGGCTTCTTCCTCGTAGTAGTCTCCTTCCTCCTCGTATCCTTGGTCGGTACTAGCGTCTATAAATAAATATGAGGTACATAATCACCAAACAATACTTAACTATTTTTATTTACAACACCAAGGTTTTCACTAGATGATCTAGTATCGTCACAAACATTACAATCATCAAAGCACTTGTCTTATTTATTTTATTCTGCAAAAGTAATTTCTACTCATTGAAAAACTACTTAAGATTTAATATTCTCCAACTAAAACATGGGATCATGTTGACACATGTCATCACCACATTTTTAGTACTTGGTAATGTGATTTAAAGTGGTGTCACAATTTAACAAGGTTTAACCTTTTTATTTGAATTAAATAAAGTGACTAGAATGGCCTATGAGGCATTCTTTTATTACTTGTCCATTATTTCTGTAAGTAAACCTAGAGATTTTTATATATTTAGAAAGGTCTGGTTAAATGTGATTTTTGAGAGTTGGAATCAACTCAAAAGCTCTTGTGGTTGAATTTTGAAAAATGTTTGAATGCAGAAAAACTTTTGCCTTGTTATTTTTAACATGAGTGATCTACAAATCCAACTGGTTTGAATCCAACGGGCTTGGATTAATAATTCATGTACCTTTCTAAAAAAATTGGTTTCATGTTATTTGGTTTAGTGAATCGACCTGGGTTGATTTTTGAATCTAGGTACAAAACTAGGTTTGAAACTAAATTGGAAAATATAAATTCAAACTAACTGGGTTGAGCGGGATGTTAACTGGGCCGGCCCATGTTGCACAGCTGAAAGAACATTTCATAATCCCTAGTGTTTTGTGTGTTAGATAACAATATCAAGGATTATTTAACGTGTGTTGAAGTGCTGCAGATTTGTACATTGAGAAGGGAAGGAAACTGCTTTCTGGGGGCGGATAATCCGCCCCAACCCTCTTTCAAGAGTGCGCGACCCCCAGAGAGGGGGGCGGAGTTTGTGGCCGGATTTTCCGGCCCAGCCGGATTGTCCGCCCCTTGGGGGCGGACAGTCCGCCCCCTCGAGGATTTCCTTCAAGTCAAGGCTGCATCGCTCTCTGTATGGGGGGCGGAGTTTCCCTCGTACTTTCCGGTCCTTGGGCGGACTTTCTCCCAAGGGCGGAGAGTCCGCCCCTGGCGGGGGCGGATAGTCCGCCCCTGGTGGGGGCGGATAATCCGCCCCCTCTGGAAATTTCTTCAAGCCAAGGCTGCGTCGCTCTCTGTATAGGGGGCAGCGTTTTCCTCGGAGTTTCCGTCCCGGGGGCGGATTTTCTCCCCAGGGCGGATATTCCGCACCAAAGGGGCAGATAATCCGCCCCCAAATTGGGTTGTTGCAATGCATGGAGAATCAAATAACTTCGAATGCAACAAAGTTTGGAAGCTTGTAGAGAAACCCAAGGACTGTCGCAATGTTATCGGTACCAAGTGGATCTTCAAGAACAAACAAGATGAAAATGGCATTATTGTGAGGAATAAAGCAAGACTCGTGGCTCAAGGATTCTCTCAAGTGGAGGGAATTGATTTTGGCGAGACTTATGCTCCTGTGGCTCGTCTTGAGTCCATCTGTATCCTTCTTGCCTATGCAGCCCATCATAATTTTAAATTATAGCAAATGGATGTTAAGAGTGCATTTCTTAATGCTCCTCTCCATGAGTTAGTATACGTCAAGCAGCCCCCGGGTTTGAGGACCCCAAATTTCCGAACCATGTCTACAAACTCGATAAGGCGCTCTATGTCCTTAAACAAGCCCCACGTGCGTGGTATGAGCACCTTAAAGAGCTTTTGCTAGACCGTGGATTCGAAGTTGGGCAAATCGATCCCACTCTTTTTACTAAGAAGGTTAATGGGGAGCTTTTTGTATGCCAACTTTATTTATATGACATTATTTTTGGCTCTACTAACCAAGCTTTTAACGATGAATTTTCCAAGCTTATGACTGACAGGTTTGAGATGGCCATGATGGGTGAGTTGAGGTTCTTTCTTGGATTTGAGATCAAACAACTTAGAGAGGGAACTTTTATTAATCAAGCTAACTACATCCAAGACATGCTCAAAAGGTTCAAGATGACGGATCTCAATGGTGTGGCTACTCCAATGCAAACAAAGTGTCATCTTGAGCTCAATCCCAAGGGTAAAGACGTGGACCAAAAGGTATACCGATCCATGATCGGCTCTCTCCTTTACCTTTGCGCATCTAGGCCCGATATCGTGTTAAGTGTAGGAGTGTGTGCAAGGTACCAAGCCGCTCCTAAAGAAAGCCACTTAGTGGCGGTCAAATGAATCTTCAGATATTTGGTTCATTCCCCAAATTATGGGTTATGGTATCCCAAGGGTTCAAGTTTCTCTCTATGTGGTTACACTGATTCAGATTGGGCTGGTGACAAAGATGATAGGAAATCAACCTCTGGTGCATGTCAATTCTTGGGCAGGTCTCTAGTGTGTTGGTCTTCAAAGAAACAGAATTGTATTTCTCTCTCAACAGCCGAAGCTGAATATGTTGCTGTTGCAAGTGCTTGAACACAATTGTTATGGATGAGGCAAACTTTAAAGGAATATGGTGTCAATTGTGACAAAGTGCCTCTATTATGTGACAATGAAAGTGCTATCAAGATTGCTTACAATCCCGTGCAGCATACAAGAACAAAACATATTGAGATTCGCAACCACTTCATTCGGGATCATGTTGCTCGTGGTGATATTGCCGTATCCTTTGTGAGCACGAAGAACCAACTTGCTGATATTTTCACGAAGCCCCTTGACGAAGCAAGATTTTGTTATTTGAGGAATGAGCTAGATATCATAGATTCAATGAGCTTGGATTGACTATCCTTGCACATGCACTATCTCTTTTTCATGTATTTGGTTTAGATATGGGCATAAACATAGGGGGAGTGTGGTCCTAATTTATTGGGCCAACCCTCCCCCCATAATGCCGAAAGTAAGTAAAATCATTTCCCTTAATATCATTTTGTGATATGTGGGTCATCGATGAGCATTGGTTTTGAACTCAAGATACATCTTCACGGTGTCATGCCATGCGCTCCAACATGGTGGCTTCGGCCACCGCCCTCTTCCTAGAGAAGAGTTGGTTTCTCATGGTTTTTTTTGGATTTTCTTGCATATCTTTTGTTCTTATGTAAAACACACTCAATTTTGGCTTTTGTTTGATTTGATTCTTGCAAATTTGGGTGTGTAGTACCATCTCAGTTTGTTGATCTAAACCCAAGCCTTCTTTCCCTCCTTGAACCATCTATTCTTGCACACAAGTCCTCTATAGACCATCGAGGGGTTTTGCTAGGTTGCTCTGGCCTAAATCTGTACTTAACAGAATTTCCAGGGGGGCGGACTATCCGCCCTAAGTGGGGGGCGGATAATCCTCCCCCAGGAGAAATCTGCCTGTTTAAGGCACGATCAGGGAGGGCAGCCTCAAACAGAGCAGCCAGTCCTCCCCCAACCCTCCCTCAGCCCCCGGCCGTTGCTGGAGCCTTCGCCCCTCACCGAAGTCGATTTGACCACCGGATTCTTTGGGCCCTCCCCGGATCTTCTTCCTCACGCCTCCGGGTACCTTCTCCTCCGAGCTCTTCCTCCAATGAGTGAGGGTAACTCCCTCATCCATCTCTTTTGCTTGATATTCATTGTTGTGGCGGAAATCTCGGTGTAGATGATACTTGGTGTTTTCTCGTGCATGTTAGAATCTGTAGAAATATATCCATTGTGCTCGATCTGTGTTGCCGTAGGTACATCTGGGACAAACCAGAAAAATTTCGACATGGGCGGATTATCCGCCTCCTGGCCGGAAAGTTCGGCCTAGAGACAACATGTCTGGTCTGGTTTGGTTCCGATTTTCTCCGATGCACTCTTCTGGCTCATGGACTGTTTTCCTACTCGTTCTAGCATGTTTCCTGGACTTGTGTGTGCGCTTATCCCCATGCTACCTGTCCATGCTTTTCACAGGTGGTTCTCGTACTCCTAAGACATACAAGTGTCGTCCTCGTGCCCGTTATCTCAGGCCCACTACAGAGGGCACATTTGTTGACGAAACTGAGGTTCGCAGGTTAGCCAGAGAAGTTGAACAGATGGCAGAGGCAGCAAGAAAAGCCAAGCGGGTTGCATCTCGCAAGGGCAAGGGTAAAGGCAAGGAGGCTCGGCCTAACTACAAGGCCATGGACAGCACTGATTACTCCTCCATGCATCAGACAGATTTTTATGCAGATGTTGACAGTGATGGTGAGCCAGAGGATTCTATGTTTTGGTGCTCTAACTTTCGGTATATCCATGATGATGTCTATGTTCCTCTCAAAATTCGCCCCATGCACCCTCTGAATATGACTGAGGCTCAATCAAAGGCTCGCCTTCGTGAAGCTTTGGATGTGACAAACAAGATGGGGCTTCATCCTCTTATGACTCTGCAGTGCCACTATGATTCCAAGATTGTGAAGCAGTTTTTCTCCACTCTGGTTATCTGCGGCGATGAGCTTCATACTATGAAGTGGATGACGGGAACATAAATGATCCAGTCTGATTTCCGCACCTTTGGTCAGGTTCTTGGCTATGCTTTTCACGGGCGGGACACCCCTTCAGGACACCGCATTATCTCTCCGCTCAGGCCATCCAAGGATATTGTGCTTGCTCCATGTTTATCGCCCAATGGCATTGTTGGTACCTTCGCTGGCCTTTCACCACTGTATGCCACCCTTGTTGGCATGTTTCGGGATAGCATTACTCCCAATGGAGGCAACAATGATAAGATCCGCGGTCACCTGGTTCCTCTTCTGGCCTTTTCTCATGAGTGTGCCACCAATGCTGGCTCATCTACAGGATACAAGTTGGATGTGATGGATTTCATTTATCATGAGATGACCGATGCGATGCTCAACAGGCTCTCCATTCCATATGCTCCTTTTATCATGATGCTCATCAAGCATATGCTGCCCCATGAGGATTTTGGCATTGATTTGGATGGTTTGCACAAGTCAAAGAAAATTTACAACAAAGCTCAGAAGACCTCTCACCCCTCCACTACCCCTGAGTCCTTTATGCGTGATGCACGGGCTAGTGGTCGTCGTTCTGCCGTGTCCCCAATGGCACACGAGGTTAAACAGCTCACTTGGTTCCAGCGGCACATTCTTTGCATGGGTGTTGACACACACAAGGGACAGTATGAGGCGTACCGCAGGGACCATGCGAGGGATCACACTCAGCAGCTCATTCTTCACCATGTTTCTGGTGCCACTGGCCTTCCACCTCCTCCCACTGCTCCAGAACCATATGCTCAGTGGAACACTTCAGGGATCAACTATGGTGAGCTTGAGAGTTGCCTGTTTGCTCCACCTCCGAGGGAACCCACTCCTCCAGCTGATGACGATGATGATGAGCATGACGAAGAGGAAGGGGACAGGGACGACTACAATGATGAAGAGGAGGCGTGATCTTCTGGGGCGTTAGCATCGCTCTTCTTCCTTTTTGGCGTTTCGATGCCAAAGGGGGAGAAGTAGTTCTATTAGGTCACCGGATTTGCATGGGTCGGGCACAAGCACTTGCTTTTCCATTCGTTCGTTTTACTTGTGCCCCTTTAGCGTGAACTTATTTGGTATTTGCTATTTGTTGCTTGGTTATTGTAAGACTCTGTCGTAACTTATTATGTATGGTCCTATGGAATTCTGGATTTATATTGTGGACCTACTATCATGGAATTCTGGATTTATCTATGGAGTCTGGCATTCTAGTTGATGACATGTGGAATCATGGGATTATCTTATGTATGGATCAATCTTGTGGGATGTGCAATCTCATTATTTTATTTGGCAATACTCACATCCCGGTGGTATGATCTCGTTTACCAACCCATATGGTTTTAATTGTTCTTACTATGAAAGTTGTGTTTTATCTAGGGTGTGCATGTATGTTTCAAAGGTAAAAATTAATATGCACACATCTAGGGGGAGCCTCTTTCATTTATTTTAAGAGTGTCGTTGGTAGTCATTTGCAAATCCTAGTATTGTCATCTAACACCAAAAAGGGGGAGATTGAAAGAACATTTCATAATCCCTAGTGTTTTGTGTGTTAGATAACAATATCAAGGATTATTTAACGTGTGTTGAAGTGCTGCAGATATGTACATTGAGAAGGGAAGGAAACTGCTTTCTGGGGGCAGATAATCCGCCCCTCCCAGGAGCGGATAATCCGCCCTAACCCTCTTTCAAGAGTGCGCGACCCCTAGAGAGGGGGGCAGAGTTTGTGGCTGGATTTTCCAGCCCAGCCGGACCGGACAGTCCGCCCCCTCGAGGATTTCCTTCAAGTCAAGGCTGCGCCGCTTTCTATATGGGGGCGGAGTTTCCCTCTGACTTTCCGGTCCTTGGGCGGACTTTCTCCCAAGGGCGGATAGTCCTCCCCTGGCGAGGGCGGATAATCCGCCCCCTCTGGAAATTTCTTCAAGCCAAGGCTGTGTCGCTCTCTGTATAGGGGGCGGATTTTCTCCCCAGGGCGGATAGTCCGCCCCAAAGGGGGCGGATAATCCTCCCCCAAATTTCTCCAACGGCTTGTTCTGGGCAGGGGTATTTAAGCTTGTCTTCCCCCTCTGTCCAGAACTCTTGATTCATTCAAAAAAGAAAAGACCTGATCTACAACCTTCATCCAAGAGAACTCCACCTAGATCCACTCAAAGGCTCCGTCCATTGGGGAATCAAAGGAGGAGGACTCAATCTTCATCAACTGCAATCAAGCGCTTCATCTCCTCTCCATTCATTTGGAGAACCACCGATCTAGTATTTCTTGCAAATACCTAGATCCTTGTTTTAGTTTATATTGATAAACCTTGTTCTTGTGGCAGCTTGTTGTCATCTCGGGAGCCCCCAATTCGGTTGTGGGTGTGTGCCCCGATAGTGCTGTAAAAGGCACCGGTTCCCGCCTCGAAGGGATCCAATAGTGGAGAAGGTGGATCAGGCCTCTCGTGGCGAGATCCATCAGAGAATAGGGTGAGGCCTATTGTGGCGTGGTGGTCTTAGAACCGCCCACCCCTCCAACGCATATGTACTTCCCTTAACAAGGAAGGAACTACGGTAAAACAAATCCCTGTGTCTCCGCGTGCTCCACTATGGTTCCTTCGCTCCTCTCTTTACGTGCTTAGTAGTTAGGGTTGCATATAGGGAAAATCTTGTAGTTGCATATCTAGAGAATTTACTTTGTGTCAAGCCTAAAATTGAAAAGGTATTAAAAATTGGTTAGCACCTATTCACCCCCCTCTAGGTGCCCATACTATCCATTTCAACAGCGCACACACGGGTGAGTTTAAGTGAATGACCCCACCAGTCAGCGAGACAGGGGGTGCGAAGCGGTATAGGGTGATCTAGGCCGTTCTATCAAATTCTAATCGAACAGCTGGGACCTATCATCTCCGCCGCGCAATGCCAGCGAGACAGAACCCTAGTGCGGCCAGTGGTGGTCTACGGGGGCTCATAGGGGCTCATGCGAGGGTTGGCGATGGGGGTGAATGACAAAGTCGATGACGGTGAACCTCCTGGTACTGGCGGCTTCTCCTGGGGCGGCTCCAATCACTGGCTCCTTTCTTCCTCCTCCGCGGCAGACTCCAACCAAATTCCGGCGATGTATTGCGCGCCTTGCTCCGGAAATGATTGGGGGTGGTTATGAGAGAGAGGGGAGTGTGTTGGTGTGAAGAAATCAAGCGGGGATGGTCTCTATTTATAGTGCCAGAAGGGGACCGAAGGGCGCGGGTGGAGCTCGCCGTGGTCATCGGCACAACGAGCTAATGTCATGGGTGAAGCTAGGTGACGGTGATGTGTTCCTTGGCGAAGCTCAACGGCGTGCCTACGCGGCGTGGGGAGGTGCGAGACGGTCGGAACATGTCGACGCTCTGGGCAGCTCCGACAGAAGTTTTAATGGTGCACAGCGGCTACGGGTCACGCGGCGGCGAACATGCATGTCTGGGGTGTTCCTGGGGCGGTGGTGATCATGCCTACACAAGGAGAGGGCAGCGCGCGGTCTATGGGCGTGTGTCACATGCGGCGCGCTGGCGCGCTCTCGGCACGCTCGCATAGAGGCTAGGCATGCTCGGGCTAAGTGGTCCAGGGGTTGGCGGTGGACGGTGTTGAGTGTCCCAGACAAGGTTGGCGAGGCTAGAGAAGCTCCTAGCTTGCTGTCGACTGAGGGATGGCAAGGTGAGATCGGCATGGTCACCATTGATGGCAATGGCAAGCTCACAGTGGTGCTAGAGCTTGTAAATTGGGCTAGATGATCTACTAATAGCTTATTGTGAACCAGAGAGGGAACAAGTTAGGCCAATTTTACTGCTCACAATAGTGTTTGATGTTTGTTTGTTTTGTGTTTACAAGGTGTTTGATGAAATGGCCAAAAGAGATTCAAATTTAATTTTTGATTCAAACTTTGTGGGTGTACTAGTTACATACTCAGTAGTCTCTGGTTAGTTGGAAAGGTCAAGGGGTACTGGTTTGGTTGGTTTTTGAAAATGGGTGATCTTCCCATATGAACTAGATTCAATTTTGAAATGTCATTTGAATCAAGTTGCCAAATGTTTCTGTGAGTTTGAAAGGTTGTCTTTGATTCACTTTTACTTGGTATAGAAAGGGGTGAAAAGAAATAGAATTGTTTCTGTTTGAAATCTTGGACTAGAAACACTCAAAGTGGTCTAGTGAGCAAGATTCGCAAAAATGAACATTTGCTTTATTTGGTTTGTTTTTATTTTCTCTTGATTTGTTTTTTCTTGGAAATGATTTAGATGATGCTGTTTTCACCTTTCATCCATTTCTTGCTATTTAGATCAATCACACAAGTCCATTCATGCATTCATACAATCATCACATACACACATGCATTCATATTATATTTGATAAACAAAAGTTTTTTTTGTTAACCCTAATTTTGGTGATTGGAATTGGATAATCATTGTTCAATATTTTTGGGATATTACAAACCTTCCCTCCTTAAAAAAAATCTCATCCCGAAATTTGAGAAAGAAGAAAGAAGAAAACTAGGATTTAAAAAGATCGGGAAACTTCGTCTTGATGTAGTCTTCTCGTTCCCAGGTAGCTTATTCCTCAGTGTGGTTGCTCCATTGAATCTTGAGAAACTTGATGCTTCGGGTCCTGGTGGTTCTGAAAGCTTCCTCCAAAATATGGATGGGTACTTCGGGATACGTCAGGTCATCATTGATCTCTAGATGCGGTGATCAATGTTCTTGAAAACTTCAGTCTTCTCCGGGACTTCTAGGCATTTGTGAAGCAACGATATATGAAACACATTATGCACTGCTGACATCTCCTCTGGCAGTTCCAGTTGATATGATACTTCTCCTCGATGATTCAGAATCTTGAAGGGTCCAATATATATGGGGGCTAACTTTCCTTTGAGCTAGAAACGCTGCATTCGTTTCAAAGGCGACACTTTGAGATACACAAAATCTCTGATATTGAAAGCAAGGTCGCGACGTCTCTTGTCGGCATAACTCTTTTGTTTGGATTGGGCGGTCTTGAGGTGCTCACGGATCTTGTGAACTTTCTCTTCTACTTCACGTAGGATGCCGGGTCTGAAAATCTGACTCTCTCCTACTTCCGACCAATTCAAAGGGGTACAACACTTCCTTCCATACATGAATTCAAATGGGGCCATTTGCAAGCTGGCTTGATAACTGTTGTTGTATGAAAATTCTGTGAACGGCATACAGTCTTCCCATTTAGATCCATACTCTACCACACATGATCTCAACATATCTTCGAGTATTTGATTTACTCGCTCTGTTTGTCCATCGGTCTGAGGGTGATACGATGTGCTAAAATCTAGTCGGGTTCCTAATCCTTCTTGGACTTTCTTACAAAATCTCGAGGTAAACTGAGTTCCTCGATATGATACAATGTTCTTGGGGACTCCGTGCAAACTGACGATTCTAGCGATGTACAACTCCGCTAGTTTCAACTCTGGTAGGTGGTCTTGACGGGTAAGAAATGGGCTACCTTGGACAGTGTGTCAACTATGACCCAAATAGAGTCATTTCCCCTACTAGAAGTAGGCAATCCAGTGATAAAGTCCATTCCAACTGAATCCCACTTCCATTCTGGAATCTGTAGTGGTTGCAACAGTCCTGCGGGTCTTTGATGTCCCGCCTTGACTCTCTGACAAATATCACACTTGGCGATGTAGCTTCCAATTTCTCTCTTCATCTTATGCCACCAAAATTGCTCCTTTAAATCCTGATACATCTTCGTTCCTCCGGGGTGGATAGAATAAAGAGTATCATGGGCTTCCTTCAAAATATCCTGCTTCAATTCCGAGTCTGATGGTACACAGAGACGTCCTTTGTACCATAGAACTCCTTCTTCATCCTCGGTGAATCCGGGGACTTTGCCTGTACTGATACGACATTTGATTTCGTCGATACTAGCATTTCCTTTCTACGCCTCCTTGATCTGACTGATCAAAGTGGGTTGAAGTTCTATGCTATCCAAAAATCCTTCACTTACTAATTCCATTCTAAAATCTTCCATCTCTTTGTGCAAACTTGGTTGCTCCTTCAGAATCATGGAATTTAAGCGACAAGACAATCTGCTAAGGGCATCGGCTACCACATTGACTTTTCCGGGGTGATAGTGAATGTCTAGGTCATAGTACTTGATTAGCTCGATCCATCTTCTCTGCCTCATATTCAGCTCCTTCTGAGTGAATATATACTTCAAGATCTTGTGAACTGAATAAATCTTGCAATGATTACCCATAAGGTAATGCATCCATGTCTTCAGCGCTAGAACTACGGCTGCTAGTTCAAGGTCATGGGTTGGATAATTCTGCTCATGTTGCTTTAGTTGTCGGGATAGATAATATATAACTTTGCCCTCTTGCATTAGCACACATCCGAGACCAATCTTGGATGCATCACAATACACATCAAACGGCTTCGTGATATCCAGCATGATCAAGATTGGGGCTGAAATTAATCTCCTCTTGAGTTCCTGAAAACTCGCTTCACATTTGTCTGTCCATTCAAACTTATTGTCCTTCTTCAACAATTGGGTCATGGGTTTTGCGATACTCGAGAATCCTTCTACGAACTTGCGGTAATATCCCGCCAATCCGAGAAATGCACGAACTTGGGTTTGGGTGGTTGGGGCTTGCCAATCTTCAACATCCTTCACCTTTGCAGGGTCAACAGCAATTCCTTTGGCTGATACGATATGTCTGAGGAATCCTACCTGCTGTAACCAGAATTCACATTTGCTAAACTTGGCATACAACTGATGCTCCCTAAGGGTTCCAAGGATGGTCCTTAGGTGTAGCTCATGTTCTTCTTCTGATTTTGAATAGATCAGAATGTCATCGATGAAAACAACAACAAACTTATCCAGGAAGTCCATAAAAATCTTATTCATGAGGTTCATGAAATAAGCGGGAGCATTGGTTAATCCAAAAGACATGAAAGTATACTCATACAGTCCATATCTGGTGGTAAAGGCAGTCTTTGGAATATCCTCTGCGCGAATCTTGAGTTGATGATAACCAGTTCTAAGATCAATCTTAGAAAACACTTTGGCACCAGTCAACTAATCAAACAAGTCTTCTATCTTTGGCAACGGGTACTTGTTCTTGATGGTGACATCATTCAACTTTTGATAATCCGTACACAAACGGTTACCTCCATCTTTTTTGTCCACAAACAGGACAGGTGATCTCCATGGCGACGCACTTGGTTGGATCAATCCTATCTCTAGCATAGCATCCAGTTGCTTCTTCAGCTCCACTAATTCAGACGGGTTCATGATAAACTATTAGTTCAATGATAAACTCGATATCCCGATCTGGGGGCATACCGGGCATAACATCTGGAAATACATCGTGGCATTCATATACTATTCTGACTTGGTCAATGGTTGGTTGGGCTAGACTCTTGTTGCACTTGAATTGACGGGACAAGGTTTCTGATACATGCTCTACTGATATTCCAGCTTTACTGGTCATGGTTATGGCTTTCTTGGCACAATCGATTAATCCTTTATGTTTCGACTTCCAATCCATTCCTAGTACTACTTCCAAACCTTTAGTTCCAAGTACTATTAGATTAGCATAAAAATATATGCCATGGATTCGAATAGGTACGGCCTTGCAAATCCGCCTAGCTTTGGTGATTGAACCAGGTATTTGAACTATCATAACATCCTTCAATTTTGTGGGTTGAATCTTACTAGTGCATGCAAATTCTTCGGTAACAAATGAGTGTGATGCTCCAGAATCAAACAACACTCTTGCAAGTACCGAGTTAACATAAAACATACCCAGCACGACATCTGGCGCTTCTTGGGCTTCTTTAGCATGCATGAGAAAGAGACGGTTGTTGCGGTTGAACCTTCTTCCAGGCCAAACACGACACTGTTTCTGGGCCGGTGCATTTGCATTGGGGGCTACGGCAATATTCTTGGGGAAATCATTGGAGTAGTGACCCTTGGTTCCACATTCATAACAAGTCACCTGAGACTTGTCCTTTGCTGCAACAGGCACATCATTGCTTCCAGTCCTCGGGGCAATGTTGGTGTTGGTGGTGACATTGTTGTTGTTGAACTTGGGTGGTACACGGTTGAAATTGCTGGGGTTGCCGGGGTTGTTGTGATTTCCCCCGGGCCTTGGGTTTCCACGGTTGGGATAGGTCGGACGGTTCATCGGGGGTCTGTTGGTCATTGGGGCAAGTCCTGGAGATGGGTTGGGGTGATACTTGGGTGTATGGTGGGTTCTTGGTTGATGCATCATGTGACGCTTGCGGTTCTCATTGTCTTGGTTGATCTTGCCTTCCATCTCAATGGCAGAATCCACTAAGGCTTCAATATCAGCAAATGGGATATTAACTAACACTGTCTGCATCTTATCATGCAGACCATTCAGTAATCTCTCCTTCTTCTTAGCTTCGGTATCTATCTCATCCGGTGCATACCTGGCCAATGACAAAAATTTGACATGGTACTCTACTACGGTCATCCTTCCTTGCTTTAGTTCTCTGAATTCATCTCTCATCCTCTTGATCAAACCCGGAGGCAAATGGGAAATCTTGGGAACTGATTTAGATGATTTTGTTTTCACCTTTCAACCATTCCTTGCTATTTAGATCAATCACACAAGTCCATTCATGCATTCATACAATCATCACATACACACATGCTGTAGAGGTGCCAACTTTTATAAGGTAGAGATCCCTGTGTTTACAATGACAGTCCTTGGATCAATAGCTAGCATCCACAGTTGAAGATGTAATATGAAGAAACAAAGGTCATAGTACAACTTTATAACCAGGAATAAAATAATTCATTACATCTTACATAGATCATTTGGCTATCTCATTACAATGCAGCAGAAATAACTATAGCATGGAGTCCTACATCTTCAAAGTGCCATAGGCAATCATGTTGGTTGTAGACTTGTAATCCTAATCAACACACTTCACTAACATTAAACAAACCCACAACATAATAAGTTACAGCCACAAGGGTCAATACATTTGAATTGTATTGGCAAGTGATACTATGGTAGAGTAGTGGTATCTATCATCAATATGCATTTGGCTTAGTGTAGTTTAGGCTTGCATTGCTCAAAATAAGGTTTTCCTTATAAGTTGAAAACACTAAGTTTTTGTTTGTCAAATCACCCAAGGAACAACCAATATAATTGGTTAACTTTTACCCTTGTTCAACCACAAGCTTTTAACTTAGAAATTGGGATGAGGAGATCCTTGATAGCTTCCATGTCTTGATGCTCAAATTGTCCATTGCCGGGGACACGGCTAAGTACTTAGATTTTACTCTCTCGAGAGGTGGTGCACTTCCCCACAAGACTCGACATGCATCGAGACATGGTCTTTCAGAAGCCTTCCCTTAGACCAAAATGGACGCGCTCCAAACCTATCACCCCTACCACCAACTATCCATTTGGCTAAGTTATTGCAACCTATATGATCCAGGCAGAGCCCATAATGCCATGTGGCTGCACTTGAAGCTTCTCAACATTTGACATCTCAAATCTCTTTGTTCCTGGGTGGCTTTCCACAAGTGAGATACACAAGTATTCTCTAGTTTACTGGCCCTGTGTAACCACTCAACATAAATCCATTCACACCATTCCACCCAGGTGATTCATTCCACCCTTGTTTTCTACTAGCTAAGCTAAGCATGATAGTAGTAGGGATCTTAACTTAGGGAAAATTCTACTAAGGCATCATCTACTAGGATTTCCCAAGGCATAGTTTATACTTAGAAAATTCCATGCAAGTCCTACCCAAAATATCACTAATGCATAGTGAAAATAATAGGACAAAAGTAGGAAGCACCAATTGCCTTTTTAATAGAGAATATAGGCTCACTCCTTGATCTTGCAATAGTCACACTCTTCAAAGTTCACTACAATTCAATTAAGGCACAAATTCAAACTAACATTCAAACAATTCATCACATAAAATGAATAAACAAGGCAATGCATGCAAGCATGCAAAAGATTGTTTTATTTGTAAAGGTGGTTTCTAATAGGCTATAAACATTTTAAAACACCTATTGGTCACTTATAAAAGTGGCAAAACCATTTAAAATCAAGTTAGTGAAAATATGCCATTTAAATCATTTTTGTTTTGTTGGAAATGATTTAAATCAAAGTAATATTTTGTAGAGTTAGCCAAATATGTTTTTTAAACACAATGTTAATATTTTAGAATTAAAGAGTTTAAATAAAATAAATTTACAATAGGTTTCACCCAAAAATCATTTTTAAATCAAGGCAACATTTTATTTTACTAGAAATACTTTTAATCTAAGTAACAATTTTCTAGGGTTAATCAAATATATTTTTATATCTAAAACTTGGTGTTTAGGGCCAGAGAGTTTAATTCAACCCATTTGCAAAAGGTTTTACTCAAAAACTATTTTTAAAACATAATCAATAATTTTATTCTACTATAAATGATTTTATTCAAGGAATAATTCCTTAGTGTCACAAAATATACTTTTAAATCCATAAGTTGGTTTTTATGGTCAGTAGGTTCAAAACAAAACATTTTCAAAAGGTTTTATCCTAAAAACATTTTTAGAATAAATTTTATAACCAAAATAGGCCTAAACAAGTTTCTGCAAAAACAATCGATTTTCCAGAAGCAAAATGATAAACTAAGGGCATGGTTGCAAAGGTTTCCTTTTTCTGATTCCAATGATATAAAATTTTCAAAATTTGGACGTGTGTATTTGAAGTTATGAATTTTTCAAATCTAAACATCTAATAGACATGTTTCTGTTTTTAAAACAAAACACATGCCACGTGGAGCGTTTCTATTGGCTGGTACCGGTTCGCACAGATCGACTAATATAGACCGCAGGATTTAAAGTGCATCGCACGGTCCATATCTAGCATACTGATTCGTTTTAAGTAATCTATCTGAACCACGCGATTAAGATCCAACGGTCCTAATCTATTTGACCACGATCTGGCAGCACTGCGATGGTGGACGGCGGCGGCGCGCTCGGGCAGTGGTGTACTGGAGACTACAGGAAGCGAGGGAGGGGGAAGATGCTCATTGGGTTTGCCGCGACGTGCTGAAGCTCGAGGTGGTCGTCGTAGCTGAAGGGATGCACGGCGTTGACTTGAATCGCTCGCCAAAGCTGGCGTCGGCATCAGGTTCTTGCAGAGGTAGTCGAAGGTCATCCTACAGAGCGCCCCCGGACAAATGGAGAGCATCAGTGCATGTGTGTGGGGACAGCGGAGCTCACCGGATTTCATCGTCGAAGTAGTGGCCGTCGTCGGTCGTTCACAGTTGGAGACAGAGGCGAGCCTCTGGGGCATGATAAAGCAAGCGGTTGGGGTCATAAGATGTGCACGGCAATGACAAACACCAAAGAGCAAAGCAGAGGGAGAGGGGCAGTTGATTCTCACCGGAATTGATGCCGGAGTACTTCGGAGGCTGCGACAGTGCAAGCAAAAATGGGGCAGCCTGGGGGATCTCTGGTGGTGCTGGTTGAGGGGAAATGGAGAGGAGAGGGTGGCGGTTAAGAGGGTGTGGTTACATGGGATAATTACTCACGGAGTTACTCGAATTTACGCGATTTAAATCAGACCAGAAACGGCCGAGGGAGAGAGAGGGCGGGGCCAGCGCGAGGCTAGACGACGGTGAGTTGGCTGTGTGGGTCCGCTTCGTCAGTGAGAGTGCGGTTAAGAAATCGTTTCGCGAGAGAGAAGAGAGGTGGGATGAGCTGGGCTGTAGTTGGGCCAAGTTAGTTGGCCTAGGGTTTCTGTTTCATTTTTTATCTTTTCTCTTTCTTTTTCTTTTTTCTATTTTCATTTTCTGTTTTGAATTTATCCAAATGATTCAAACACTTGTTTGAATTCAAACTTTTCCCAACTTTCAGTATGTTTTAATATTGTTTTAACAATGTATTTTAGAATCCATTTTTGAATATTTTCTTATATTCCTTTATGGTTTATTATCTATTTAAAATAGACACTTGTCTTTATTTAAATAGGATTTAAATATGTTTCCAACCCATATTATTTTATTTAGATGTTTCGAACTTTTATTTGAATTCCAATTTTTGTCTAACCTTTTCCAGTAGGTTTTATTTATTCATTAGTGTAAATAATTCACTTTGAATTATTACAAATATTTTTAATATGATTTAATATTTAAATTGGCATTTGTCTTTGTTAAATATGGTTTTAAACCTATATAAATTTTATTCAAATAATTATTTTATTCCTTTTAAGTTAATTAAGTAAATTTTATTCCACTTGGGCAATTTCCATTATTTTTTCCATTAATTTTTCCATTATTTAATTAATCATTTATATTAGGGATTTTATCTTCATTTAAATAATTTAAATATGGTTAATGCCCATATAATTTTATTTGAATATTCTCTATCTCTTTATTCTATTTGGATTATATTTATTCCATTTGCTCATGGATTTAATTCAAGATTTAATTTGTCTTTTAAATAATCCTTATTCATTTAATTATTTATTTATATATTTCTTTATCTTATAAAATCCATATTTTTTTATTTATAGATTTTAAATTGGTGATTCCAATTTGTATAATTTTATTTAATATTTGTTTGTCTTTTTAAATCCTTTTAGGATTAATTTGCTCACAATTTGGTATATATTTTAGCTAGGAGTTTTATTAACCTTGGAAATTGTTTCCTTTTATCTTATTAAATTCATAAGTTTTTATCTATGGATCCAAATTAAATGAAACCAATTTCTATGGTTTTATAATATTTTTGTTTATCAATTTGATCATTTTAAAATGATTGTTGTTTAATTTTATATGGATCAAATGCATAGTCTTAGAGAGATCTTGGAAATGATTTTCTTTCATTAGGGTTTAGGGTTTTGGTTTAACTTTTCCAAGTGTTTAAATTTCAAGATACATTCATTGATGAATGCATTTAACTTGATTGAAATTTGTTGGATTGCATTTTATTCAAATTTGTTCAAGAAGGGTTTTGATGTTTCCATTTAGAAACAAAAAGTTTCTTTTTACCCTAAATTTCAACAATTATTTCTTTTGTTTATTTATTTTTCACATTTCAAAATTTGGAAAATTTTGGGATGTGACAGGCTACCACCCTTAAAAGAATTCTCGTCCAGAATTTGAGGAGGCTAGAGGTTACAAGTTGGCTTCAAGTCAACTAGAGTACTATCACCCTTAAAAGGTTTTCAACTAGATTACATCTTGGCTTACTTGGGATCTTGATGTAACTTCTCTGGACAATCGTACGCATAATGGCCTAGCTCTTTGCATTTGAAACATGTGACAGTGTTGATGTCTCTCATAGGTTTGTTTGTCTTGTCTTTCTCCTTTTCTAGGCAATGTGATGTACTGAGTAAGATTCATTGAAGAAATGCTTCTCTGAAGCAATAAGTTTGTGGCACAAGCATAGTCTTCTGCTAACCCATCTTTCTATTAAAACGAATGTAGCTAACGTGAACTAAAAGCAAGCTCTTGTTCGAGGAAGTCAAAATTGTTAGTTGTTGCTAGCTTGCACTGAGTTGTTCCTGTTGGTGCTAGGGTTGCCAAGGGAGTTGTAGCGAGATGCTGCTAATGCAGCTATTTCTGATGTCCGGACGATGCAGCGGAAGTGAAAAGAAAAAGATATGATGCTTCTGCTTTCCTAAAACTTATGCCTTTCTATATTATGGCATAAAGTGCTATGTGGCGCTTGATGACATTTTGTTCAATGAATCTGATCCAGACATGCCACCGCCAAAAAGGAGGAACCCCTCAAAGTCTGCTTCATCTTCAAAGGGAAAGGAAAGAAAGCTGAATCTTCTAGTCTACAGCCCCAAAAAGACCAGTCGATGGCCTAGTTCCTTGCATTTTTGGCACATCACTTGGCTAATATCCTTCTTCTTCTTTGGCATCATCATTTCTTGTTTATTTCCTTGACTCTTCTTCTTTTATGGACATTCACTGACATAGTGTCCCATCTCTTTGCAATTATAACATTGCACTTGTCTTTTGTCCTTCTTGCTGGGGTTGGGACATTTCTTCTTTTTGGGTCTCTCCAAAGCTAGGAGTCCTTCTAGTTCATGTTCTTCATATCTCACCTCAAAGGTGGGAAATCTTTCTCTCTTCTTGGGGCAGTCACTAGAGATATGACCTTCTTCTCCACATGAATAGCAACATTTTGTGGTCATTTTGGTTGTGGCATTATGAGGCATGGTTCTGACTTTGCCTTCAACCTTTTTGGTAGAAGTTGTTCCCTTATGGAGGTTTCCAAACATTTTATGCATTCCATCTTGTTTCATTTGTTGAACTATAGGATGGATGGGGCATTGGATAGGAACATGATCATTTCCTTCACATAGGAAACAAGTCACTTGAGATGTGGGGCATTGTTTGGTTGGATGTTTCTCCTCACAATTAGGTCATTGGTCCACATGCTCTTTATAAGTGTGTCCTATGTCTCCACAAAAATTGCAAGCTTGGGTTCCTTCTATAATATCATCCTTGACATCATTGTTGTCACAATATCCTTCGAAAAGGTTGTCTCTCATGTTGACCATTTGATTGGTCATCCCTTGCAACAATTGGGATTGGATTTCCAAAAACTTTTGCACGGTTGGGTCTAACTCATTTTTGTTGGCTAAAAACTGAGTTGTCATTAGATTCAACTGGGTTTGGTTTTCTGGAAATTGTTCTCTCATGTGCATCTCTTGGTTGTTGTTGTCACCATCCTTGATGTTGGAGTTCCTTGGAGAAGTCATCTGTTTGGGTTGGTTTGGGATTAGATTAGGCAAAAGATTTCTAAAGGAAGGATTCTAATCACACACAACAATTCACACAAGCAATGTGCAAGCAATCACAATCAAACATTCCACTCAAACAACAAAATTCAAACACATTTTTAGGAAACAAAATACTTTTGCTACACCACATAAGCTGGTGGGATCAAACTAATCACTAGTATGGTGGTCCAACTATATGGTTCACTTGAGGCCATTCCATTCTTCTTAGTTTTTTTTCTTCATGAATGAGATCATGGTTTCCTTGGAAAATTTCTTGCATCTTGGTCACAAAGCTTCAAAGGTGATAATGGTTCCTTCTAATTCTTCAAGTCTTGAGTAACATTCTTGTCTCACTTGTAGTCCTTAGTGATGTCCAAATTGAATTCCTTGGTGAAACTAAAGTTGAAGTCATTGGGGATGTTGAAGTCCTTGCTCATGATGAAGACTTTGTCCATCAAGTTTGAAAAGGGAGAGATGTAGAATCAAAACAAAAAGGTTGAGGAAAGGGTTTACAAGATTGTTTGTAAATAATTTTGAACAAATACAACTCCTATTTTTCTAAGGGGTTTTGTCCAATCCTAGGGTTACAATCCTATAGGCAACACAGTGCTCTGATACCATCTGTAGAGGTCCCAACCTTTATAAGGTAGAGATCCCTTTTATAATGCTACTCCCTGGATCAATAGATAGCATCCACAGTTTAAGATGTAATATCAAGAAACAAAGGTCATAGTACAACTTTATAACCATGAATAAAATAATTCATTACATCTTACATAGCTCATTTGGCTATCTCATTACAATGCAGCAGAAATAACTATAGCATGGAGTCCTTCATATTCAAAGTGCCACAGGCAATCATGTTGGTTGTAGACTTGTAATCCTAATCAACACACTTCACTAACATCAAACAAACCTGCAACATAATAAGTTACAGCCACAAGGGTCAATACATTTTAATTGTATTGGCAAGTGATACTATGGTAGAGTAGTGGTATCTATCATCTATATGCATTTGGATAAGTGGAGTTTAGGCTTGCATTGCTCAAAATAAGGTTTTCCTTATAAGTTGAAAACACTAATTTTTTGTTTATCAAATCACCCAAGGAAAAACCAATAGAATTGGTTAACCTTTACCCTTGTTTAACCACAAGCTTTTAACTTAGAAATTGGTATGAGTAGATCCTTGATAGCTTCCATGTCTTGATGCTCAAATTGTCCATTGCCGAGGACACGGCTAAGTACTTACATTTTACTCTCTCGGGAGGTGGTGCACTTACCCACAAGACTCGACATGCATCGAGACAAGATCTTTCAGAAGCCTTCCCTTAGACCAAAATGGACGCGCTCCAAACCTATCACCCCCTACCACCAACTGTACATTTGGCTAAGTTATTGCAACCTATATGATCCAGGTAGAGCCCATATTGCCATGTGGCTGCACTTGAAGATTCTCAACATTTGACATGTCAAATCTCTTTGTTCCTGGGTGGATTTCCACAAGTGAGATACACAAGTATTCACCAGTTTAC
The DNA here is from genome assembly GCA_910589765.1 of Avena atlantica. Lineage (NCBI taxonomy): Eukaryota > Viridiplantae > Streptophyta > Magnoliopsida > Poales > Poaceae > Avena > Avena atlantica. Next base: position 339,159,420 of record OU342738.1, on the reverse strand, counting down.
TGGCCCTGTGTAACCACTCAACATAAATCCATTCACACCATTCCACCCAGGTGATTCATTCACATAGTTGTTTTATTAAACAAAACACAAGTCATAGACTTAGAAATATTTCATAGCATGAATATAATCCACCCTTGTTTTCTACTAGCTAAGATAAGAATGATATTAGTAGGTATCTTAACTTAGGGAAAATTCTATTAAGGCATCATCTACTAGGATTTCCCAAGGCATAGTTTATACTCAGAAAATTCCATGCAAGTCCTACCCAAAATATCACTAATGCATAGTGAAAATAATAGGACAAAAGTATGAAGCACCACTTGCCTTTTTAATAGAGAATATAGGTTCACTCCTTGATCTTGCAATAGTCACACTCTTCAAAGTTCACTAAAATTCAATTAATGCACAAATTCAAACTAACATTCAAACAATTCATCACATAAAATGAATAAACAAGGAAATGCATGCAAGCATGCAAAAGATTGTTTTATTTGGAAAGGTTGTTTATAATAGTCTATAAACATTTTAAAACACCTATTGGTCATTTATAAAAGTGGCAAAACATTTTAAAATCAAGTTAGTGAAAATAGGCCATTTAAATCATTTTTTTTGTTGGAAATGATTTAAATCAAAGTAATATTTTGTAGAGTTAGCCAAATATGTTTTTTAAACACAATGTTAATATTTTAGGATTAATGTGTTTAAAGCAAATAAATTTACAAGAGGTTTCACCCAAAAACCATTTTTAAATCAAGGCAACATTTTATTTTACCAAAAATGCTTTTAATATAAGTAACAATTTTCTAGGGTTAATCAAATATATTTTTATATCCAAAACTTGGTGTTGAGGGTCAGAGAGTTTAATTCAACCCATTTGCAAAAGGTTTTACTCAAAAACTATTTTTAAAACATAATCAATAATTTTATTCTACTAGAAATACTTTTATTCAAGGAATAATTCCTTAGTGTCACAAAATATACTTTTAAATCTATAAGTTGGTTTTTATGGTCAGTCAGTTCAAAACAAAACATTTGCAAAAGGTTTTACCCAAAAAACATTTTTAGAATAAATTTTATAACCAAAATAGGCCTAAACAAGTTTCTGCAAAAACAATCAATTTTCTAGAAGCAAAATTCTAAACTAAGGGCATGGTTGCAAAGGTTTCCTTTTTCCGATTCCAATGATATAAGATTTGCAAAATTTGGATGTGTGGATTTAAAGTTATGGATTTTTCAAATCTAAGCATCTAATAGACATGTTTCTGTTTTCAAAACAAAACACATGCCACGTGGAGCATTTCTACTGGCTGGTACCAGTTCGCACGGATCGACTAACACAGGACGCATGATTTAAAGTGCATCACACGGTCCAAATCTAGCATACGGATTCGTTTTAAGTGATCTATCTGAACCACGCGATTATGATCCAACGGGCCTAATCTATTTGACCACGATCTGGCGGCGCTGTGACGATGGACGGCGGCGGCGTGCTCGGGCAGTGGTGTACCGGCGCCTACAGGAAGCGAGGGAGGGGGAAGATGCTCACTCGGTTCGCCGCGACGTGCTGAAGCTCGAGGTGGTCGTCGTAGCTGAAGGGGCGCACGACGTTGACTTGAATCACTCGCCAGAGCTGGCGTCGGCTTCGGGTTATTGCAGAGGTGGTCGAAGGTCATCCTACAGAGCACCCGTGGACAAATGGAGAGCATCAGTGCATGCGCGTGGGGACAGTGGATGTGGAAAAACAAACCAGAGGCGAGGGGGTGGTCGGAGCTCACCGGATTTCATCGCCGGAGTAGTGGCCGTCATCGATCGTTCACAATTGGAGACAGAGGCGAGCCTCTGGGGCATGATAAAGCAAGCGGTTGGTGTCAGAAGATGCGCACGGCAATGACAAACACCAAAGAGCAAAGCAGAGCGAGAGGGGAAGTTGATTCTCACCGGAATTGATGTCGGAGTGCTTCGGAGGCCGCGAGAGTGCAAGCCAAAATGGGGGCAGCCTGGGGGCTCTCTGGTTGCGCTGGTTGAGGGGAAATGGAGAGGAGAGGGTGGCGGTTAAGAGGGCGTGATTACAGGGGCGAATTACTCGCGGAGTTACTCGAATTTACGTGATTTATATCAGACCAGAAACGGCCGAGGGAGAGAGGGGGCGGGGTTAGCGCGAGGTAGACGATGGTGAGCTGGCTGTGTGCGTCCGCTTCGTCAGTGAGAGTGTGGGTACGGGTGCGGGTAAGAAATCTTTTTGCGAGAGAGAAGAGAGGTGGGCTGAGCTGGGCTGTAGTTGGGCCAAGTTAGTCGGGCTGGGGTCTCTGTTTCATTTTTTTCTTTTCTGTTTCTTTTTCTTTTTTTCTATTTTCATTTTCTGTTTTGAATTTATCCAAATGATTCAAACACTTGTTTGAATTCAAACTTTTCCCAACTTTTAGTATGTTTTAATATTTTTTTAACAATGCATTTTAGAATCCATTCTTGAATATTTTCTTATATTCTTTTTATGGTTTATTATCTATTTAAAATAGACACTTGTCTTTATTTAAATAGGATTTAAATATGTTTCCAACCCATATTATTTTATTTAGATGTTTCAAACTTTTATTTGAATTCCAATTTTTGTAAAACCTTTTCCAGTAGGTTTTATTTATTCATTAGTGTAACTAATTCACTTTGAATTATTACAAATATTTTTAATATGATTTAATATTAAATTGGCATTTGTCTTTGTTAAATATGGTTTTAAACCTATATAAATTTTATTCAAATAAATCTTTTATTCCTTTTAAGTTAATTAAGTAACTTTTATTCCACTTGGGAAATTTCCATTATTTTTCCCATGATTTAATTAATCATTTATATTAGGGATTTTGTCTTCATTTAAATAATTTGAATATGGTTAATGCCCATATAATTTTATTTGAATATTCTTTATCTCTTTTTATATTTGGATTATCTTTATTCCATTTGCTCATGGATTTAATTCAAGATTTAATTTGTCTTTTAAATAATCCTTATTTATTTATTTCTTTTTTTATCTTATAAAATCCATATTTTTTTTATTTATAGATCCAAAATTGGTGATTCCAATTTGTATAATTTTATTTAATATTTTTTTATCTTTTTAAATCATTTTAGGATTAATTTGCTCACAATTTGGTATGGTTTTAGCTAGGAGTTTTATTAGCCTTGGAAATTATTTCCTTTTATCTTATTAAATTCATAAGTTTTTATCTATGGCTCCAAATTAAATGAAACCAATTTCTATGGTTTTATAATATTTTTGTTTATCAATTTTGATCATTTTAAAATGATTGTTGTTGATTTTATGTGGATAAAATCCATGTCTTAGAGAGATCTTGGAAGTGATTTTCTTTCATTATGGTTTAGGGTTTTCGTTTAACTTTTCCAAGTGTTTAAATTTCAAGATACATTCATTGATGAATGCATTTCACTTGATTGAAATTTGTTGGATTCCATTTTATTCAAATTTGTTCAAGAAGGGTTTTGATGTTTCCATTTATAAAGAAAAAGTTTCTTTTTACCCTAAATTTCAACAATTATTTCTTTTGTTTATTTATTTTTCACATTTCTAAATTTGGAAAATTTTGGGATGTGACAAATGCATTCATATTGATTTGATTAACAAAAGTTTTTTTGTTAACCCTAATTTTGGTGATTGGAATTGGATAATCATTGTTCAATATTTTTGGGATGTTATAGTCTGTCCATCGGAATCGGGATGGTATGATATGGGTTGAGTGTTATCTTCATTGATTTGAAGATCTCTTGCCAGAGCTTGCTTGTGAAAATTGTGTCCCTGTCACTTGTGATGACTGAAGGAGGTCCATGTAGCTTTAAAATATTGCTGATGAAGAGGTCTGCCATAGTATGGAATGTATATGGGTGAGCCAATGGAATAAAATGAGAATATTTAGTTAGTATATCCACTACCACTAGTATTGCATTTTTTCCTTTTGACTTTGGCAACCCTTCCACAAAATCCATGCCGATTTCTACCCATTTAGCATTCGGTATTGGTAATGGATCCAGCATACCTGGGTAGGGTAGTCTTTCTATTTTGGATATTTGGCAAATGGTACAGTGTGCCACTTTGGAGTCAATGAACTCCTTCAGTTTTGGCCAATAGAATAGATTCTTTACTCTGTGATATCTTAGTCTAGTGCCAAAATGTCCATCTAGTGCCAATGAGTGGAAGGAGTTAAAAAAATTGTCTTTTAGGTCAGAACCACACCCTATCACTAATCTTTCAGTGTACCTCAAGATACCAGCTTGTGAAGAGAAATTTGGGTTGTTGTCAGGATTTACAGATAGTTCTTACAATAGCTTAGAGCAGTAGACATCATCTTTGTACGATTTGGTGATATCCAAGGTCAATGCTGGTATTGCTGAAGAAGTAACCATGCAGACATCTTGATCAATGATATCTTCATTGGGTTGGTATTTCCTGGATAAGGCATCTTCTACGGTGTTTTCCTTGCCTTGCTTATACTCAATGATGAATTCAAACTTTATCGGTTTAAACATCAGTTTGTGCTGAATGCCTTATAACATTTTCTGGCTTGCTAGGTATTTTAGGCTACTCTAATCAGTCTTGATGGTGAGTTTTTTTCCAAGGAAGTAGTGTATCCATTTCTTGAGAGATTATAATATGGTCATTGCCTCTTTTTCATAGACTGACTTTGCATTAGTTTTAGGGCTCAAACACTTGATAAGATATCCCAAGACAGAAGAGCAAGCATATGTTTCAATTGTAAAAGGCTGGGAATAATCTGGTAAAGCTAAGAGAGGGGGTTGAGACATTACCAGTTTCAACTTATGAAATGCTTGCTATTATGTAAGACCCCAAGAGAAATTATTTTTCTTCAGAGCATTGCACATGGGTTGGAAGATACTAGCATACTTGGGAATAAACCTCCAACCTCCTATGGTAGCCTATGAGACCCAAGAATCCTCTGATCTTTTTTAATATTGTGAGGGTTTCCCAGTTGACAATCTCTTGGATTTTTTCTCGATCAGTTTGAACTCCCTTGCCTAAAATAATGTGGCCCATATATTCGACCCGTTGTTGGCCAAATTGACATTTGGACATTTCATCTTTCAGTTCATGATTCCTAAAAATAGTCATTACTTGGGTCAAATGGATTAAGTGTTCCTCTAGGGATTTTCTGTATACCAGAACATCATCAAAGAAAACCAAAACAAACTGCCTCAAGAACTTGGAGAATATGTTGTTCATCAACTCTTGGAATGTTGCTGGGGCATTGCAGTGGCCAAAGGGCATCACTAAGTATTCATAGTGTCCAAATGTGTTGAGAATGTTGTTTTTGCTATGTCTTCCTCCTTCATTCTGATCTGATGATAGCCAGCTCTCATATAAATTTTCGAAAAATTGTAGATCCATTGAGTTCATCCAGCAAATCCTCAATAACTGGGATATGAAATTTATTTTTGATTTTCATTTCATTGATCCCTCTAAGTCCACACATAGCCTCCAAGATTTATCCTTTTTCCTAAACAGGATAGCAGGATATGAGTAGGGTCTTTTGCTTGGTATGATTTCATTGTTTAGTAGCATTTCCTTGATGAACATTTCAGTGGAGTTCTTCTGACTATGAGACATTCTGTAGGGTCATATGTTGACTAGTTTTGAACTAGGTGTGAGTGGAATCTGATGGTCACAGACTCTGTGTGGTGGATGGCCAGTTGGAGATTGAAATATATCTTGGAATTGGTGTAACAGGTCACTCAATTCATCAGGAGGAGTGTACTTGACTTGTTCTTCCTCAGCCAAGGGTTGTTCAGTGGTGTTCAACAAAATATATCTCAGAGGTCCTTGCTCAATCAGCTTGTTGCATTTGTCAGATGAAATCAAAAGTTTGTTTCTAGGTAACAGATGATCATGGAAGGTTTTAGGTTGCCCCTTGATTCCAGTTGTTAGGGATCTGTCCAAAAAGTAAAAAGTGACTGGGTTGTGAGCAGTGAACCAATTGACTCCCAAGATTACATCGGATCCTTGTAATTCTAAGTTCTGAAATCTATAGAGAACTTGTGGCCAGAAATGGTAAAGGGACAATTGTAAGCCATAACTGCTGAAGTGAGTAGCCCTCCCCCTGCTACTTTAACTGTTCCTTGTTCTGTAAAGTTCAATGGTATCTTGTTGCTCAAGGCAAACTGTAGATCCATGAATGTGTTGGTACTACCAGTATCACCTAGTGCAATAGCCTGCGAATTCCGTATTTGGAGTAGTAGTGGGATGGTAGAACTACTAGGGCATCCATTGTAAGCAGCTGCAGAGATGTTCATTAACTGTTCCTCTGGCTGAGCTACAGGATTTGGGGTAGGTACATCTTGCATTTCTTTCTGGCTTGCTCACCCAGACAACATTTGGTATATCTACTTGTGGATCTTCCTAGTCATCACAGTGGCCTTGCATTTCCATTACATTAATGGCTCTCTGCATATTCTAACATTTATGCCCAATGTATCAATTTTTAGCATAATACCAACATTTTCTGGCCTCTATTGGTTTATCTCTTGGAGCTCTGTTCTTGTTTTCCCTGTTTAGACCTAGTGCATGAACTAGAGTTGGAGCAGCTATTGTTGTTCTTTTGTTGGATGATAGGTAAGCCTTTTTGTATTGGCGAGCAAACCAATATGCATCGGTTATGGTTTCTCCCTTTTTATTTGAGTCATCCAGGTTTCATACTGATCGATGTATGAATTAACCGAAGTAACATGTTTTAGGAGCAGTAACTGATCCATTGAGTCATTTGCTACTGTATCAAGGAATCTTTTAATAAGGACCTATGCCAGCTCTGACCAAGTTACCCGTTAAAGATTTAGCCTGGCACTATTGAGACATGTTTTGGTCTGGCCTCTTACGTGAGCAATACCCCATCTAACTCTGGCGTCTGCTGGTATGTTGACAAGGTTGAAGATGTCCTCACATTCTAGTAACCAAGCTCTGGGTGATTCTCCCATAAAACGGGTAGCTCCAAATGGGGTGTGTGAATATGAGGATCTTGGTTATTGTTTTGGGTAGGTTGATGGGGCATATCGGGTAGGAGATTCTATGGCGGTGGGGTTTGAGGGTAAGGTTGGTAGGGTGGTTAGTACGATGGTAGGGGTGGGGAATAATATGGTGGGGGTGTTGGGTAGTATGGTGGTGGAAATTGGGGTGGGTATGGCTAATATGGGTTTGTGTTGGGTGGGTTGTAGAATTGCGGGTGGGAAACTGGGTTTGTGTGTTGAGAAATGTGATGGGTTGTGGAAGTGGAAGGTGTAGAAGAGACGATCGGGGGCGTAGTCGTATATACGATGGCTGTAGTTTGTGGTTCAATGGTAGCTTCGGTTGTTTTTGGTGGGTGTGGCAATTGCTCCGGCATGAAGGTACCAAGGTTTGGGGGAAAAGAAGGTGGTGATGGGCTTTGGGTTGCCGGAGGGGTTTGGTTCTCTGGTATTGGAGAAAGGGTGGTGTTTGTGTGTGGCGGCGGGGTAGAAAAATTACGGCTTTGGGAAATTGGAGCTTCAGTAACCGCGGTGCTGCCTCCAGGTATCGACAGATGCGCCAAATTCTTAGTTAATGTTCTGAGAAAAGCAGACATCTTGAGCATCTCACCTTGCATGTCCGCGATGGTGGACGTTGTGTCCGCTTGGTAGCGCGTCAGGCGATGGCTGACAAAGCGGAGGTCGCGGAAAGCTCGACGGCGTTCCTGGGCCTCCTCGTGCTCGTTTTCGATGGTTTTCATGTGGCCTACATCACGCCTCCTATCCAAATCAGCCGAGCGCGATCTGGACCTTGTACTTGTTGGCATCGCGAGGGGGAAGGGATTTTACGGCTGGGCAGGAAGCACCAGTAACCTCGATGAAGAAGAAGGGGCGGGAGGGTGGGATGCTCGGGTGCATGGGAAGGAAGGGAGGGATAAGCGCGCCGAGGAACGGTGGCTCTAATACCACTGTCAAGACCATGGTTGGTCAGGACATGCCGACGGAGAAGAGGGAGAAGAGGAGGTCCGGTTGGCTCAGATCTAATATACTATCCAAAGCAAAGATACAGAACATAAATGAATTTAGGGTTTTCTTAGTACCATGCCACCCATCCATCCACTCTTCCAGGTTATATAGAGGACCCTGAGGAGCCATGCTTACAAAGAGTTCCACCTAACAGTCTCTTAAACGAGCTTAAGTGATAAACACTAATTAATTAATGAACTAAGCGAAATGGTATCCTATTATGTCTGTCTGATCCTTCTCCTCCCCTAGTTACTTGCCAATTACAATACTGGTCCTGATAGACGGGGACGAATGGCGGCGGACAAATCGATCAGGAATCAGCCGAAATTTCGGAGCGCATGTGGGGGTGGGCGAAGGAGGAGCGCACGCGGTGGCTCTTACCATAATCGGTCGGGGGACTGAATTTTCAGGTAGGCAGTTGGGTTGTGCACATGAGGAGGATGGATTTTGGGTGGCTCGCGTGACCCTAATATACAACAGGAGGGGACCTTTTTAGGGCATGACCCAAAAAAAAAGGAGAGAGGGTTACATTATCCACTGGAGATGGTTTTTTGTCCTCCTATGACCTAAAAAGTACTCCCTTCGATCTATATTACTTGTCGTTGAAATGGATATATCTAACACTAAAACATGTCTAGATACATCCATTTCAATGACAAGTAATATGGATATCCCTGAGGGTGTCACGTACGTATGCACCGCTCCCTCCCATGTCGCCCCCGCTCGGGCTGCGCCGAAGGGCCAAACCCTAGCCACCGGGAAGTCTCCCTCCGCCTCTCTCCCCTCCGCCTCCATCGGAGGACGTGGTCGGGCGAAGCTCGCGCCGCCGACGATGGAGGCGAGCGCTCTCTCTCCCACGTGCCTCGTCGTGAGGGATTTTGGCCAGGGCGATGTCTAAGGTCCATGGCGGCGCGGTGGCGTATGGAGGCGCAGGGAGGTCGGGTCGGTGCGGATGGCACGACGCAGGCTAGCGCGTGTGGTGGCTTCTCGCTGGCGTAGATTGATGGAGCTGCTGGCGAGGCCGATGTGCTGCAACCTGGGTGGCGTCCCTGCGTCGGGGTGGAGGTGGCGGTTCCCCGTGGCAGTGATCTGGTGGAGGAGGCGTTGGAATTGGGGATTCCTTTGGAAGACCTAGATCAGCCCTCTAACCCTGATTGACGGCGGGATCCAGGCGAGGCCATGGTCCTTCTGGTCATGGTGGGCGCGAGCCGGAGCCGCAAAGTGAGGTTGCGGGCGCGATGAGAGATGGGTTCGATCTGGTCCTCTATGTCCGATATGGTACACCTCTCCGGCATTGCCTTGCCTTCTCCTTCGCTATTCTGATCGACGACGCGGGGGCCTGCTGGTGTGCTTGAATAATGGAGGCGGTCATAGGGTTCCTCCCGTGCGAAGAAGAAGATCTGCTTGATGTTGGCCCTCGTTGATCTGGGCTGGAGTGTCGAGTTCCGGAAGGCTTCGCCGGCGAACTCCCATGGGCGCATCAGGCCTAGAGTTTACTGGAACGGAAGGTATTCGGTCGTGTGTACCTTGTTTTCGTGGTCGTTTGGTTTCAACGGGAGCGTGGCGAAGCTCTGCTGTTTGTTCCCACCAAGTGTCATTCTTCGAGCCATGGTGAAGCCAAATGTGGAGAATGTCAGGAAAGCGAAAACATGAGGGCAGCGATGGTGATTTGACTCTTTGTAGCGATGACGAACTGGCTACGTGATCTGTGACTCGCAGCAGCGACTGTTTGTGGAGGGAGACAACACAGGAGGAGTTCTCAGTCTTACCCTGCAGGGTGAAAATGCAAGGTCTGGCCTTAACTGGTTGTGTCTGGCAATGGCCTTGATGGCATTGTTTTGCGAGCGAGGACTTTTTTCAGGGTGAAAACCTATAATCTTTAATCGGGAAAGGCAACGACGACGCTTGTGCACTGTTTTCTTCTTAAAGCGTTGTTATTAGAGTGGAGGACTACTGGTGTTGTTCTGGTGGTGTTAGTGTTGTTGCTGAATAGTTCTCTCTAGGGGACTTTTCTTTTTTATAATTTTTTTTTCTTGGTTGTGTGCATCCGTAAGGTCGCTACGGCAATGCGTTATTGCAGAGACTAAGTGTAATTGGTATCCCTGTGATAATAATATTATTTTTTTCAAAAAATAATAATATGGATAAGAGGGAATATTTTTTTTATCACAAGAAGTGTTTTAATCATCCATTAGAAATACTCTAATAACTTCGACGTGGCAGATCTACGAGCCAATGCGATTGCAACTCGCGAGGGGATCTTGTCCGGGCTGACGGATTTGACTTGATACGCACGGTGCTGGCACGCGTTTACTCCCGTTGACAGCGTCGGTATCCCGCGCGGATGGCAGACCACGCCTCACTGTCGCTTCTCCGCAGCCGTTTGCAAAGGCTATGCCTGCCGCTGCACAGCCCCGCCGGCCCGGCACGAGAGCTGCGCTGCGCCAGACGGCCAGAGGCCGCGAGTCCGCGACGCCCCTGACGCCTCGAGGCGCCAGCGAAGCCTACCTAGTACTAGTCCGAGAACACGGACCGGACACCGGCGGCACGCATGCACCAACAAACCTGAACACATTGGGTGAGGCGATGACTTCACTTTTCAGGCCGCAGAAGCCCGTAGGGACGGAGGGGGCATCGGGACGGAATTCAGAGCACCGATGCAGGACAGAAACAAAGGTCAAGATGCGTCTTATCTTATTTCAATTCATTGGTCACGGCGTTAGGCGAAAATTCACAAGAATCCTAGTACTAGAAGATTTGAATGCTTAGAGATTTTCCATCCTTTGATTCGCACGAATAAAAATATTAAAAAACACTTGTCTACTACTATACTTCGCATACTGGATGCGAATTTTGTCATGCTATCCGAACCATCAGAGCATCTTCAGCCAGTAGCATAACAGCCCAGGACTTCTTTTTTTTGCGTTGGCGAAGTGATTTTCTCCCAGTCGGTCGGTCAAAAGCCAAATTCTTGTCGGATTCGGCCTAAATTTCAACCGACGACGAACTCATAACGACATCAACATCATGTTATTGAAGGCCATGCTCCCCCACTAAACTATGTGATCAATGTACACCACTACAATAAAAGATACTATCTAGAAGATATCATCTATTCAAAATGGTTAAATTTGTGAAGACTATCTCAGATCCTGTTGTGGACAAGAATTCCAACTTTGTCAATAAGAAGCTTGCAGGAAGGACGTTGAGCAAGCGTTTGGTATGCTCCAAGCCCGCGATTTGATGTTGTCTGGTACCTGCTCTGACCTGGTCAAAAGACTAGATGTGGGAGGTGATGAATGCATGTGTGATCTTGCACAACATGATCATTGAGAGTGAGCAGCAAAAATCGGCGATAATTGACAATAAACCAGTCCTCTTGTAGTCGTTGATCACGAGGTGCCAACATCATGTGATGCCTACGTTGCTATGCTTCAAGAAATTTGAGACCCACATATGCATCAACAATTGCAACAAGATCCGGTGAAGCACCCGTGGAGGGGCAAAGGTAACATCTAGTTTGATGTATTTTATTTTGTGTTTGAAAACCTGTTTAAATTCATGCCGAACTGTCTGCTTTGTTGTACTATTTGTTACCTTTGGACGAACCTTTGGTCAAATTTATATCGAAGTTGATCCAAATTTATACTGTTTTTCCATCAAAATTTGCCCCCCCCCCCCCCCCCCCCCCCCCGAGGGGCACTACGGGTTGGGACGCTGTTAGCCATGTTACGGTGCAAAAGAGGCTGGAGACATTTAAACTCTGATGAGCTTGCAAACAACAGTACAAACATCCTTTCTTTTGTGACCACTGCTGAAGAAATAACAGAACAGTTATATGGAAAATTACCTTTGCTGGGTGTGCATAACCCTATGGAGGGTCAGAAATAGCTTGGGCGAGCAACTTCTCCTAAGAGAGTTTTTCTTTCGTTTGTCTTTTTGATGTTTTTCTCGTTTTTTATTTGCTTTCCTGTTTGGCTCAGGCCACCTGTGTCTGTACTCTCGACTAATATAAGGTAGAGATGCCTCTAGCTTCTTATACTCCCTCCGGTTCATATAATAGCCTCAAGCCCTCAACTTCATTTTGGAGGGAGTATTATAAAAACATTGTACACTATTTTGGAGAAATTTTCTGTTCACCAAAAACATCTTACTGGCCCCAACATCTTGATACAGTCCCCCTTTTTATGTGTCAAACACATTTTGGGGCTAATGTTGCAGTTTTTTAATTCTACATATTTCCTTTATCCGAAAATAATTGACTTTATTTTGTCTAGATATGTGTGAATCTAGTCACCAAACATGTCTAAATACATATGTATTACTCCCTCCGTCTCAAAATGGATACTGCAAATTTATACAATTTGCGACATCTATTTTGAGATGGAGGGGATAGATAAAGTTAAATCACTTATTTTGGGACGGAGGAAGTACGATTTTTTCTCTATTCATGTATTTTAGAAATCCAACGAATCAAATGAACCCTTACCATTTTCTAGCATGATAACAGCTGTATTTCAGACAAACGAGATAGTTTTTTTTTTTTTTTGACATGAACAAGAGAGATAGTTGAGACTACCACCACGATATATTGTTTCCAACTCAGATGCATCCAACTAGATTACGAGAAACGTGCACTCGCGGGCAACAGACCTACAGTTCACCTTAAACCTTGATCTGTGATGACCCTACGGTAGCAACAGCATGCACTTCTGTGCACTCACCAGAGAGGAGCAAAATTTCAGTCCCCATAGGCCATATCAGGTAAAGGAGCAGCAAGACGCGGCCAATCTTTGGCCGTAGAGGGGGTGCAGCTGCTGCTGGCCTCAGTAGTAAATGGAGAGGGTGCGGTGATGAGACAGCGCCATGTTCTGAACGCCAACCGACCAGAGCCAGAGATCAATGTCAATGCTCAGAAGCTGCCAACAAAAAAAAATAGAGCAAAGTGAGTTCCAAGTTGAAACAATGCACATTGACTGCTTGCCTTGGAAGATAAGTCATGATGCAGGTAGCACATGAGAAAAGGAAAATTTGCATCTACCTACAGTTATTACCATCTTTTGACAGTGTACTGAACTAAACCTAGTCAATTTGATTTGTTGTCTTCTCAATAATAAAGAGTACTGCTGAAATAGATCTACATCTATCTGCGGTGGTTAGTTTCTGTAGTAACACGGCCTTTGTACCAGCCAGGGGTGCAGGTCACGGAATATAAATGTCATGAAAGCCTCAGGTGAACCTGATTCAGATGTGGTCATTCAGAAAAGAGAGAAAAGATTCAGATGCCCCTACCTGCTTCCCAAACTTTTTGTTGATGAGCTCCCTCATTTTTTCAACGGCATGAACAGAACAAGCACGAATCTCCACTTCCTCTTCACTACCAGGCACTATCTCACTATTCGAGTCAATCGAGCAGCATAGGTTCGATTCGTACTTCAGAATGCCAAGCTCCCTCAGAACAGCAGGAACTATATAGTCAGCAAATATGGTGATGGAGTTGATGTCATGGAACTCTCCGTAGTTTTGTCCCTTAAAAGCACCCCACAGATCAGCAGCAAATATCTGGGCTCGCTTGTATAGGAAAACCTGGTGCCCTTTGTAAAGTGAGTGATCCCGAAAGCCTGCCAAAATTGGATGGTCACAATCATGTCATGTGAGATGTAAGGTGGTCAAAAAAATGGAAAAGCCAAATCAACCAGCATCACAGCATGGATGAATCTTACAAATGTTTCATCCGTAAACCGCATGTGATTTTGAAGAGAAAATAAGATGTTACCGAATACGACAACCAGTCTGTTCAAATTTTCCTCAAGGTATAGGTTATATTCAAACATTTCAGGTTAAAAAAAGTAAATATACCAGCAGTCAGGACATACACAATAGCATCCCTTTCTCCAACGCAATATGGATGAATCATGTTTGGTTATTCACCATTTATATGATGTTTCGGGTGGGGTGGGATAGCATACACACAGTATTCTGTGTAGTATTTGCATCTAAACCCATGAGGATGACCTAAAGTAATTTTTACATGGTAAATCAAGGTGATTCTAAAGTTCCAATCTGAACTAAACCAAATGAGGCCAAGAGCCACGGTATGACAGCACACATTGTTAATTTAATGTTTGGGCATTAACCACCTACCAGGAAAACAATGATGTTTAGTACTATTCTCAAACAAAGAACACAACCTGGATAAGTGAGAAAACATCTAGTCTACAATTAAAGTGTAGACTCACCGTAGCCACATACAAAGATGTCCATATCCAGTGGTCCTATATGGATGTACTTGGCCCAGCCCATTATGCATATCCAGTGGTCCTAGGTAACTTGCTTTTCTCCCGTTGCAGATACCCACATCTAATTAGTCCATTTGGTGGACTGAGGCATAGCCCAGTGGCTTGGGCGTGTTGATACGTCCTCGCCCGCCCAGGTTCGAGTCCCTCTATCGTATTCCTGGTGCGTACACACGACTACATCTATAAAAACAAAATGATGTGGTTCTCCCACTCGGCTTCATTTCTTTTAATTAGTCCATTTGGCAAATGATCCAAATACTAGAGAGGGAACCACAGAAAAAACAGAAGTCCCCAGAACAGGGAAGTGGTATCTGCAGAGGCAGCTACAAGCCTAGAACAGGACATACTAGACAGAGCCAACCAATAGGTTGTACTACATGGTTAACATCATGTTCTTCAATATAGCTGGACATGTACAGCTTCCGACTACAGTCTAATGATAACAAAACAGAAGAGACTGATGCTATCAAGTAGAAGACGGTGTGCGACGGAAGATTTACCCGGAAAATGACGGGTGATCAGTTCAATTAGAGATGCAGCAGAGTTTCCAGCAGACTTCACAAGATTAGCAGCCGAGCCTCCAAAGCTTCTTTCAAGCTCCAGACCGACCTTAATGAAGCAATGAATAGTAAAATGGTTCAGAATAGAACACAAGGAAATTATTTGAATGTCGACATATACCATGACAGTTATAGTGGAATATGACTAGCACTATTGCCTAATTTTATTTTATTTTGTGAAGCTTGGCCAATTTATATTGAAGAAAATGTTGGGTGGTAAGGTGGAAGTTGATGAGTGATAAACCATTCAATGATACAAGCAGTTAATACTTCAATATATTGCATATACAATACATAGTGATACCTCATGAAGAAGGCGGACTCTTTCCTCTTCAATTGGTAATGGGCGTGGCCAGTTCAGCAGTTCACGAAGTTGGGGGCCTACATTTTGCAAATAATGCATTTCATTCCAATTGCCAGAAATTAATGGAAAAAAATAGTTTCTTTGCAGAAAGAAGTGTGAGAACAACTGAACGAAAAAAAATGAACATGGAAGAGCTGAAACCATACCAGTGTAATTCTTAAGACGATCTGCGTCAAGCGCTGTCTTATCTTTCTCTAAGGCTAACTTAAGCCCAGAAGCCAAATTGTCATAGGTCAAGTCCTTGTCTATTCAGTTGACAAATATCATTAATATAATCAATTTTTTGTAAAACAAAGCAAATAAATTATAGTACAAACAAAGTATGACCGGTTGACAAATAATGAAACATGGGGTAGAATAAAAGCTTGTGCATAATATATTTCAAGCTACACAAAAGTAGCAATGTGGAGCGTAACAAGATGCATTTTAATCTATAAATAAAATGAAATAATAACAGAAGAAACCACGAGGAGTTTGCTAAAGCAAGCCCACTAATATAGTGAAGAACAACCAAGAGTAATAGCTATTAGTCAGGGCAAGTTAGCCCGCAGCTATATAGAAATATTAGAGGAGAATGCAGTATCTGAATAACCCTAATCATTGTCAACTAGTTAAGAGAGAAAAAAAAACTCCCCTCTCCTAGGGAATACTTTGCAACAGTGCAACACAAAAGGTTATTGATAGGAGAAAATCATGTATAGCTACCAAAACTTTGTATCAAAGGTAGAAATATCCATATGTTCCTTGCATTGTAAGTACTAAGTACTAGTCTATCGTTTTAAGACAACACAAAGTTGATTTCCACACTCTTAAAATCTTAACAGCCTACATACAAGGCATGGGAAGAATACTGCGCCGACTAAATGTATTAATGCCCCCCTTAAATAACTAGAAACCGAAGGCAACACCTTATTATATTTTATACAGGAGCAAAAGAATTGCAAACAGAGAGTGGCAATGTCTGAATGTATGATTCCTTTCCATGCTAATGTTTTAGAAGTTCTCATGAAAAATACCACTCATAGGATAGAAACCATACACTACTCCGCCATTTTCTAAATGTTCAAAACAGTAACAGGATTGCTGGTTGAACTTATACCTGGCCAGAAGCAGAAGTTCAGTGCATCCAAGACAAAGAGGTACTGCACAGTGAGCGGTCCATTGTCAAAGTAATGAATTCCTTCGAAATCCCACTCAATCTTTGGAACATTTCCCTGGATTTTGTCCACGGCCTTCTCAATCTCTGTAAAAACAAACACATTGGTAAAAGGAGCATAACTTGGAACTCTATACAACCACTCTCGCTAAACAAATGAAAGACTGACGAATATCGATATGAGCATTTACAGAAAAGCAAAAACCACCAAGTGGTTCTGTCATAAGAAAATGCTGAAAGCTGACCAAAACAACATGTAAGAAGTACCAACTAAGAGAACATGAATCTAAAACCTGAAAAACGGAATCAAACCCAAGAACCCGAAAATCAACTCGGTTCTCTTGCAGGGTCAATCAGATACTGCTGCGGTATCAGTATGCATTGCATAATAGAAATACAGTCAACTACTAACACAGAAGATGGAACATCAATCAAACTCTATGAAGAGTTGAAGACGATACTGCGTGCGTGGCCATAGAAATCCTAGTACCATCCCGGAGAAAATTCCTATGAAGACGACACCGCCTGGTCCTAGAGATCCTAGTACCATTAAGGGAACATCTACAAAAAAACAAGAACAGATAACAGGCCCTGCCAGAAGCGAATACAGAGGAATACAGAATACCTAACATGTCGACCTTGACGTGGGAGGAGCGGCTGGCCACCCACGCCGCCGACGCGCGCACGGCCTCCATGGCGGCGGGGCGATGAGGATAAGGCCGCGAGAGTGACGGGTCCGGTCGGGACAGCGGGCAACGGCGAGTCGGGGAGGATTTGGGGTGGGGGGTGGAAAACGTGACGGCGGAGTGGTGGTGTGGCTGTGGCCCGTGACCGCGAGGCGGGTTTTAGCGCTTTTCCCTCTGGAGGGGGTTTTGGTTGGCTTCTTTCTGCCTCTCGATGGGCGCTTCCAAGGGCCTCGGAGGACTCCCAGTTGGCAGAGCACGAGGAATTGCAGCCCACAAAATAACGGGTTCTGCTGGCGTGGTCCCCCAAGTTTGACCCAACGTAGAGGCCGAAATCACGAGAAAAATATCACCTCCGCTCCAATAAATAAATAATAAGCCTTATAAATTTAGTAAAAAATCTATAAAAAATTGCAAGAATAACTATTACACACACACACCTATGAAACATAAACTTTTGACAAACTTATACATACAAAGATTTTCCTTGAGTCATGAAACCAAAACAAAATTGATAAATTTTCCAAAACATATCGCATACTTCAATCTCATTGAGCAGATTTTTGCATAGTATACAGACTAACTTGAGTAGAATTTTTGGATCAGAAATAAATAAAAAGTATAACAAAAAACTAAACAGAAAATATACCATATCACCTATGAAACTTGTTTAAATGTCATTATTCCTAACTTTTTTAAGGGCATTATCCGTAACAATATTCCTTGATTTGATAACTTCTTTCTAAGTCTAGGCTCGTCTCTCATCAGCACTGACTTGTACAGCATTGTCTTTCGCTTGAATTTTTGCACCACTGCACCGAACTACCATCTTGGTATCAATGGAAAAGGCTTGACAATACATAGCTTGATAGTTGACAAATTCCACTATAAAGAGTAACACCCGGCTGATAAATTAGCCTATAAGAAAAGGCACTAGCGAAGTTAGTACAATCTCCGGTTGTTTTTCTAAACATCCTTATTCAAATGAAGTTTCCACATATTCTAAAAAAATGACCAATTATTGCAAGAGAATAAGACGGAAGTTCATTGAAATCGAACTAGAGCAAACCCCTAATAGATAATGTAACATGACATAGGAGAATTTTCGACACATGATCCCGTTCTTTGTGAGATCTCAAGTTTTTTCGCTACCACAAATTAACAAGTACAACTTCAGTGATCCAAACTATAATCAAAAGATGATACATAGAAGATTGCATCATAAATTGTATCCGATGGCGACAGATCTTCAAGTATGTGCATATATGCAGTCTTAAAAGGAATTTCACAAGATTTATCCAACCATTAGTTCAATACCCTCTTTTCATAACACAATCAAGTTTTTTATTAACCAAAACATCAGTATTTCTACAACCATCAATACCCATTTTCGGTAGCCCCACGACATGACGGCAAGAAACCAAAGGACATTCACCCTCTCATTTTTACGGATCCAAGACAAAAAAAGGTGGTGTGTGAAGAAAACGATGAGCAACAACACATGGATCGGAAATATCAACGTGAACAAGAAGTTCATTATGAAACACGCCGAACAATACGTGGACCTTCTGGTGCACATTAGCCAAGTGAAACTTTATGACAACATGGAAGATGCCATCATTTTGTAGCCCTGGGCAAGCGGGCAATGTTCGACAGCATTGGCTTACAACGCACAATTCTTAGGAGACACATGCACCAACATGAAACGTATGGTTTAAAAAATTTGGGCACCACTAATTGTGTGGCTCACTATTCAAATAGACTTAGGAGGACCGGTTGGTTTGCAAAAAGAGGTTGGCAAAACTATGGCATGTACCCTCTATGAAAAAGAGATCTGGAATCACTAGCACACCTTCTTGTCAATTGTTGCAGCTCGCCTCTCGGGCTTCATGCAAGATTGAGTTGGGCTTCATGGCCTTGTTTCCCAACATGGTCGGCGCACACATTGCGAGTAGGTAGTTTAAAATGTCAGATGGGTCAATCCCGAACAGTCTTTGTAACATCCCAAGATTTTAGAAATTTGGGTTACAAAAAAATTGCATTTCCATCGCATTGCGAGTAGGTAGTTTAAAATGTCAGATGGGTCAATCCCGAACAGTCTTTGTAACATCCCAAGATTTTAGAAATTTGGGTTACAAAAAAATTGCATTTCCATCGCATTGGCATGGAATTTTGCATTCATGAAAATTTTGAATTGCAAAATAATACATTCAAACCCTAAATTGAATTACTAAAGTGCTCCTACAAAGTGAAATATATGGACTTATGAAATCACTATTTTCAATTAGGCAAATTATTTCCAAAAAGGATCCTAAGATGATCCCTTGATTTTTAGAAACATTTAGAAAAAAAAATCAATTCATAGTTGTGATGGCTGTGAAATATAGCCATCCACATCCACATTTACACTAGATATTATCCATACTTTTGATGAAATACCGCTCTAAACCCTGCCACTAATGCCTAATAATCAAAGGGTTATGCGGAACATTTTTCCATGCGCAACGACGTTTGATGATGGGAATCACAACACTAAAGTACAATATACGAGATTTCCAACAATCCAAAGAAACCAGGGGTCGTGAAGAGGAGCCGGAAGGTTTAATGACCAACTATATGGCGGGAATAAAATTCCGGCCGTATAGTTTTGCACCGACACCGCTAGGTCAAACGGAACAACTTTCGTCAAGTGACCCCTATATAAAGAGGCCTCTGGCGACGAGAAAAACACCGAGCCAGGAGAGCCAAGCCAGAAACACAACACCGAAGAGTCATCGTAGGAATAGATCTAGATCCAATATCACAACCCTTCTCCACTACCATAGGCATAGTTCATCACTTATAATAGTAGATCTCATCTCCAATTGGCGACATTGTAAGACTATTTCTATCAATCTCATGATTTCCATTATAATGTTTATGATTGTTGATCTCATCTCTATGTGTGAGTAATTCTCCTCGGGCTAAGGGCTTTGGCCTAGCCATGTAGTTTGTGCATGTTATTTATCATAGATTGAATCATGTATTAGTTTGTAAGACATGATGATTATTGTATCCTCTCTTGCCTCAATCTAAGGACTTGTCAGGTACCCAAGATCCTAAGGATTGATCCAGGTATATGGAGTGTGAGTAATGACTAATCTGCAGGATGGGAACCCTAGTGACAGAAAGGGTAGTACGACTATATGCGAGGGATTTACTTGGGATTAACGATGACGTTACTATGCATATCATTAGTTCGCTTTCTTATATGGATGAGACTAATAGGTTATTGCTATAAGCGGTTGCGGAGGCAATAACAATTATGAATGCACTGCCCCCATATAATTATCTTGCTCTAATAATTACATGCATACTTTATTATTATCTTTTATTCACATCAGATGTTTTGCGTAGCTACAGGTAAAACCAAAAGCCCTAGGCCCTCTCTCTCCATCATCGACAACAATAAAAGATAACAAACTCTTGATCCGGTAAAACCATAAATGAATTCTAAAACTCCTGAAGGTCCGCTAAAGTAACTTCACCATGCTTTCTGCTTCCCAAGGATTCGATAACCTAGGTCTACTAGGGAAAAGTAGCTATACTACATCCGTAATCCGGATCGAAGGTATCAACCCTTTTTCTAGCGCCGTTGCTAAGGAAGCAATAGCTACCCTAGTAAGGTTATTAGGAACCTTGCTAGTTTTAATTATTGTTTTTAATTTTGTTAGTTTGCTTTCAGTCTTTGTTTGAAAAACTAAAAAAAAGTTAGTCTTTAAATTCTTGTTTTTACTATCATAAGTTTTGTTTAAGAAAACCAAAAAACATAGGTAATATGGCTAAAAAGAAACTTGGGGAGTTTGCAACTCCCAACAATGGTTATTTGCGTACTCCTATTATCCAGCCAACAATTACTACTGAGGACTATGAAATTAATCCCCACTCTTTAAGTTTGGTTCAACATAATAAATTTGGAGGCTCTGCTATTGAGGACGCAGGTATACACTTGAACACTTTTACTGAAATATGTGATATGATGCGCATTAAAGATGTTGATCCTGATGCGATCAAGTTGCGCTTATTTCCTTTCTCTCTTAGATAAATAGCAAAAGAATGGTTGCTATCTTTGCCTAGAAATACTATTGCATCATGGGTGGAATGTACTTCTTTATTTATGACTAAATTTTTTCCACCTACAAAGACTATGAAACTAAGATCTAATATTAGTGGTTTTAGATAGTAAGAGCGTGAGCCACTAGCGCTTGCATGGGAGAGAATGAAAGAATGCATGAGAAACTGTCACAACCATGGGATGGAAGATTGGTTAATCCTCCATCTATTTTATAATGCTCTTAACCTTATATCTAAATCTATGCTTGATACTGCAGCTGGAGGAACATTTATGGGCAAATAAATTACCGAAGCAAAGCATCTGCTAGACAATATGCAAGACAACCATGCCCAATGGCATGTGGAAAGATCAAACACAAAGAAGGTGAACTCCGTCACACCGCAAGAAAATTAAGAACTCATGGCTAAGCTGGATGAGCTCATATTAGTCGTCAAGGATAAGGAACCCATGTAAGAGCTATCCTAGAATCAAATATTGAAGAAATAGGCTTCATAGATCGTAATGATTATAACCCTACTTGGAAGAAGAACTATAATCCTAATTTCTAGAAACATTATTCTAGTCCTGCAGGTAACTCTAATAATAATATGGGATTAATTAATGGTAGTCTCCAAGAAACTCTTAAGTACTTTATGGACTCGCAAAATGAGCAGAACAATATCCTTGTTAAGATAACGGAGAACCATGATAATATGCTTGGAAAATTGTCTAACCAAGCTGTGAGTTTGAGGAATGATTTGCAGGCCCTCCAAGAAAGAACAAGGATTGGGCACAACTGGGTAAGATAACCGTGTTGGAGATATGCCCAAGAGGCAATAATAAAGTAGGTTATTATCATATCTTCATACTTATGATAAATGTTTACATACCATGCTATAATTGTATTAACAGGAAACATTAATACTTGTGTGATTTGTAAACATAAAAGAGTCCCTAGTAAAGCCTCTTGTTAAACTAGCTTGTTGGTTAATATATGATCATGGTTTCCTGATCATGAACATAGAGATGTTAGTAACAACAGGGTCATATCATTGGGAGAATGATGTGATGGACATACTCCTATAGATAAGCGTAGCATAAAGATCAAGTCATTTTAAATAGTTCAATTGCTATATGCTTTCTGATACATAGTAACCTAATTCCTTCGACCATGATATCATGCATATCACCTTTGCCGGATGGATGCTTTGATGACATCAAACACCACACCGTAACTGGGTGGCTATAAAGGTGGCATTGAGTGTTCAGAAAGTATTGGTTGAAACACATGGATCAAGAGTGGGATTTGTCCATCCATATGACGGATATATATACTCTGGGCCCTCTCGGTGTAATGTCATCCAATTAGCTTGCAAGCATGTGACTGGCTCACAAGGGATCACATATCACGGAAACGAGAAAAGAGTACTTATCGGTAACGAGGTTGAACTAGGTATGCAGAGATACCGACGATCATAACCTCGGATAAGTAAACTATCGTGAGACAAAGGGAAATTGGTATCGTATGTAAGTGGTTCATTCGATCGCAAAGTAATCGTAGAAATATGTGGGAGCCATATGAATTTCCAGATTCCTCTATTGGTTATTGTTCGGAGAAGTGTCTCGATCATGTCCGCATAATTCACGAACCGTAGGGAGACACACTTAAGGATTCGACGTTGTTTGAGTAGTTATGGTATTATGAGAAAGAGACCGAATGTTGTTAGGAGTCTCGGATGGGATCCGGGATATCACGAGGTGATCCGGAATGGTCCGGAGAATAAGATTCATATAAGGAAAGTCCCGTTTCGGAGTTCGGAAATGATTCCGGTGATTTCATCGGGAATGTTCTAGAAGGTTCCGGAATGTCCGGCACTCCGGGGGGGGGGGGGGGGGAGGGGTACATGAATGTGTCATTACATATTGGAATGATTGCATCATGTACTAAGTGTTCTTGCTGTTCCAAATAAAGGATTAAATTGAATCCTAAAACAGAAAAGTCAAATGTCCAGTTTGAAAGTCAAACGGCTAAAACAAGAAACTGTGGGAAACAAGCAAGAGGTGGTTGGAACCGACTTGGGGGAGGAGTCCCTCCAAGCCGGCGCGCCAACCAAGGCCGACTTGGGGAGGGACTCCCCTCCCCTTGGCCGCCCCTCCCACCCATAAAAGGAGGGGCAGGGCCTCCTCCTCTAGACACACAAGTTCCTAGCCTCTAATCTAAATCCTAGCCCTAGACTCCGGTTTAGAGCTGTTTTGGTTTAGAGCTTCTAATTGCCCTAGCCTTAGGATTAGAGCCTTCTAATTGGTGTGTATAAACCCTAGACCACTAATAGTTCTCTCTCATACTCCACCATACTCGCTCCGGCTTAAGGCGAAGCCCTGCGGGATCTCCCCTCTACTTCCGGTACCACGCCGTCGTGCTGCCGGAATCGCGAGGAGAGTGCTACAACCTCCGCTGCCTGCTGGAAAAAGGGAGAGGAAGGTCTTCGTCGAGTACCAAACGTGTGACCGACTGCGGGAGCGCTGCCGGAACGCAGCGCCGGAAGGATCGCCTGTGTGATCTTGAGATCGGAAAGAGTACGACTACATCATCCACGAGAATCTGCTCTCGTTAACCGCTTTGGAATCTTCGAGGGTAAGTTATTCCATCGACTCGTTGCTACAATCTAGTTGATAGATCTTGGCTTGTTTGTTTGTATGCGATAGAAATTTTTTGTTTTCCATGCTACGAACCCCTACAGTGGTATCAGAGCCGTGTCTATATGTAGATCTGTTGCACGAGTAGAACACAATGGTCATTGTGGGCGTTGATGCTTTTATTGTCGATTGCTTCTTGTGTACTTTGCATCTTGCGGTATGTTGGGATGAAGCGGCCTGGGCTAACCTTACATGACATCGTTCATGAGACTTGCTCCACGCTTGACATGCAACTTGTATTGCATAAGTGGCTTTGCGGGTGCCTGTTTCTCCTAGCATAGTTAAGATCCAATTTACAACGGGTGATTAGCAATACTAGTATCAATGTTGTGGTTCTTGTTCGTAAGTTAGAACGACACTTATTGAAAGCCCCAAGCCACGTAAAATATGCAAAGAAAGTAGAGGCGTCTAACTTTGTTTTGCAGGGGTGTGCAGTGATGTGATATGGCCATGATTGTGATTATATATGATGTATGCAATGTTCCTTATTGTAAGTCGGCAACCGGCAGGAGCCATATGGTTGTCTTTAATTTCTGTTAAAACCCGCGTGTCTATTCAAAGTAGTTGTAATAGTTGAAGTCGGTGGACGATAACCATGGAGCAGCATCATTGACCTTGATGCAATGTCGGTGATGATGGAGATCATGTTCGTGCTTGAAGATGGAGATCGGAAGCACAAGAAGAAAGGCCATATCATATCACATATTATTAATTGCATGTGATGTTAATCCTTTATGCATCTTGTATTGCTTAGTAGACGACGGTAGCATTATAATATGATCCCTCATGCACATGAATTTCAAGTCATAAAGTGTTCACCCTTAGTTGGCACCGTTGCTAAAGCTTGTTGTTTCGAAGCACCACGTGATGATCGGGTGTGTTAGATTCCGCAAGTGTATACAACGTGGGCAAGCCAGATTTGCTCATGCGGAAGCTAAGGTTTGATCTTGACGAGCCTAGCATGTACAGACATGGTCTCGGAACACGGATCACCGAAAGGTAAAGCATGAGTCATATAGGAGATATGATGAACATATTGATTGTTCTCCATTGAAGCTATGTCAACTCTCGTGATGATCGGTTTTTGATGTGGTGGATTTGGTTCGTGTGATCACTAAAACAATGTGAGGGATATTGTTTTGAGTGGGAGTTCACCTAGATTAATTTAATTATTAATTAGAACTCAATTTATCATAAACTAAATCAAAGTGAATTTGCATAGTTGTTGTAGTCATTGGCATCCATTTACCACCTTGCGCTTAGTTATAATTGAGATGATAGAACTATAGAATTCTGGTTAGTTACTTTACGAACTGGTATCGTATTGTTTTGAAGTGTTAATCTAAAGTTTAAAAGTCCTATTGCAAACTTTCAGTAAGTTCCGGTTACTCCATGAAGTTTAATAGTTGGTATTAAAACAAGAGTGACAATTCCAAGTGTTAGTGTATAAGTATCATGTTTGTCTCCATGATTCTTTATATTCAAAGGATTGTCTTAATATCAAGGTTATCTAGGATCTGAAAGAGTTGTTTCAGAAACCATGATGTGTGGAAGATATTGTGATATCTGAAACGAAGTTTTGGTTACAACATGATAGAGTATAATATGGCAAAAGTCATATTCTCATATTTGATGAGAATTTGCAAAAGGTTGGAGACACTAGTTGTCCTAATCCACCAAAAGGTTTTGGATAGCAACATTATACTCACGATTCATCTTTATAAGCTAAAAGTAGCTTGATCTTGGATAATTCCATGGTAAAGGTGAATGTTTGATGTTGGTAAAATGTTTACTACACCAAGAGATTACTAAAGAAAGGAATTTGAAAGAACACCAAACATTTGATGATGGTGATCTACTTCAAAGTGCAAGTCCAAAGACATTGGTATTTAACTATACATGCTTTGGACTATGTGTCATATGTATGACTCCACTATTGATATTGATAGATTCTTTCAAACAGAAAAGGAAATACTGAAAGAGAATCTCATAAATATATGGCAGAAAAGAAAAGACTAGAATTGTTCAGTTTAAGTATATAGATGATATACATGTTATGGCTATATTATTTGCTTATTAAACAATGTGGTTCTTAAGTATTTGATACTGAATTTGTTGGTGTGAATCGTCATACGAAACAACACAATTCATGAACTACAATGGCCTAAGTAACCAGCAAAAGAATATGTGATGATGTTCATCGAGAACAAATAAAGGGTTATTGTGTTGCTCATTAAACATCAAAGTTTGCCTTCAAGATTTGTTTTATCGGGTATTATGAGAACAAAAGGGTTGTTCTAATAATTGTCGTAATCCATAAAAGATGGGTGATTCACAAATCTCGTTGGAGAAATCACATCCATAAAACTAGTGCTAAAAATGTCGAAAGACAAATTGATTGAAAGATCACTTAGGAAGTGACATCGCCGTTTAAATTATATTGGAAAGAAAACATGAAGAAACTCCATGTGGATGGAATTTTGGAGTCTTTTGATTTTGATCAAATGACGCTTGTGAAACTTTCCTAGAGATAATTAAAACTTCGTTCATAGGCCAAAAGGGAACGAATGACTAGCTTATTGGAACTTGTACATATTGTTGTACGAAGTCCATTATGTGTAGTCAAAAGCGATGGATTTCAAGTTCATATGCTTTCTCCGAAAATTTGAGTGAATATATGAATATTTACTTAATAAGGATGAAGTGTGAAATATTTGAGAAGTTCAAAGACTTTCAACATGAAGTGCAAAATCATTGTAAAAAGAATATAAATAGTTTATGATAAGATCATAAAGGAAGATATTTGAGTTACAAGTTTAGCATAATACCTAAGATTTAAGGAATCGTTCCGTGGATTTGCATTTCCCGAAACACCATAAGAGTATGGAGCGTTCGAGATATGTAATTAAACCTTGTTTGACATGGTAAGATCGAAGGTGTAATTCATAAAACTGCCATTGTATTTTAAAGATTAAAAGCTTTAGAGATTACCGTTTTTCCACTGAAAAGAGCTTCATCATAATCCGTTGAAATGACACCATATAAGGTTATGGTTTGGGATAACACCCAAGTAGTCCTTTCTTAAACATTGGTATGCTATACATAAGAAAGATGTTTGCAACTAAAGTCGGATGAACCTGTCTTTGTTAAGTATTCCTCCATAACACCGGAGACAAAAGTGTTTGTCGCTTAGAACGTCAAGTTTCTTTGAGAAGGAATTTTTCGTGAAAAGTTAAGTGGGAGGACAATAGAACTTTGATAAGGTTAAAGGAACCTTAGCTATATGTGCAGAGTTGCGCAGCGCCGAAAAGTGTTCCGGAGGCAGCAATAATGCTCATGGCTCACGTGCCTCAAAGGTTGTGGTCATGGAGATCTAAGTTCCTATTGAAACAAGTAGGTCGGGTAAACAATCAAATACCAAGATTTGAGGGTTGAATCATTATTTGAGAATAATGAACCGACTACATGCAAAGAAGCGATGATGAGCCCTGACTCCGTCAAATGGCTTGAAGCCATAAAATCCGTGATAGTTCCATACACGAGAAATCAAGTTTTGAACTTGAAGGACCCTCGAGAAAGGTGTAAGACCTTACAGTTGTGTTTGGATCTATAAAGAAATGGACATGAATATAGTCGACATGTTGGGAAAGAGTTCACAACAATGTTCAAAGGTTGACTATGACAAGATCTGATCTTTCATAGCGATATTTAGTCTATACGGATTAATGTAGCAACCACTACATATAAATTTGTTATGTGGTAGTTGAATAAACAAAACAAGTTCTTTTAATAGAATTGTTACCTAGGACATGTGAGTAACATGGTCCATAGGGGTTTTGTTAATTCAAAGGATGCTAAAAGCATATGCAAACTTCAATGGTTGAAGTAAGCATCGCGGAGTTGGAATCTTCACTATGATGAAACTGTTAAAAGAGTTTAATTTCATCAGAGACAATGAAGATGCTTGCATTTGCAAGAAATTAAGTGGGAGCGCTAAGACATATTTCTAATACATTATGTGGAGGACATATTGTTTATTGGAAAAGATGTATATTTTATTAACACATATTAAGAATTTCATCCCGATGAAAGACTTAGGCAAAACCCAAATATTTGGCATGAATAGACGCTAATATGGTTATGCCAGAAGTACATATACGAGATATTGAATGAGTTCAATATAGAAACTACAAGAAAGTTTCTTGTCGCACAGAAAGGATTGAATGAGTTCAATATTGATGATATATTCAAATGTATTGACATTTGGTAAGTGAAACAAGATTCAAGTATAGATTGATACTTGATCACAAAGAGTATTTATATCAATCATGCTGTGATGTGTACAAATCCAGATATATCCTATGCTCTAAATGTTATGAGCATATACCAGAATGATTCATAATATGATCATCGGACAATAGTAAGGATATTCTTATGATCTTTTGGAAGAACTAAGAGTATAATATTTGTAGAAGTGACAAATAGATGGTTAGTTCATTGTAAAAGTACTACATTGATACTAGTTTTGTCACAAAGTACAAATTAAGTTTATCTCAATCTAAACTAAGGGTGGCACAACATAATGGATTTGGATGAGTTCCAAAGTTAAGACATTGTGACAGATACTACAACAAAAGGCTAAGTATATGACTGCTATTATAGCAGCAAAAGAGGGCATTTGTGTCAAGTAGTTTGTTATCAAACTAGGTGTAGTTCACAATGGGATAAAACTATGAAGATATATTGTACGACAATATTGTCAACATGTTTTTAACCCCAAAGAACTAAAGGTCACACCAAAGGACCAAATTTGTACGAAGCCATCTCATTAGAGAATGAGTGATGCGTAGAGACGCAAACACATGCAATTACACACGGACCTGGAAGTGTCAGATCCGGAGATCAGTTGACCACTAGCGAATGTGTACTTACAACACCAGAAAGCCATAGGTGTTGAATACACAAAAGTTTGAAACTAGATTATTGACTCTAGTGCAAGTGGGAGACTGTTGGATATATGCCCAAGAGGCAATAATAAAGTAGGTTATTATCATATCTTCATACTTATGATAAATGTTTACATACCATGCTATAATTGTATTAATAGGAAACATTAATACTTGTGTGATTTGCAAACATAAAAGAGTCCCTAGTAAAGCCTCTTGTTAAACTAGCTTGTTGGTTAATATATGATCATGGTTTCCTGATCATGAACATAGAGATGTTATTAACAACAGGGTCATATCATTGGGAGAATGATGTGATGGACATACTCCTATAGATAAGCGTAGCATAAAGATCAAGTCATTTTAAATAGTTCAATTGCTATATGCTTTCTGATACATAGTAACCTAATTCCTTCGACCATGAGATCATGCATATCACCTTTGCCGGATGGATGCTTTGATGACATCAAACACCACACCGTAACTGGGTGGCTATAAAGGTGGCATTGAGTGTTCGGAAAGTATTGGTTGAAACACATGGATCAAGAGTGGGATTTGTCCATCCATATGACGGATAGATATACTCTGGGCCCTCTCGGTGTAATGTCATCCAATTAGCTTGCAAGCATGTGACTGGCTCACAAGGGATCACATATCACGGAAACGAGAAAAGAGTACTTATCGGTAACGAGGTTGAACTAGGTATGCAGAGATACCGACGATTATAACCTCGGATAAGTAAACTATCGTGAGACAAAGGGAAATTGGTATCGTATGTAAGTGGTTCATTCGATCGCAAAGTAATCGTAGAAATATGTGGGAGCCATATGAATTTCCAGATTCCTCTATTGGTTATTGTTCGGAGAAGTGTCTCGATCATGTCCGCATAATTCACGAACCGTAGGGAGACACACTTAAGGATTCGACGTTGTTTGAGTAGTTATGGTATTATGAGAAAGAGACCGAATGTTGTTCGGAGTCTCGGATGGGATCCGGGATATCACGAGGTGATCCGGAATGGTCCGGAGAATAAGATTCATATAAGGAAAGTCCCGTTTCGGAGTTCGGAAATGATTCCGGTGATTTCATCGGGAATGTTCTAGAAGGTTCCGGAATGTCCGGCACTCCGGGGGGGAGGGGTACATGAATGTGTCATTACATATTGGAATGATTGCATCATGTACTAAGTGTTCTTGCTGTTCCAAATAAAGGATTAAATTGAATCCTAAAACAGAAAAGTCAAATGTCCAGTTTGAAAGTCAAACGGCTAAAACAAGAAACTGTGGGAAACAAGCAAGAGGTGGTTGGAACCGACTTGGGGGAGGAGTCCCTCCAAGCCGGCGCGCCAACCAAGGCCGACTTGGGGAGGGACTCCCCTCCCCTTGGCCGCCCCTCCCACCCATAAAAGGAGGGGCAGGGCCTCCTCCTCTAGACACACAAGTTCCTAGCCTCTAATCTAAATCCTAGCCCTAGACTCCGGTTTAGAGCTGTTTTGGTTTAGAGCTTCTAATTGCCCTAGCCTTCGGATTAGAGCCTTCTAATTGGTGTGTCTAAACCCTAGACCACTAATAGTTCTCTCTCATACTCCACCATACTCGCTCCGGCTTAAGGCGAAGCCCTGCGGGATCTTCCCTCTACTTCCGGTACCACGCCGTCGTGCTGCCGGAATCGCGAGGAGAGTGCTACAACCTCCGCTGCCTGCTGGAACAAGGGAGAGGAAGGTCTTCGTCGAGTACCGAACGTGTGACCAACTGCGGGAGCGCTGCCGGAACGCAGCACCGGAAGGATCGCCTGTGCGATCTTGAGATCGGAAAGAGTACGACTACATCATCCACGAGAATCTGCTCTCGTTAACCGCTTTGGAATCTTCGAGGGTAAGTTATTCCATCGACTCGTTGCTACAATCTAGTAGGTAGATCTTGGCTTGTTTATTTGTATGCGATAGAATTTTTTTGTTTTCCATGCTACGAACCCGTACAAACCGAGAGTCAAACTCTCATTCTAGCTAAATTTGCAGGTAAAGCTGAGCCCAATCCGGTCGAATACCTCAAGATGATAAGAATCCAAAGGGAGGAGCCTGAAGAACTTGACTATAGCAATGCCCCTTCACCAAATTACACGGTTGAAGATCTTGTGAAAAGGATCAATATCAAGATTACCATAAATGAAGGAAATGAGGAAGCTATGTACATTTCATTAACCAGGTAGCAATAAAGGTACGTGAGCTTGAGGAAGAATATAAGAAAATTGCTGAAAAACTACCTGTTAAGCTTGATGATATATTTGAGCCTACAAATTAAAATTGGGACTGATGAGATAGATGCACTTTGTGATTTAGGTGTGAGTGTTTCAACAATTTCAAAAAGTCTTTTTAATAAGTTAAATCTTGGCTCTTTTGAAATCACTGAGTTAAAATTACATCTAGCAGATTCTACCTACAAACAAGCTATAGGAATTAAAGAGAATACTTTAGTATACATTAAAGGTTGTCCTGCTCTTATTGATTTTGTTATTGTTGACATGCCTGAAGATGCTACTGCTTCTATCATATTAGGCCGTCCGTTCTTAAGAACTATTAAGACTTTGATTAATCTACATGAAAGGAACGTGAAGCTTCAATTGCCTTCGCGGGATCCTTTTGTTATTCATTTCCCCAGGAAGAAGAAAGCCAAGCATGATGAGAAGGAGGCCATCACTTTGAAGGCCAACTATTTTGGAGTGGGTGTTCCACTTATCTGGCCTAAGTGAGAAACATAATGGTCAAGCTATTGACCATAAAAGAGTGCTTCATGGGAGGCAACCCATGTGAAATAAAGATCTGAGTAATGTTTTTGAGTTTTAGTTTTAGTTTGATGTTGAATAAAGAGTGGTAGAAAACTCTAGTTGAGGAGGAGAAGTATGGTGGTACTAAAATACCTGTTTTATACATGATGTTGTTGGTCGGAAATTAAACTGTCATTTTTCTATCAAAACATGGTGTTTCTCTAAGTTTCAGGTTAAGAAAGAATTCTCGAAGAAACAGGTAAATTTTGATGACTCTAGTAGGTTTAATGACCAACTATACAGCAGGAATAAAAATTTCGGCCGTATAGTTGTTTCGGCATCCCCCCTTCAGTTTTCAAAAGGTACTGAAGGTTTAATGACCAACTATACGGCGGGAATAAAAAAATTGGATGTATAGTTGTAGTCGTACATTTATCAATGCCTTCGTTAATTTTATTTTCCAGGGTACAGTAAGTTTAGCGACCAACTATACGGCAGGAACAAAAATCCCGGCCGTATAGTTTGGCCGTGTAGTTTGTGCCGCTACAAGGAAACCCTAAGAAATCCTATTTTTTTTTACGTCAGACCAACTATATGACGAGAACAAATGTTCTTGCCGTATAGTTTTGGCCGTATAGTTTATCGACCACAAAACTCCACGGGAAGGTACCCCTAACACCAAAATTTCAATCCCTTTCTCTCTTCTACCTCCAAACTCTCTCAAAATCTCAAGATATCTTCATCTCTACTCAATTTCGTTCAATTTCCTCGCACACAAGTGATACATCGTATGTTTCTTCTCTGATCCTCCAATTACTTTTTGCAAATTCATCTCCGATATATTGTCATTATCAATCTAGGGTGAGACCAATTATGAACTAATTGCCATGTTTCTCTTGCCTAGATTATTATTTTGAGTAGATTCTTTAGTGTGCTATGGTGATTAATATGTTATGCTTATTACTGTTGGATCAAAAAGTTTTATTTTTGATTTTCATATTATTTTAGATGATGAACACAAGGAGACAAATGGTGCTCATGCCGCCGTGAGTTCTTCTCGGGCTATCGCTGCAGCTGGGGACCGCATGGGGATATGGTTTAGAAATAAGCTCCAATGTGATCGCTTCAACATGATCAAGAACCGAGAAGTAAAGACGACCAAATGGGCTTGTCCCATTATATTGAATCAACTCGGTATTTCTAATGACTTCAATTTAATTTGCAATAGAGTTGTCCTGCAAAACTTTGTATTCCGAGATGCGCCTACATATCGCCGGTTAACTCTTGAATTTTTTTCCTTGAAAAGCACTATTAAAACATGGCACGGAGAGGACATGATTTCTTTACGACTTATGAACAATAATTATACATTATCACTTGATGAATGGTGAAATTGTTTTAATTTATCAAACAATGATGTTAATGCTATACACACATCTTTTGCTGACATGAGCGCTTCCCCGGACTATTATTATAATAGAATGAGTTTCACTTCTAGAGTTAACAAGGGGAAGAATATTCAGCATCCTACTATTCGCTATTTGTTCTATGTTATTGCTAACACCTTGCAAGCACGAAATGAGTTTACAAGACTCAATGAGGATGGCATCTTGGTCCTTGCAAAAGCTGTTTTCAACAACAACTTGTCACTCAACTTGGGCGCAATTCTTGTGCGCTACCTGGAGAACCAATCCTCCCAAAGCCAAGGACCAATCACATGTGGAGGCGTCATCACCGTGCTTGCCATTGCCTTGGGCATCGACCTAGGTGAGCTGCAACCATTTCTAGGTGAGCGATGTGTTGATTTCTCTACTTTAAAAGCCTGTGGAATGCTCACTAGGAGAGGTGGTGGTTATTACTTACATATTGAAGGAGTTGGGCGTCTCTACCCCGCTCCTTTGCCTAATGGTCTTTTCTCTATCGAGGAAGGACGTTTGCTATATGATGTGCAGTTCGAACAACACCAACCCGAGGAGGAGATTCCGGATGAGGATGAGGACCAAGAAGAGGAGCAAGAAGTTCCTGATCAAGAGGAGCAGCCACCAAACCGGTTCACTACATATGAAGATTTCCAAGAACTTGCAGGAACTGTGGAGGGGATGCATAATCTCACCCTGAACCTCCGAGAAACCACTAGTAATTTATCAACTCAATTTGCGAACTGGAGCCACAACTTTTTCCCGCCACCACAATGATTTGAAGGGCTTGCAAAATCCTAAGCTTGGGGAAGTCTCCCCATTATCTTTGTTTGGCGTTCGTTTGATTTTTAATATTTCGAGGTTATGCTTTTAATTTGAGTTTATAAGAACTCGTGTTGGTTTCCACAACACTTTATATTTAGTTATTTTTATTTGTTTTTGAGATTTTCTAGCCGAGATTTGCCACCAATTTTCTATTCTTTAATTCCATCTCTTGAAACAACACAAATATTTTTTCCATTTATCTTTATTTTCCCTTTTCCTTTTTTTCTATTCTCCTTATGGTTCTCGCATATCTGTAGGAAAGTGATTGACTTCGAGTGACATGGTTATACCCCGCGGGTACACGTCTTCAGCATACCTAGTCCAGCCCAAGGAAGGCCCACGACAAATATACGCCGGCCCATGAAGATTTTCGGGTGGCTAGGGCCCATGACACCTTCAGATCCTTGGAGAGCAAGACTAGAGTAGATAGAAAATTCAAAGGGGTAAACCCTAAAACCTGTAACCGACTCGGTCTATGCCTGGGACCTGCCTAACTCTATATAAAGGCTAGGAGGGCACGGCCTAGATCTCTGACCTCATACTTTCGCATAGACACCTCCACGCCAGATTGCATCTGCGCACCCCTGTAACATTCGGTTCTGCCGTAATCAAGAGCAGACAAGAAGGAGTAGGGTTTTCCCTCCGGGGGCCTGAACCTAGGTAAACCTCGTGTCCCCGTGTTGCTTGTTTGCTAACCGTTTCGCGATCTCCATCATCCCCATCTTCTCCAAAACCCAGGTCCATAACAATGGGCATTGACGAGATCGAACTTCGTCAATTGGCGCTGTCTGTGGGAACTGGGGACGCTGATTGTGCGATCGTGACGGTCCCAACCCGAGCAATCTACAACTCCGCGGCTTCGGAGAGTCATCTCCTCTTTGGCGCCTTCGACTTCACCGCCCATTCACCGGGCCACCATGAAGGACTTCGAGCCCGTTGGCGACGGGCTCGAGATCCTGTTCGGGAGCTTCTGCCTCCAGGTGGGGCAGATCGGCACTCTTCGCCTCCCAGAGCGGGTGCCCTTGCCGTCGATCAGGACTGCTTCGTGGGATCCACACCCCGTGCTACGCACCACATCGTCAACAGACGAGTCCTATGACAACAGCAGCTGCAACTCCGATCTGTGCGACCCGCCATTGGACGAAGGGACCTACGGTTCCGGGTCAGAAAGCTGCGGCAGCAGCAGACCGATCTACGAGCGCTACCAGTGCACCGCGGTCATCGAGGATCAAGAACACAATCCGCCACCCAAACCGCAGGGTATAAATGGTGGAAACAGAAGAAGCCAGTCCCCCCCACCCAACGAGGAAAACAACAATCGGGTCATCCACCTCGACAAGGAGGGATGGACCCAAGCACGCGAGGCCGTGGCAGGCAACAAGATCCTGCCCGCTGATGCCTTACGAGATCTACTAATGGCATACCACATGCTCCTCATAGAGGAGTACAAGAAGCAGATCAAGATGCAGGAAGTGCTAGACAAGCGCAAGCAGGCAGCTTCGGAGTCCAGTGCGTGGTGAGCTGCTCTCTCCGCCATGGGCATAGGCTCCAGCTCACACGGCAACAACGGGAACAAGCACCGTTCTCGGATGGAGAACATGGACCCCAAAGAGCGCCGCGAGGTGACCCGAGCCCTCAACGCGTCCTTCATGGAGATGGACGCTGACGGCAACGTCATCCCAAAAACGCCGCAAGCTGCAATCATGGTAGCCACCGCGTACCTCGCGTCCCACCCACCTCCGGAGGGGGACCCGAAGAGGGACATGCACAAGTCCGCGCTTACCGGGCTCGGACTCGTCGGAGCTGCTCTCCATGGAGAGGATCCCGTGGATCCGAAAAATAAGGCCGCGGTCAGATTCAACCGCAGCCCCACACCCTCATCCGAGGACGAAGAGCATGACCTTCCTCGAAGGCATAAGAGCTCACGCCATCACAGCCGCGACTACGACGCTCGAAACGAGCTAACGTAGCGCGAGATCGACAAGGCACGCGCCAAGCGCGTATGCTCGTCCGAATCCGAGATGGACAAAGACGAAGGAGAACTCTGCGGAGCTCGATGCTTCAGCAGATCTGTCCGACGGACAAAGATGCCGCGAAATTTCAAGCTCCCTTCGGACACTCCGAAATTCGATGGCACACAGGACCCCAAGGCGTGGCTCAGTGACCACTTGTCGTCTGTCAAGCTACACAGCGGAAGCAGGGAAACCGCCATGCAATGCCTTTCAGCTGCAGCTGAAAGGCACAGCTCGGATCTGGCTAAGCAGCCTATCCTTAGAGTCCATCCGAAGTTGGGAGGAGCTGGCGTACAGTTTTGTCCAAAACTTCAAAGGCTCCAGCAAGAGGCCTGCCTCGATCGAAGAATTGAGAGCCTACACTCAACGAACGGGTGAATCCATTTGCTCGTACATACTGCGCTGGTCCAACACAAAGAACTCCACGGCACACATCTCCGAAGAAAGGGCCATCGACGCCTTCAAGGACGGTGTCAGGACTTCAAGGAAGAAATTGGGCGCGTCAAGCCCAAGACGCTCGACCACCTCATGGACATCGCCAACAGGTGGGCTGACGGTGAGGACTCCGTCCACCGAGCACACTCGGAGGAAGAGGATGACTACAGCCGACGGTGAGAACGCCATAGAAAGAGGAGACCGCGCGTCTACGACGATCGTGATGGACCCGACATGGTCACGGCTGGCTACGCCGACCGCCGCAGCGATGCCAAACGCAACAGCGGCGGATACCGCGGAGGTAATTTCCGTGATAGAGGACGACCAGCACAGTCGTGGCAGCGCCGCGGCCGTGAAGACGGACCCTCGGCATACGAAATACTGTCGGGTCCATGCACCATCCACTTCTACATCGACAAGCAGGATGGTAAGAAGAAGGCAAGCCACATGCTCAAGGACTGCCGCAAGTTCCAGAAACTCAGCGAGAGCATGGCTCAGATGAGGCAGCAAGCCCCAAACCCTGGATTCGGGAACACACCCGCACCAGGTGAGATCGCGCATGGAGCTCCTCCACCGCCACCTGCAGGAGGCCTGAATCACCCAATCGCACCCGCACAGAATAACGGCGGGCACGGGTACCCCCCGCCGAAAGGAGCACTGATGATCCAGAAGGGGCGCCCAACGAATAGGGTGCAGAAGAAAATCACCCGTCAGATCAACCTGGTCGTGACAACCCCACCCGCCATCCCTGAGTATCTCAGCGGATCGGAGTCCTACATCACGTTCAGCCGTTCGGATCACCCTTGCCAGGTCCCTCGCCCAGGTCATGCTGCCCTGGTGCTTGAGGCGCAGATCGGAGGTTTCAAGATGAGCCGCGTCTTCATGGACGACGGCAGCGACATCAACCTGATGTTCGCAAGCACCCTAGCAGCAATGCGGATCCCGCTGTGCAAGAAAGGGCATATTTCCCCTGGGAAAGATATGGCTCGACGTCATCTTCGGCAAGCCGGATAACTTCCGATGCAAACGGCTCGAGTTCGAAGTGGTGGACTGGCCATCACAATACCACGCCATCCTCGGGCATGTGGCATTCGCAAGATTCCTAGCAGTACCACACTACGCGTACCTGTTACTCAAGATGCCAGGACCCAGGGGCGTCATCACGGTCCATGGGAGCTTCACCCGATCGGACCACTGCGGCAGGGACTTCAACAGAATCTCCCAGTCATTCGGCATGCAAGAGGAGCTCGTAAGGCTCCGCGAGGTGACGGACAATGGGGCACCCCCAGTCGCACGGCAAAACGCACCCGACATGTCCTTCGACTCCACAGTCAACACAAAGAAGGTGCAGGTCCACCTGACGGATGCCTCCAAGACGGCGCTGATCGCCAACGATCTCAACCCCGCATAGGAAAGCACGCTCGTCGAATTCCTCCGTGAGCGCTGAGAAATCTTCGCCTGGCGTCCTGCGGACATGCCAGGAGTTCCCAGGGAATTCGCCGAGCACGCACTCAACGTCTTTCCAGACACCAAGCCCGTCAAGCAGTCCATCTGGAGACTGTCCGAGCCCCGGGCCGAAGCCATAGGGATTGAAGTCAACAGACTACTCACTACAAACTTCATCAGGGAGATCAAGGAAAGCGAGTGGCTCGCCAATACTGTGATGGTCCCCCAAAAGGACGCAGACATCCTGCGGATATGCGTGGACTTCACGTCGCTAAACAAGCACTGCCCAAAGGACCACTTCCCTCTCTCTCATATCGATCAGATCATCGATTCGACTGCAGGATGCGAGAAACTCTTCTTCCTCGACGGCTACTCAGGCTACAACCAGATTCGATTCAAGGTCGAAGATCAAGAGAAAACAGCGTTCATCACGCTGTTCGGGGTGTTCTGCTACAACACAATGCCCTTCGGGCTAAAAAACGCAGGTGCCACGTACCAGCGGTGCATGCAGGCATGCCTAAAGGACCAGATCGGTCGCAATGTCCAAGTCTATGTCGACGACATAGTCATCAAAACCAGGGAGGCGATAACACTCATCGACGATCTCCGCGAGACGTTCGATAATCTCGACCGCTACAGGATCAAGCTTAACCCCGAAAAGTGCGCCTTCGGCGTCCCATCGGGTCAGCTGCTTGGTTACTTCATCTCCCAGCGAGGGATCGAGGCGAACCCAAAGAAAATACGGGCCATCATGGCCATGGAGAAGCCGAAAAACCTCAAAGGTGTCCAACAACTTGTAGGACGAATAGCGGCATTAAGCAGTTTCATCAGCCGCATGGGCGAGAAAGCACTGCCATTCTACCAACTGCTATGCAAGGCAGAAAAATTCAAGTGGACGCCTGAGGCGTATGACGCATTCGAAGATCTAAAGCGGCTTCTCTCTACCTCGCCCGTCTTGGTCACGCCAAAGGAGCGCGAGCCCTTACTGCTGTACATAGCAGCTACACACCAGGTGGTGAGCACCGTACTAGTGGTCGAGCGACCCGAAGAGGGCAAGACCCATGGGGTCCAATGCCCAATCTACTACCTCAGCGAGGTATTGACGCCAACAAAGCAGAGGTACCCTCACTACCAGAAACTCGCCTACGGCATGTTCATGATGACTCGACGGCTGAGCCATTACTTCCAGGAGCACCAGGTAATGGTCGTCAACGAGGCACCCCTGGACAGCATCCTGAAAAATCCGGAGGCCACAGGACGCGTGGCCCTGTGGGGCATCGAGCTGTCACCCCTAGACATCGTCTACGAGAAGTGACTCGCAATCAAGTCTCAAGTCCTCTCGGACTTCCTTGTACACTGGATGGAGCTGCAGCTGCCAGACATCCCAGACATGTCGCAGTCATGGATGATGCATTTTGACGGCTCCAAGCGCGAAGCCGGAGCGGGAGCCGGGGTCATACTGACCTCCCCGCAGGGCGACAAGATGAGGTACGTCCTTCGGATGAAATTCCGAGCTTCCAACAACGAGGCCGAATACGAAGCCCTCATCCACGGCATGAGGATGGCAAAGATCTGCGGCGCAACGCGCCTGGTCATCTATGGTGACTCCAACCTCGTCGTCCAACAGACGATGAATGAGTGCGATGCACACGCCGCCAACATGATTGCGTACCGCGCACTCTACAACGCACTCGAAGGAGACTTCGACGGCTGCGAGCTTCGGCACGTTGGAAGAGAAAGCAACGAGGAGGCCGATAGACTCGCCAACATCGGCTCCACCTGTGCACGGGTGCTGCCAGGTGTGTTCCTCGAACAGATCTGCGTGCCATCCATCAAGCAGAAATTCTCCAAGGGATCACCCGAAGAAGCAGAACACTCGGGGGTTGTGCTACCCGAAGTATAGGAAGGACCCGAAAAGCTTGACACAGAAGTCGTCGTGGTCAACCTGATGTAGGTCATGTCAGTTGAAGAAACTTGGACATGGACATACCTCCGGTACCTGATAGACGGAGAACTGCCTGACAACCCGACGGATGCCCGACGCATATCTCGCCAGTCCAAAGCCTTCACGATCATCAATGGCGAGCTGTACAAGCGCAGCATTTCGGGTGTACTACAAAGGTGCGTCACCATCGGTGACGGGAAAACCATCCTCCAAGACATCCACGAGGGCATCTGCGACAATCATGCAGGCAGCCGCTCCCTTGTCGCCAAAGATCTACGAGCTGGATTCTACTGGCCAACGGCCATGAACGATGCCAAGGACATCGTCCGAAGATGCAACGGGTGCCAAAGGTTCGCTGACAAACCACACGCACCCGGGTCGGATCTCAGGCCCATACCTTTAGCCTGGCCTTTCGCCCAATGGGGCCTCGACATGATCGGCAAGCTGCCAAGGTCCTCGAAAGGAGGACACGTCTACCTCCTGGTCGCAGTCAACAAATTCACCAAGTGGATTGAGGCCATGCCGGTCACTAACCAAAAGGGCAAAACTTCCGTCAAGTTCTTTGATGTAGGGTTCGCATCATAGAAAACAAAAATTTTCCTACGATGTGAACTATATACCAAGATCTATCTACTAGATACAAACAACGGGCGGATGTATATCCGTAGAGAACATACCCTTGAAGACCGACAAAGCTTAACGAGTTCAACTCGTGGTTGATGTAGACGATCTCTTGCCGATCTCAAGATCGAGAGGAAGTCCTAGCGCCGCAAATCAGCAGCGCATCCGTGCTCGCACACACGTTCGAGGCACCGAGCAACCTCTGCCTCCTCGCTCCAGCGATGCAGCGGAAGCACAACTCTTTCTTGCCGAATAGCCACCGGGAACATGTATCTCGCTAGTCCGAGACCATGGGGGATAAATTCTAGAGGGGGAGAGAGATCCTTCACGAGGAGGTGTGAGAGACAAGTGAGGAGGGGGGCTCCTTTTATAGGAGGAGGGGGGGAACCCAAGGGGGTGGCCGCCGGCCATGGGGGCTGCCCACTCCCCTCCTTCATTCATGTGGGTGGACACTCCACTCACAAAATGCCCTTTAAAATCCCTCCACTCAAATTCCCATTAAATTTCCACCAAATTTAATGCAAACTCTCATTAAATAAAACTCTTTTATTTTATTCAGAATTTTGTCAATTACTTTAATGACAAACATTCACAAATAACACCTTGCTAGAATTCTATTTCACATGCATAACCACTTTATGCAATTTCACCCGAAAACCTGTTTCGGTATCTAGTGAAATAAATTCCTGCGCTTGTTCATTATTTCGGCATGAAACATTTGCTCCAATTGGATGTCGGTGTCTCTTAAGTGTGTCACCCTACGGTTCGTGAATAATGCGGACATGATCGAGACCCCTCTCGGATCAATAATCAGAAGCGGGATTTGGAGACCCATACTGACTCCCACACATTCAACGATGACTTTCTTGTGATCGTCAGAACCTTTTACGCCAGTATCTTAATCCCTTTGTTTCACGATATATTACATGTCCGAGATTCGATCATCGGTATCTCCATACCTAGTTTGATCTCGTTACCGACATGCACTCTTTTCTCGTTCCTGTGATATAACATTCTAGTGATCAAATCACTTGCTTGCAAGCTAATCAATGTGATATCACCGAGAGGGCCCAGAGTATATCTATCCGTCATCGGGATGAACAAATTCCACTCTCGATCCATGAGCCTCAACATAACACTTTATTAGTTCTGAATCCATCTTTATAATCACCATGTTACGGTGTGACGTTTGATGTTATCAAGAAACTCTTCCGGTGTTAGTGATTGACATGATCTCATGGTCTAAGGATTAGGATCACTTCGTAAGTTGTTATAGCAATATAAAGTCAATGACTTTGATCGTAATGCTATACTTCGGATGAATGTTCATCACACCATTACACTAATGTTGTGATCCCGTTATTAACAACATCCAATGTCCATGATCAGGAAACCTTGATCATCTTGTTAATCAACGAGCTAGTTTATGAGAGAGGCATAACTAGGAACTCTTTGTTTGTTTATTAAACACACATGTATTAACGTTTCCGTATTAATACAATTATAGCATGCAAAATAAACATCTATCATATACTTGGAATACACATAATAAACACTTTATTATTGCCTCTCAGGGCATATTCCCTTCAGTCTCCCACTTGCACTAGAGACAATAATCTAGTTACATAGTGATAAATCTAACACCCATTGAGTTCTGGTGTTGATCATGTTTTGCTCTAGGGAGAGTTTTAGTCAACGGATCTGCTACATTGAGATCCGTATGTACTTTACAAATCTTTATATCTCCATCCTTGACATGCTCGCGGATGGAGTGAAACCGGCGCTTAATATGCTTGGAATGCTTGTGAGACCTTGGCTCTTTGGCATTGGCAATGGCACCATTGTTGTCACAATAGATCACCATTGGGTCCAACGCGTTTGCCACCACTCCTAGTTCGGATATGAACTCCTTCATCCAAACTGCTTCCTGAGCCGCTTTTGAAGCAGCAACATATTCGGCCTCCGTTGTTGATCCCGCTACCACAGGTTGTTTGGAGCTCCTCTAACTAACCGCTCCGCCATTCATGAGAAATACGTATCCGGATTGAGACTTAGAGTCATCCGGATCGGTGTCAAAGCTAGCGTCGACATAACACTTAGCGACGAGCTCTTCTTCACCTCCGTATACAAGAAACATATCCTTAGTTCTTCGTAAGTACTTAAGGATATTCTTGACCGCTATCCAGTGTTCCGAACCTGGATCCGATTGGTACCTACTAGTCAAACTAATAGCATGTGCCACATCCGGTCTTGTACATAGCATGGCGTACATTATAGAGCCTATGGCTGAAGCATAGGGGACTTTGTCCATTATCTCTCTTTCTTCCGTCGAAGCCGGACTTTGAGTCTTACTCAATGTCTTGCCTTGCAACATAGGTAAGAACCCCTTCTTACTTCCGTCCATTTTAAACTTATTTAAAATCTTATCAAGGTATGTACTTTGTGATAGCCCTATTAGGCGCCTAGATCTATCTCTATAGATCTTTATGCCTAATATGTATGACGCTTCACCTAGGTCCTTCATTGAAAATTTGCCGTTTAGATAACTTTTAACACTGTTTAAAAGATCTATATCATTTCCGATCAATAATATGTCATCCACATATAATATCAGAAATGCCACATTGCTCCCACTCACTTTCTTGTAAATACAAGCTTCTCCATAAGTTTGGGCAAATCCAAACTCTTTGATCACCTCATCAAAGCGGAGATTCCAACTTCGTGATGCTTGCTTCAATCCATAGATGGATCGCTGAAGCTTGCACACCTTGTTAGCATCCTTAGGATCGACAAAACCCTTTGGTTGTATCATATACAACTCTTCTTCAATATTACCATTGAGAAACGCTGTTTTGACATCCATCTGCCATATCTCATAATCGAAATATGCAGCAATTGCTAACATAATCCTAACTGACTTTAGCATCGCTACGGGAGAGAAAGTCTCATCGTAGTCAACTCCTTGAATTTGTTGAAACCCCTTTGCGACAAGTCGAGCTTTATAGACGGTCACATTACCATCAGCATCAGTTTTCCTTTTGAAAATCCATTTGTTCTCCACGGCCTTTCGGTCGTGAGGTATTTCCACCAAGTTCCAAACTTGATTTTCATACATGGATTCCATCCCGGATTTCATGGCTTCTAACCATTTGTTGGAATCCGGACTCATCATCGCTTCTTCATACGTCGCAGGGTCATCATTTTCTTCTGTACAGCTCGGGAGCTGCACGCGTACTGTTTGACCTGCGAGGTTCGGTAGTACTCTCTTTCGGAGTTTCATGATCATTATCATTAGTTCCCTCTTCAACAGGTGGAGCCAACTCCGGAACAACTTCCGGCGCTGCGCTACTCGCCATACTTTGAAGAGAAGGTTCCACAACCTCTTCGAGTTCTACCTTCCGACTACTCACACCTTTCGCGAGAAACTCTTTCTCTAGAAAGGATCCATTCTTGGCAACAAAAACCTTGCCCTCGAATCTGTGATAGAAGGAATACCCAAAAGTTTCTTTAGGGTATCCTATGAAGACGCATTTTTCCGCTTTGGGTTCGAGTTTATCCGGTTGAAGTTTCTTCACATAAACATCGCATCCCCAAACTTTAAGAAATGACAGCTTAGGTTTGTTTCCAAACCACAATTCATATGGTGTCTTGTCAACGGATTTAGATGGTTCCCGATTTAAAGTGAATGCAGTAGTTTCTAGTGCATAACCCCAAAATGACAACGGCAAGTCCGTCAGAGACATCATAGATCGAACCATATCTAATAAAGTACGATTACGACGTTCCGACACACCATTTCGCTATGGTGTTCCGGCAGGTGTGAGTTGTGAAACAATTCCACACTCTTTCATGTGAGTGCTAAACTCGTAACTTAGATACTCACCTCCACGGTCGGACCGTAGAAATTTGATCTTTCTATTACGATGATTTTCCACTTCATTCTGAAATTCCTTGAACTTTTCAAAGGTTTCAGACTTGTGTTTCATCAAGTAGATATAACCGTATCTACTCAAATCATCCGTGAAAGTAACAAAATAACGATATCCACCTCACGCCGACACACTCATTGGACCACATACATCAGAATGTATGATTTCCAATAAATCTGTCGCCCGTTCCATTGAACCGGAAAACGGCGTTCTAGTCATCTTGCCCATAAGGCATGGCTCACATGTATCAAATGATTCATAATCAAGTGATTCCAAAAGTCCATCCGAATGGAGCTTCTTCATGCGTTTAACGCCAATATGACCTAGACAGCAGTGCCACATATATGCGGATATATCATCATTAAGTTTAATCCTTTTAGCATCAACATTATGAATATGTGTAACATTATCATCGAGATCTAATAGAAATAAACCATTCATCATCGGTTCATGACCATAAAATATTTCATTCATATAAATGGAACAACCATTGTTCTCGGATTTAAATGAATAACCACTTCGCATCAAACACGATCCAGATACAATGTTCATGCTCAGTGCAGGCACCAGATAACATTTATTCAAGTTTATAACTAATCCCGACGGCAAGTGGAGAGGCAGCGTTCCGACGGCGATCACATCAACGCTTGATCCATTGCCGACACGCATCTTGACCTCACCCCTTGCTAGCGGTCGCTTGTTCCACAGCCCCTGATTCGAGTTACAAATATTAGCAACTGAACCGGTATCAAATACCC
This sequence comes from Avena atlantica, assembly GCA_910589765.1. Classification (NCBI taxonomy): domain Eukaryota; kingdom Viridiplantae; phylum Streptophyta; class Magnoliopsida; order Poales; family Poaceae; genus Avena; species Avena atlantica. The sequence goes on along the minus strand of OU342738.1, from coordinate 339,114,445 downwards.
AGGTGCTACTGCGAGCACTAGTCAAGTACACATCAATAACATGTATATCATATATACCTTTGTTTGCCTTGCCGGCCTTCTTGTCTGCCAGATACTTGGGGCAGTTGCGCTTCCAGTGGCCAGTCCCCTTACAATAGTAGCACTCGGAATCAGACTTAGGTCCAACTCGGGGTTTCTTTTCAGGCGCGGCAACATGCTTGCCGCCCTTACTTCCCTTCCGTTTTCCCTTCTTGTCTTTCTTGAAACCAGTGTTCCTATTGATCATCAACACTTGATGTTCCTTTTTGATCTCCACTTCTGCAGTTTTAAGCATTGACAGAAGCTCGGGGAGAGACTTCTTCATGCCTTGCATATTATAGTTCATCACGAAGCTCTTATAGATAGGTGGCAGAGACTGCAGAACACGATGGATGCCTAAGTCAATGGGAATCGATATTCCCAAGGACACAAGCTTATCGGCGTAACCCGGCATCTTGAGTACATGCTCACTAACGGAGCTGTGCTCTTCCATCATGCAGCTAAAGAACTTTTCTGAAGCGTTGTAGCTCTCTACAGCAGCATGTGTGTCGAAAATCATTTTCAACTCACCCATTGTATCAAATGCATTGCCGTTTTCGAAACGCTTTCGAAGTTCTGGCTCTAGCCCATACAATATGCCGCAATGAACTAAGTTGTGGTCCTCCTGACGAGTCTGATAGACATTCTTCTCCTCGTCAGGGGCATCATCTGTCGTGGGAATGGTCACGGCAGATGCTGCAATCGGCAGCGAGTAGTAGAACGAGGGGCAAGGGCGGCCAGCCATCTGCGGTGCGAGATGAGGGCAAAGACACAGGGTTTTACCCAGGTTCGGCCCCCCGGAGGGTAAAGACCTACTCCTGCTAGATTGTATTATGGAGGTGTTTACAATGGGCGAGCTCGGCGGCTAGGCGGCGAGTCGCTTGGGTGTATGAGGGAACGCGTCTCTACTCACCCCATAGGGAGGTTTATATAGGCTCACCTCCCCTAGGGTTTACATATCTCAACCGATTCGGTTACAGCTTCGGTAATCGTTTAACCTAGTCCGACTGGGCCTATCTACTCGTCTGGGCCTTCAGCTTCCAGTCGCTTGGTACCTTGCTGGGCCTTGATCCACTCGCCGTTCTGCAGGCCCACTCGCCAGCCCTCGGGCCAGTCGGAAACGTCCTGCTGAGTATACCCCAGTAGGCGTATCCCCATCAGTAGTCCCCGAGGCCGTCGTCGATTAGGCGTAAGTGGCTGCTGGCAGTCGGAGTATACGGCTCCAAAGTAGGCATCCAGTCGAATCGTCGACGGGCTCTTGTATGAAGAAGAAGATCCGGTGAACCGAGTCGCGTCATGGGCGAGCCGAGCTGTCGAACGCGGTGGCAGCGAGTGACCTGGCGAGCCGAGTGGCTGGAGTTGGACCGTCAGGCGTGGTCAAACTAGCCGTTAGGGCAACTCAACGGTAACTTTCGGCGTAATCATCGCGCGGTAACGGCCCCCTGATTTGGCGGGTAACTCTCGCTATATAAGAGGAATGGCAGGCAATCGTAGAGCCAACTGCCCACCACTTCTTCCGAGTGCGCGCATTCTCTTTCCTTTGCTTCTTGACCCAATCGACCCGAAATCCTCCGATCTCCAACCAACCCCTCGGCTATGGCCCTTCTCACCGAACCATGGGGCAGATCCAAGTGCACGAGGGCGCAGCTGGCCTCCTTCGAGGAGGCTGGAATCCTGCGAGCCGGCTGTTGGCGTATCCCCGCAGCCGGAGAAACGACCCCAAACCCGTGAGAGAGGGAATTCCTCTGTTTCACCAGTCATCTCGAGCGGGGGCTAGGGTTTCCCACATCTTTGTTCTTCCGGCGTTTTTGCGCCTACTACGGGATCCAGCCTTTGGATCTGGGTCCCCACAGCATCGAGCAGCTCGCCATCTTCGTGGCATTCTGCGAGTGCTACTTGGGCTGCCGGCCCTACTTTCCCTTGTGGCAAGATCTGTTCCACGGACGGATCAGCCGCGAGGAGGCAGGCGGCCTAATGCTAGCCGCAGGCGGCCTGACGTTCCAGCTAAATCCAAAGCGTCTTTCTTCGATCTGATGCTACCCGCCAAAGCAGCGAGCGACTGGAAGAAGTCATGGTTCTACGTGACCGAGGCGACCCCGGAGGACGAGGCGGCTATCCCGCGGTACTCGGCCAATCGTTCCGAGCCGCGCCATCTCCAGGTCGGCAAGCTCCCCGACGACCAGCGGATGGTCGTCGACGAGATGCTCCAGGCCATCCGTGGCCTAAAGAAGAAGGGCCTTCAGACGATAAACTTGTACAATTGCTGGCTTGGGCGACGGCTCGTTCCGCTCGCCCAACGCGACCACTACATGTATCAGTACACGGGCCGGGGAGACTCGACGAAAGCCTGCCTCGACGAGTGGAAGCTGGAGGACTATCTCCCAGCGTTGAAGAAGATCACCCAGGCGGTGTACGTGGATGCACAGGCCGGGGTCGCCCCCTACACCGCGAAGCGTCCGGCTCCGACGGTAATTTCTTTACCTTGTTCGCAGTCGCAGCGTATGCAGTCGCGGTAATTCTGACTCTGTTTCGTTTTTATCGCAGCTGTTCCAAGTGGTGGAAGGGTGGCTCCCACCTTCCGATGACGAGAGCCCGGGGCCATCCGCCCAGGATACAAGCGAATCGCCACCCGCGATGGGCAACGAGGACGACGAGGACGAGTCCGAAGAGGAAATCGCCCCGCTGGTCCGAAAGACCTGCGGGCAACGTCAGCGTGAAATCGAAGCGAGCAGGAGCCTCGAGCGTCATGATGACGACGACGAGCTCCCAGAAACCACCTCGTGGCACCAGGCCACTCCTTCGAAGAAGAAGAAGAAGGAAAAGGAGGCGAGGGCCCCCCCGAAGAGGAAAACGAAGCCGCCGAGGATGGCCTCGCCGCCGCACTCGACGAGCAGCTCTGATGCTCACAGCTCGGCCGATGACGGCGCGGCCCCAGCGACAACCGCGATAGATGCGCCGACTGTGGAAGTGCCGCTGGCCTCGATGCCCCCGCCATTCGCGCCAGTCTCAGGGCTAGGGAAGGTTCCAGCCGCGGCGACTTCGCCTCGCAAGGAGGTTCCGATTGGGGCGGCTTCGCCCCGCAAGGAGGCTCCGGCCGTAGCGGCTCCAGTTCGCGAGGAAGCCCCTGCCGAAGGTATCCCAGAGGCGCCAGCCGCAGCCTCGACGACGAAGAAGCCGTCCGTGTCTTGGGCACGCGACGTCCTGGAACTAGGGCTCAGTCGCCAACTGGGCCCCGAGCTGGAAAAACCGGCCGGCCTTCGCACAGGGCTACGTTTCATCCCAGTTGCCAAGTGAGTGCATTCGGCCTTCCCTATTTTCCATAGCTATTTCGATTGTCTTTACTGATTCGACTGATGTGCAGGACCGGAGTGAAAAGGATGGGCCACCCGACCGTGGCCCAGGTACCCTCCACCGCTAGCGAGGAGGATCCTTCCCGTAAGAGGAAAGCGGACGAGGTCGTTGCCTCGGCGGATGGCAGCAAGAAGGCCAAGGGCGACGACATCGTCACTGTCTCTGACGACACGGCGGTCGCGCCGGCCGGCTCCGCGGTGGAGGCAGCCGCGTCTACGAAGGAGGGCGTTTCCTTGCCTGGAACGGCGGAGGCGACTTCCTTTGGAGCGGGTGCCTCTATCGCCACCTTCCCTCGCTTCGTGACCAAGGCGGCCGCGGCGAGCGGGGCTGCATCCCCGAGCCTCGCTCCAGGGACCGCCGATGCTGAAGTCGACCAGCGTCGTTGGCACACACCAGCGTTACTCGCGTCCGTGGACGCGATGCAACTTCATGGCATGCTTGGCGCAGCCATCCAGGTATATCCAGTCCCCGAGGATCAGGTCGGTGCTTTGTAGCGGCGTGATTCTTATTATTTTCTCATCTTTTATTTTCGTATCCAGTCCCCGAGTGCGCACGCGCTAAATTTTAGCGGGGTGGGTACTTGGGAATTTCTTGATCGCCAGTCCCCGAGTGCGCACTCGCTGAATTTCAGCGGGTGGGCACTTAGGAGGTTCGTTTTTACTAACTTTTTTGATGATATGCAGGGTCTGCAGCTCGAGTTGGCGGACCGATTGGCCGCGCAACAGCGTGCTGAGAAGGAGCTGACCACCATCCAGGAAGCGAACAAGGAGCTCCAGGCTGTTGCTGCGAAGGCAGAGGAAGCTCGCCAGGAGCTTGTCCCGGCTGGTGAGTTGGAGGCGGCGCGATCTGCTCTAGGCGCTGCTGAACAGCGGGTCGCCGACCTCGAGCGCGAGCTGCGGGAGGCGAGGGAAGAAGCGAGCTCGGCGGACGGGCGAGCTAAGGCCGCCATTGCAGCCGCGGAGGAGGATCGCAAGCTGTCGGAAGTCCTTATTGCTGGACTTCAGGACGACCACACGTCGCTTCAGTGCTTCATCACGGGACTCGCCCGCCCGTTGCTTGGTGAGTGCACCTTCCCTTTCCGTTAGTTGGGCTTTTTGTGGTGTCCGTCGCGCTCATCATTGTTTCCTTCTCGCAGGTCGCGTTATTGGTAGCCAAGAAGAAGCGAGCTCGCTCGACGCGAAGCAATGCGTAAGCATGCTCGTCGACTCGGCTACGCTGTCGGCGACGTGCATCCGCGCCTATCTTCAAGAAATGTCGCCCACGGAGGTTATTCCCAGCGACCTCGTTGAGGTGTGGGAATATTTGGAGAAGGCGCCCGCGGTCGTTGAGTTCATGACGCGTTCGGCGTTTCGGCGTGGAGCATCGACAGCACTGAGCCTTGGACTCGCCCACTTCCCCGAGGATTTCGACCTCGACGATGTGACGAGTGGGTATCCCTCGTCGACTGGCGCGGTGGATCTGTCCGAGGTTCTCAAGTTGCAGGAGCGTGCCGCCGCGTACTCGGAGCGTGTCTGGGCAATGGGCGACCTCCTTCCCTACCAGGAAACGGTCGTCGCGCCGAACGACCCCGAGCCGCCGCATCGTGACTTCAAGGTCGAGCAGCCTTTTCGCGCGGCGATGGCGGGTGAACTGACGACGTATCCGTCAAACCCGTACACCGCGTTCATCCGTAGGCGCCGGGATTCTGGCGAGTCGTCATCGAAGCCTGCAGAATAGGTTAGTTTGCCTTGATGTGTTAGCAGCAGTTCTGCCATGCGGGCATATTTTGTAATATAAGACAATGCAATATGCGATTGAATGGGGCGCCGTGTTTATTTTGCTATTTGTTTGTGTGCTTTGGATTGATTTTGGATGAGTCCCCGAGCGCGTCCGCCCTTTTGTGGGGTTCACCTTGTATATGATGTTTGTTGTTATCATGTGTTTTGTTAGTTTAGTCGACTCGCCCGAGCTCGGAGAGCCAGTCGCAAGGCGACTCCCTTGAGTGCTCTGTACTTTACCGTTTTCCCGTACGCGAACGGGGTCGGGTGGCCGAGTCCCTGAGCGTGGTACTTGGTAGTTCTAGGCGCGACTCGAGGGTGGTTGAGGACTTAGCGCGTTGGTGTGAGCGCGTCACTCCTGCCTGGCCCGTGGGGTCAGTCGCGTGGCGAGTCCTGGACATGCTCTCTTACTTGGCGTTTTCCCTGACCGGTCGCGACGAACTGGTATTCAGTCCCCGAGCGTGGTACTTAGCCGTTCGAGTCGCTATGTCGAGGATGCGGGGGACCAAGGTCGCTGTGAGAAGCGAGGGCAGTTGTCTTGGTTCGTAAAACCAGTCGAGCTAGGCGACTCCAATGGGGCTCCGGGTTGGCGTTTTTCGTGGACGATGCAAGACCTGAAGTGATTCAGTGCTCTTACACCGCACTACTTAGCCGTGCCGATCGCTGTACCAAAGGTTGACTTCTGCATTTTAGCGTACCGCTGTTATTACGAGTGCGAGTGGCACAAGTCATGGAGAGTAGGCGCAATTTGCGGTAACCGTTTCTTTTATTTCATAGCGACTGGAGAGTACATGTGTGGGGTTCTAGGAGTAGAACTTCCGGAGGAGGTTTACATTCCATGGTCGCTTGACGTCGAGCTCGCCGTCCCCGCGAACGTCGATGAGGTAGTAGGCGTCGTTGCCGAGTACGCGCCCGATAGCGAATGGGCCTTCCCACGGAGGGGAGAGCTTGTGCATGCCCTTCCTGTCCTGGATGAGGCGTAACACCAGGTCGCCTTCCTGGAAGGTGCGGGTCTTCACCCGTCGGCTGTGGTAGCGGCGGAGTCCTTGCTGGTAAATGGCGGTGCGCGATCGAGCGAGGTCGCGTGCTTCGTCGAGCTGGTCGAGCCCATCTTGGCGGGTCAGCTCGTTTGTGGCCTCCGTATAGTGGACGACCCGCGGCGAGTCGTGTTCGAGGTCGGTGGGCATGACTGCTTCGGCGCCGTAGACCATGAAGAAGGGAGTGAATCCCGTCGATCTGTTAACCGAGGTGCGGATTCCCCAGATGACGGAGGGCAGCTCTTCGACCCAGCATCCAGCGGTGCGCTCGAGTGGTACTTGGAGTCGCGGCTTCAGGCCATGGAGGATGCTTTGGTTGGCTCGTTCCGCCTGGCCGTTGGATTCCGGGTGGGCGACTGACGCGAGATCGAGCCGGATGTGGTGCTCTTCGCAAAATTCGGCCATTGCTCCCTTGGCGAAGTTTGTGCCGTTGTCCGTGATGATACTGTTTGGGAACCCGTAGCGATATATGAGCTCGCGTAGGAATTTAGTGGCGGTCTTCCCGTCGCATTTTCGGACTGGCTTGGCCTCCACCCACTTGGTGAATTTGTCGACGGCGACTAGCAGGTGGGTGTAGCCGGAGGGGGCTTTCTTGAAGGGGCCTACCATGTCCATGCCCCATACGGCGAATGGCCAAGTGATGGGGATCGTTTTGAGCGCCGAGCTCGGTACGCGCGTCTGGTTGGCGTACTTCTGGCACCCGGCGCATCGCTGGACGATGTCGACAGCGTCGGCGTGTGCGGTGGGCCAGTAGAAGCCGTGTCGCATAGCCTTGGCGACCAGGGAGCGAGCGGCGGCGTGGTGGCCGCAGTCGCCTGAGTGGATGTCGTGGAGGATTTTGCGTCCTTCAGCCGGTTGGACGCAACGTTGGAACACGCCGGTGACGCTGCGCTTGTGTAGCTCGCCGTCGATGATGGTGTATGACTTGCATCGGCGAGCGATCATTCGAGCGTTTGTCTCGTCTGCTGGCAGGGTGCCGGTTTCCAGGTAGGCGATGTAGGGCTTGGTCCAGTCGTCTGGCTCGGTGATGAGTGCGACCAAGGCTGCCTCTGGTTGGAGTGGGACTCCGATGTCGATCTCCCTCGGGGGAGAGACTGATGGTTTGGAGATTGTGTCGAGGAACACGCCGGCGGGTGGTGCGAGTCGAGCCGACCCGATGCGAGAGAGGGCGTCGGCCTCCTTGTTTTTTCTCCTGTCGATCCACTCGACAGAGTAGCCGGTGAAGTGGCCGCCCAACTTGTCCACCTCTTGGCGGTACGCCGCCATGGTAGGGGAGATGGCGTCACAGGTGCCGGCGACTTGCCCCGCGACGAGGTCGGAATCTCCGTAGCATCGAAGGCGATTGGCGTTCATCTCCTTGGCGGCTCGCATGCCGTGGAGTAGGGCCTCGTATTCAGCCATGTTGTTGGTGCAGGGCGTGAATTCGAGGCGGAGGATGTAGCGGAGCTTGTCGCCCTTTGGTGAAGTCAACACTATCCCCGCTCCTGCACCGTCCGCGTTCTTGGATCCGTCGAAGTGCAGGCTCCAGTAATGGAGGTATGGCAGCTTCTCTGGCTGCTGGGCCTCCTCCCAGTCGGCGATGAAGTCTGCCAGTGCCTGCGACTTAATCGCCCTTCGTGGCTCGTATTTAATGTTGTGGACGCCGATCTCGATGGCCCACTTGGCGACCCGTCCGGTCGCCTCGCGGTTGCGGATGATGTCTTGCAGTGGTGCTGAGGAGACGACCGTGACCGGGTGCTCCTGGAAGTAGTGCGGCAGGCGCCGCTGAGCCCTGAAGACCGCGTATACTAGCTTTTGGTACTGTGGGTACCGCTGGCGCGACTCGGTGAGGACCTCGCTGATGTAGTACACCGGCCGCTGAACCGGGCGCTCCTTTCCTTCCTCTGGTCGTTCGACGACCATCACAGCGCTGACGACGCGCTCGGAGGCCGCGACGTAAACCAGCATAGGTTCTTTGTCGGCGGGGGCAGCGAGTAGTGGTGCGGCGAGCAACACTTTTTTGAGGTCGCGGAGCGCGTTGTCCGCCTCCTTGTACCACTGGAAGGTGGGGTTCTTGCGCATCAGGCGGTATAGGGGCATCGCCTTTTCGCCCAGGCGGGGGATGAAGCGACTGAGAGACGCTACTCGCCCGGCCAGCTTCTGGACGTCACGCAGGCACTCGGGTTTGCCGAGCCGGGCGATCGTGTCGATCTTTGTTGGGTTCGCCTCGATCCCTCGTTTGGAGACGACGTACCCCAGTAGTTGTCCGGCGGGTACACCGAAGGTGCACTTGCCTGGGTTGAGCTTTATCTCGTACCTTCGCAGATTGGCGAAGGTTTCCGCCAGGTCGGCGAGTAGGTCTCCTTGGCGAGCAGATTTCACGACCACGTCGTCGATGTAGACGTGGATGTTGCGGCCGATTTGGCTCGCGAGGCATTCTTGCATGCACCGCTGGTAGGTTGCCCCGGCGTTCTTGAGGCCGAAGGTCATGGCGGTGTAGCAGAAGGCTCCGAATGGCGTGATGAACGCTGTCTTCTCCTCGTCTTCGACAGCCATTTTGATCTGGTTGTACCCGGAGTAGGCGCCGAGGAAACATAGCGACTCCGAGCCCGCGGTTGAATCGATTATCTGATCGATCCGCGGGAGGACGAACTGCTCCTTTGGGCAGGCGTTGTTCAGGTTTGTGTAGTCGATACACATTCTCCAGGTCCCATTTTTCTTCTCGACCAGGACTGGGTTTGCCAGCCACTTGGAGTATTTGATTGGCCGGATGAAGTCGGTAGCGAGTAGGCGCTGCACTTCCTCGGCGATTGCTCGACGGCGTTCTTCATTGAAGGGCCGTAGCGACTGCTTGACAGGTCGCACTTTGGGGTCGGCGTTTAGTTTGTGCTCAGCGAGCTCCCTAGGGACACCAGGCATGTCGGAGGGTTTCCATGCGAAGATGTCCCTATTCTCACGAAGGAACTCGATGAGCGCGCCTTCCTATGCTGGGCTCATGCCTGTCCCGATCGTCACCGTCTGGCTGGGGTCGCCTGGGACCAGCTCGACGGTGCGGGTGTGCGTCGTGGCCTCAAAGGTTGAGGTGTTTGCGCCCTCTGAGTTGGGCTTCTTGAGTATTGTGGGGTCGTCACTGTTGACCCCGCTCGCGTATTTGGCGAGCTCGTCGGCGTGATTAGTTTCTGCCGCGATGACGGCGTCGGCGAGTTCGGCTCCTTTGGCCTCGCTTCGGCGGCCATGTCGGGGTCGCCGTTGATGGTGATGACGCCGCACGACCCGGGGAGCTTCATCGCGTTATACGCGTAGTGGGGCGCTGCCATGAATTTAGCAAACGCCTGGCGCCCCAGGACGCAGTGATAAGGGCTGTCGAAGGGCACCAGCTCGAAGACGATCCGCTCGGTGCGGAAGTTTGCCGGACTACCGAAAGTGACTGGCAGCGTGACTTTGCCGATCGGATACGCCTTCCGACCGGGGACGATGCCGTGGAACGTGGTGTGGGTTGTCTCGATCATCGACTGCGGGAGCCGCAGCCGCCTGAAGGTGTCGAGGTAGAGGATGTTGATGGAGCTGCCGCCGTCCATTCGTGTCTTGGGGAGCCAGTAGTCGCCAACCTTGGGCTTGAACACCAGGGCGACTCGTCCTGGGTACTCGATGCGTGGCGAGTGGTCTTGCCGGCTCCAGGTGATGGGCTGTTCCGACCAGTTCAGGAACTGGGGGACGTCTATTTGGGCCACCGCATTGACGGCGACAGCACGGGCGATGACCTTCTTCTCGCGCTTCGTGTTGAAGCCTGTGAAGGTGTGGAGCGAGCCGTCTACTTTGCCGAATTTTCCGCCATTTGGCGGGTCGTTGTCGGTGTCCTCCCGCGCGTGCCGTGCCTTCTCGATTTCCTTGAGGGTGTGGCAGTCGGCGGTGGTGTGCGTTGCGGGCTTCCCTTCCCTGCTGTGGAAGGCACATGGTTGGTTAAGGAGGGCCGCAGGATCGAACCTTGGCTTGTTCTTGTAATTGCCGCCATCGCGCCGTTGCCCTCCGTCGCGGCGGTAGCTCTTGGGCTCGCGCTGTGCGTGCCCAGCGTTGGCGACGAAGTCGACTCGCCCGTCGTTGCGGCGCTTGCCAGTGAGGCGGGTGCCGCTGTAGCGTAGGTCGGTTCGGCGTCCGCTGTTGTTGCCGCCCGTGCGGCGTTGCCCTCCTGACTCGTCGTCGGTTTCCTGGTTTGGATCCTCCTCGGCGTACCGTTTGGCGATCTCGAGGAGGTCGGGGATGTTGTCGAGTGTGCGGGAGTGTCGCTTGAGCTTGGCGACTAGAGGATCGTAGCGACACGAGGTCTTGAAGCAATGGATCGCGGTGTCCGGGTGGATGCCGACCGCGTTGTACCAGAGCTCTTGCCACCGTTGGACCCAGTTGCGGGTCGACTCGCGGGGTCCCTGGACACATCGTTCCAGGTCCTCGATGGTGGTGGCGCGGGTGTAGGAGCACTCGAAGTGCCTGACGAAGGCGTCGCGCATTTCCTCCCAGGAGTCGATACTGTCCTGGGGGAGCGTGTTGATCCACTGCCTGCACGTCCCCTCCATCATCAGTGGGAGGTAACGGGCGGCGAGTAGGTCAGTGTGACCCGCGATCCCGATTGCCATGAGGTATGTGTCGAGCCAGACTGCGGGGTCGTACGAGGAGTCGTATTTTTCTATCTCCTTTGGCGCCTTGAAGTTTGGCGGGTACTTCTCGCCTCGGATCATTGGTCCGAAGCACTTAGGGCCAAGTCGACTGAGCGACCCCATAGGCTCGCCATCGCGGCGATTAGTTAGGGTGTGCCGCAAGTCGTCGGGCTGGCGTGCGCGCCAGTTTTGGTTGTTGATGATGTGAGTGCGGGCGTCGATGGGTTGTCCGTTAGCGGCGACGAAGTTGGTCGCCGGCCTGGGGTCGTTGGTGGAGAGTGCCGCGTTCGCGGGTCGGTGTTGGAGCTGCAGTGGCTCTGGTGGCGGGCAATTGAGGGTGTTTGCCGCTGGGCGGCCGCTTGAGGCCGCTCTGCTTCCCGAGGAACGCGAGTATACTCGACCTTGCGAATCGGCGCCCGCTTTTTGCTGCTCCACGGCCTTCGCAAGCAGGGCCTTGACGTACTGGATCTGTAAGGCGCCGTCGCCAGTGGCCGTGATGCTATCGGCTGCTGCTCGGCCTGCCACGAGGTTATCCATTGGGGTGGAGAACAGTGGGAGGCCGTTTGCGTCTCGCTCCCGTGAGGAGACAACTATCCGCGGTTGGTCCCTGGGAGGGGTGCGGTTGGGTGGTGGTGGGGCACCCATCGCCGTTGATCCTGGCGGGGGCCGGGCGCTTCCTCCTGGTGGCGCGTTCTCGCAGATCGCGCGCTCGGCTATGCGGGCCGGGTCGTTTTCGTCGTCGAAGTTCAGGGCACGCCCTTGAACGGTGGGGTTCAAGCGTGACCTGATCCGCTGTTGGTGGTAGCGTGACAGCTCCTGCGCCATCACCAGCTCGAGGCGAAATTTTTCGCGCTCGGCCTGCTCTTTGCGTACCGCCTCCGCCAGTTTCAAGCGGAGTTCCTCGACCTTCGTTGCCGTGGCGTTAGGAGGGATTAGGGTGGAGAAAGGATCCTCCGGTGGATCGGTGCCGGTGGCCATGTAAGCCGCGGCGTGGCGACTGGCACCATCGCGGAGGTCGGCGGAGTTCTCCGACCCGGAGTCGAATTCAAAGATCCCGAGGATGGAGGGGTCCTTGAAGTCTCCCGCGTTGGAGACCTGGGCGATGGAGCCCGCGGATGAGGCCGCGGTGATGGATCCGGCGAGTGACGCCGGGGTCGCTGAGTCGGCGTCATCGGTGAGGGCCGCATCTTCTGCGGCCGCTGAGTTCCCGGCCACGTTGCTGTGGGCCGAGTTGTACTCGGAGGCGAGGCGGTGGATCATGCGAACCTGGCTCTCGGAGAGCCGATCGCGTGGCGGCGACTCGCGGATGCGAGCCGAGTCCTCCGAGACGATGACGTCGGTGAAGCCGACGAAGAGGCTGATCGTGCCGATTGGCAGGATTACGCTGTGCGTGACGGGTCGCGCCGCCGGGACGTAGCTACTCGGCAAGATCTGGAGCATCTCGCCGATCGCTATCATGTGGCCGGTGGCGACCGTCTCGTTGATGGGCAGATTGGATCTCGCCGCAGAACACCGGCCAGACCGGCCAGGCCCCACGGTGGGCGCCACTGTCGTGGGAATGGTCACGGCAGATGCTGCAATCGGCAGCGAGTAGTAGAACGAGGGGCAAGGGCGGCCAGCCATCTGCGGTGCAAGATGAGGGCAAAGACACAGGGTTTTACCCAGGTTCGGCCCCCCGGAGGGTAAAGACCTACTCCTGCTAGATTGTATTATGGAGGTGTTTACAATGGGCGAGCTCGGCGGCTAGGCGGCGAGTCGCTTGGGTGTATGAGGGAACGCGTCTCTACTCACCCCATAGGGAGGTTTATATAGGCTCACCTCCCCTAGGGTTTACATATCTCAACCGATTCGGTTACAGCTTCGGTAATCGTTTAACCTAGTCCGACTGGGCCTATCTACTCGCCTGGGCCTTCAGCTTCCAGTCGCTTGGTACCTTGCTGGGCCTTGATCCACTCGCCGTTCTGCAGGCCCACTCGCCAGCCCTCGGGCCAGTCGGAAACGTCCTGCTGAGTATACCCCAGTAGGCGTATCCCCATCATCATCAAAAGGTGGGGGGCCTAACGGCGCTTCTAGCACATATTGCTTTTGTGCAGTAGAGAGGAGAATCCTCAAATTCATGGCCCATTCGGTAAACTTGCTACCGTTCGTTGCTAGTTTCTCTTTCTCCATGAACACATTGAAATTAAAAGCAGGTGGTGCCATCTACAACAGAATTTGTAAAGTTTAGACTAAGTGTATGATAGATTGAGTTCAACTAATCTATATTACGAATGAACTCCCACTCAAAAACGACATCCCTCGTGCCTTTTTGGTGATTACATGAACCAAATCCACTACACCAAGTCCGATCATCAAGTGAGTCGGTATAGCTTCAAAGGCGAGCATCAAATGGGCATCATATCAACTATATGAATCATGCTTAACCTTTCGGTCCGTGTTCCGAGGCCATGTCTGTACATGCTAGGCTCGCCAAGTTAGAACCTTAGTATTCGCGTGTGTAACTGTTTTACACCCGAAATATGGTCGTGGATCCAAGAACACCCGATCATCACGTGATGTCTTGGAGCGACGAAAACATAATCGGTGCATACTAAAGGAAGAACACATTCTTATCTTGATATTTAAATGAGGGATCATCTTATTATGCTAACAAAGCGCTAAACAAGCAATATAAGATGCTATCAAACATCATATGTTTATTAGTGAAATTATATGGTTCCCGCAGATGATCTCTATCATGTGCATCGTGGTATGATCACTATCATAACTATATGTGTAAATCCAAGGTCTATGGATTTTACACGCTATGTGTGTTGTAAGAGTATCATCTCATACTTCTACTTACAACACTACCATATCATAACACTAGCCCAGCAACAATCTAAACTAGACGCCTCTAATTTATCCATTGCAAGTTTTACATGGCTTAGGGCTTCCGAGATAGAACCGTTCTTACCTACGAACATGAACCACAACAAGGATAATCAAATTGTTTACAACTCGCTTGCAAAATAGATATTGACTATAGTAGGAGAGACAGACACCCGCTAGCCACTTATGCAAACTAGTTGCATGTCAAGCGTGGAACAGGTCTCATGTGCGAGGACATGTAAAGTTTGTCCGGGACGCTTCATCCCACTATGCCACCAATATCAAAAATTACAACAAAGGAGCAACAACATGAGCATCATCGCCCACATACTCATATGTGTACTACCCGTGTAAAGTATCTACGCATAGATCCGGCTCTGATACCACTGTAGGGTTCGCAGCATAGAAAACAAAAATTTTCCTACGATGTGAACTATATACCAAGATCTATCTACTAGATACAAATAACGGGCGGATGTATATCCGTAGAGAACATACCCTTGAAGACCGACAAAGCTTAACGAGTTCAACTCGTGGTTGATGTAGACGATCTCTTCCCGATCTCAAGATCGAGAGGAAGTCCTAGCGCCGCAAATCAGCAGCGCATCCGTGCTCGCACACACGTTCGAGGCACCGAGCAACCTCCGCCTCCTCGCTCCAGCGATGCAGCGGAAGCACAACTCTTTCTTTCCGAATAGCCACCGGGAACATGTATCTCGCTAGTCCGAGACCATGGGGGATAAATTCTAGAGGGGGAGAGAGATCCTTCACGAGGAGGTGTGAGAGACAAGTGAGGAGGGGGGTTCCTTTTATAGGAGGAGGGGGGCACCCAAGGGGGTGGCCGCCGGCCATGGGGGCTGCCCCCTCCCCTCCTTCATTCATGTGGGTGGACACTCCACTCACAAAATGCCCTTTAAAATCCCTCCACTCAAAAGTCCACTCAAATTCCGATTAAATTTCCACCAAATTTAATGCAAACTCTCATTAAATAAAACTCTTTTATTTTATTCAGAATTTTGTCAATTACTTTAATGACAAACATTCACAAATAACCCCTTGCTAGAATTCTATTTCACATGCATAACCACTTTATGCAATTTCACCCGAAAACCTGTTTCAGTATCTAGTGAAATAAATTCCTGCGCTTGTTCATTCTTTCGGCATGAAACATTTGCTCCAATTGGATGTCGGTGTCTCTTAAGTGTGTCACCCTACGATTCATGAATAATGCGGACATGATTGAGACCCCTCTCGGATCAATAATCAGAAGCGGGGTCTGGAGACCCATACTGACTCCCACACATTCAACGATGACTTTCTTGTGATCGTCGGAACCTTTTACGCTAGTTTCTTAATCCCTTTGTTTCGCGATATATTACATGTCCGAGATTCGATCATCGGTATCTCCATACCTAGTTTGATCTCGTTACCGACATGCACTCTTTTCTCGTTCCTGTGATATAACATTCTAGTGATCAAATCACTTGCTTGCAAGCTAATCAATGTGATATCACCGAGAGGGCCCAGAGTATATCTATCCGTCATCGGGATGAACAAATTCCACTCTCGATCCATGAGCCTCAACATAACACTTTATTAGTTCTGAATCCATCTTTATAATCACCCTGTTACGGTGTGACGTTTGATGTTATCAAGAAACTCTTCCGGTGTTAGTGATTGACATGATCTCATGGTCTAAGGATTAGGATCACTTCGTAAGTTGTTAGAGCAATATAAACTCATTGACTTTGATCGTAATGCTATACTTCGGATGAATGTTCATCACACCATTACACTAATGTTGTGATCCCGCTATTAATAACATCCAATGTCCATGATCAGGAAACCTTGATCATCTTGTTAATCAACGAGCTAGTTTATGAGAGAGGCATAACTAGGAACTTTCTGTTTGTTTATTAAACACACATGTATTAACGTTTCCGTATTAATACAATTATAGCATGCAAAATAAACATCTATCATATACTTGGAATACACATAATAAACACTTTATTATTGCCTCTCAGGGCATATTCCCTTCATTTGAATCCATTGTCTACAGGTTCGGCGTGCCGCATAGCATCATCAACGACAACTGATCGAACTTCATCTCCAAAGAATTCCAGGACTTCTGCGAAGGCCTCAGAATTAACATCACATATTCCTCAGTGGCGCACCCGCAAACAAACGGGCAGGTGGAGAAGGCCAACGGCCTAATCGGCGCTGGCATCAAGAAGCGCCTCATGAGCCCACTCGAGCGACTCGCCGGAGCCTGGACGAAAGAGCTACCCTCCGTCCTATGGAGCCCGCGTACCACGCCAAACAGCTCAACCGCCTACACGCCGTTCTTCATGGTGCACGGAGCCGAAGCCGTGCTACCAGCCGAAGTACGCCACCATGCCCCGCGGTTTGTCGCTTATAGCAAAGCCGAATCCACGGCTGCAGCCGAAGACGCCATGGACACACTCGACGAAGCGCGAGACATAGCAGCAGCTCGATCAGCGGTGTATCAGCAGAATCTCCGCAACTACCATAGCCGACGGCTGCGCCCAAGGTCCTTCGTCGAAGGAGACCTAGTCTTGCGACTCCAGCAAGAGCGACCGAAGAAATTCGATTCGCCATGGGAAGGACCTTACATCGTCGCTGAGGTCATCCCAGGTGGTGCCTACCGCCTCAAGCACGTGGAGTCCGGAGTCGCATACTCTAACCCATGGAACGTCGCACAATTGCGACGGTTCTACCCCTAGCTACCTCCCTCTTTACTTTCAATAAGGCTATTCAGCCAAGGCTACTCAGCCGAACGATGTACCTCCTCCATTACGATATGAATAAAGCTAGGTGTCTCGCCCCAAAATTTTGTTTACTACTCGCATTTTTACTCCATGCTAAAAACGCACTCGGGGGCTCCCCCACCTCACGACTTCGTCGACTGAGGACAACGCGTGCACACCTGAGTAGCTGACCGCGTCAGGCTAATGAAAAGGGCACGCATACGAACAAAGCACTACGTGCTAAAACAACAACCAAACCTTTACAACAAAGGGCAAAACACGCCCAGTCAAATGTATACAAATTTTACATCTATCTTTTTACAGGTACTACCTACTCTGAAGAATAACCTGAGCATGCTGCTGAAACAGATCTACGATCTCTTCGGCATACTGCCTTACAGCTGCGTAATGCGGACACATATTCCACTCACCACCATCTGGCTGAAGAGGTGGCCCAGCCGCTACAGTGGACAGGTCTACATCAGGACGATGCAACCGCACTAGGGAGAGCGCAGCCTTCACCCCTGCGACAAGCTGATGCCGCACCAATTCCTTGACATGATGCACGTTCCGAAACTTCGACAGCAGACCAGAGAGAGTTGACGGCGCATCATCCAACGGAAACATCACATGTAGGACCGACGCGAGTGAAGTCTTCACCTGACGAAGCACCCGCGATACTTGGTGAACGCGATCTTGCACCATCGCAACCATGGCACGATCACGGTCCATCCAGAAGAACCCGCCGGCTTCCATGTCCTACCGAGTCAAGCAGTTGACCCAAGCAGCAACACGCTCCTTCTCCTTCCTTGGAGCAAGGTTAGCACCTGCAATACTTGCAAAAAAGTAAGATGCAAGGCCAGCTGGCACATCCGAAGTAACGAGCAATAGCTCGAAAAACTCACACTGAAGAAGTTCGGACAAGCGAAGCAACTCCGCCATCAAGTACTCCTCTCTGGTAGCACCTCGATCCGCCTTGGATTTCCAAACGTCAGCATGGCCACGTACCCCAAGCAACTCTTTCTCGAGGCTACGGACACAGTCTCAAAGAAACGCAAGCTGTGACGCATCATCCAAGGATGGCCGCAGCTGCGCTGCAGGCAAAGTGTGAACGGGATCAGCACCCGAAGGACCCTAGATTAACAGGAAGACAAGGACATGAACAAGCAGTTGAAGGAGCATGAAATTCAGCACATTCATTAAAAGTGCAGGAAAAGCCACCACGTGGCACAAGGATTGTTCGTCAAAATATTTACAACAAAAGAAGCTACAACTATCCTATAACTACAACGCCTACAAAGCTGCACCCTGAGTAGCCTCGGAGCCGGATTGCCTCGCCTTGGCTTCCCCCTGCTGCCTTAGTGCATACTCGGCCAGCAGATCAATCAGCTTCGGCCCGTAACGCTTACAACGAGCAGCATAGGTGGCGAACGCTACCTCGGATCCATCAGCAGTCGTCGGCATCCGGGAAGTGACCTGGGGAAGGTCCAGCTCTGCTCCATCCGCCAAGGCCATTGCCGGCCCGACGGATGCACCGATACCCTTCTGCTTGTGCTTGTACGCCGCAGGTGCTTCGGTTGACATCGCCTCCGCCAGGGCATCAACATCCTCGAGGGCCACGCCCTTGGGGACATGCTCCTTGTAGAAGCGCCCAAGGACCTCTTTGGCCTTGGCAAGCGAGTTGACAACAGTACTGCAGCGGTCTTCGACCGCCGCAGTAGCATCATCCAGAGCACTCCCGTGCTCCAGAGCACCGCGATCAAACTCAATGCCCGCGACATCTAATAAAACAAAGGAAGCAACATGAACAAACGCACTGCAAAATAAAGACAAGGAAATCAAAAGGTGAAGGTGGAGATACTCACCCGAAACAGCCTTGGCAGCCGCCATAAGCTTGTCGGCCACCTCTCTCGTGCGCGAAGCAGTGGCGGTGGCGAGCTGCCCCTCGCGGTCCATAGCCTCCTGCTGCAGGCGCTCCTTTGCCTCGACCGCGTGGGCCAACTCCAGCTCGAGGCGCTCCCTTGCACCAACGGCGACCTCGACCTTCTTCTCCGCTTGACCAAGGCTCTTTTGAGAGCATCAATCTCACGAAGAGAGGCGTTGTGATCCTCTGCAGTAAGCAATACAAATGTCGGATCGAAGGATAAAATGCAAGAAGAAACAAAGACCAAGGCATAACAATACCTTGAAGTTGTTTGAGGCTGGCCTCCAATGCCAGGTGCTGCTGCACCAGTTGGTTGGCACCTTGCACAAAAGGCCGCAAACAAGAACCACCAGTCAAAAGAAGGGCTCGGGGGCTACGCCCAAAAGAACGAGCAGAAGCAAGTTACACGCATGAAAGTGCTCGGGGGATCCCCCAAGACTCGAAGGAAGAACGAACAAACAAACTACCCTACAGATGCCCGGGGGCTCCTCCCGAGGTAGGAAGAAAGGAGATAATCAATAGATCATCCAAAAGGCTCGGGGGCTCCCCCGTAGCAGGAAGCAGAATTACTTACATGATTCGATGGCGACTCCGAAGGTCCGCTTGCAGCCTTCTGAGGCACAACCACCCGAACCTCCTGCGGAGAAGGGTCTGGAGCAGCACCTTCAGAGGTGGCCACCGTCTGAGGAGGAGGAAGCACGACCTTCGACTCCCCCATCATCTCCCGAGCACCATCACTGGAGGAGTCGTTGGAGGAGTGGCTGCACAAGGACAAGTTAGCACACGAACAAAGTAAACATGCAAGAAAAGGCAATACAGGACTAAGAAAACTTACGAGTCAAGGTCGCTCAAGTCAAAGACGGGAGGGGTCCTCCGGACCTTCTTCTCCTCTATCTTCTCTTCCTTCTTTTCTCCTTCTTCCGCTTCGCCGGCGGGTGCGGTGCCACAACCCGCACGGGAACGGCAGGAATCGGAGAGGAAGAGCCTCCATGCCCATCACTGTGACGTTCAAGCCACAACGGGTTCCTAGGAGTTGGTGGAGTCGAGGCATCCGAAGGCTCGCTGGAGCTCCGTGTCCGCTTGCGAGTGTGGTCCTTGCTCGGCTCGTTGGCCTCTTCAGCCGGAGACCGCGCCGATGGCATCTCAGACATGGAATCCACCACTTCATTGTCCGGTGCAGTCGGAAACAATTCGGGAAGCGGTGGCGACATGCCCGGCACTTTGAACTCCTGCACAAAAGAAGAAAAATTGTTAGCAAACAAATGCAAGTACAATGCAGTCGAAAATAGCGCTACGCGCACGTCCTGGATCTACACCTGTGGAACAAGAAGTGAAGCAGAGAACGGAGAAGTCAGCGACTTCTCCGGGATATCCTCTCCAGCCTTGAACTTCAGCAGCGGACGAAGGACCCCGTCGAGATCTCCCTTGGAGAATTATTCGGCTGAAACCCTAGTCGGATCACGACGACCAATGTAAAGGAACATCGGGTGCGCCCTAGCCTAGAGCGGCTGCACTCGACATTTGAGAAAGGTGCGGATGATATCCACACCATTCACCTCCTTCTCCGGGGTCAACTGGAGATCCTCCACCCGACGATAGAGCCCCTCTATCTCCGCTACCTCACCATCCAAGATCTGGTTTTTCCAAGACCTTTTCGGCTTGATTTTCTGGGAGGGGTCGAAAGGAGCAAGACCAAAATCCTTCCCAGCTACCGTGGAGTCGCGGATGTAAAACCATCGCCTCCGCCAGTACTGGACAGATTCGCACATGGAAAAGGAGAAGACAAGAAGATTGGATAGAAGGGAGATGATGCAAACCCCAATGGGATAAACACCATTAGAACCAGATTGCCTCTTCACGGAATAGAGTTCCCGGAAGAGGCCAAAGTGCGGCTCGATACCAAGCCAGCACTCGCAGAAAGTAATAAAACAAGCAATGTGATGAAGAGAGTTGGGGGAAAGATGATGCAGCTGGATGCCGTAAAGAAAAAGGAGTCCACGAAGGAAGTTGTGGACTGGGAAGGAAAAGCCCCGAAGGACAAATGCGAGGAACATAACCCGAAACCCAGCGGGGGACGGGGAATTACCTCGTTGCCAAGGAGTTTGACGTCCTCCCTATCTTGCGGGATTAAGCCCCGTTCTCGAAGCTTGCGGAGATCGCTCTCCCGCGTCTCCGATCGCCGCCAGCCACCATCGGTGACACGGGTCGCGGCAGCACTCTTCTTGCCTCCAGCAGCGCTGGTACCAACCACAGAAGAAGACTTCTCAGGCTTCCCCATTGCGGTGCGGCGGTCGGCGGCGAGAACATAGGAGCGAAGAAGGAAATGTCCGAGGATATTCCAGCGCGCAGCAAGAAATCGCAGAGCACAATGGAGCAGTGAAACGAGAATGGCTGTGGTGAAAACAGACTAATTTTTCCCCAATGATTATAAGGACGAAGACGATGCACGATGACCGTCCATCGAGAAGACCTAACGCCAAAGACAAGATCTGACCATACACGTGTCAGCATCGCAGCGAACCGTCGCTCACACGCCATCCACTACGCACGGAAATCGAGGAGACACCGTAATTATCTCCACGCCGCGCGTGACCGGTCAATTCAAGGTTAGAAGGTGGGACCCATGTTTATCCAGTCAAGTCATCTCTGGCGCAGCAGAGGCTTGAGGTCATCAATTGTCAGCACTGACGTCATCAAAAGCTATACTTGCAAAAGTCACAATTCTTTGGCTACAAAGCTAAGAGTACTCACTCGAATCTACGATTCGACTAACTACTCGGGGGCTACTCCTATCAGGAGCGCTGGCCGCACACCCGAAAATGAACAAAACACTACGGCAATGAACTATTTCTTCGAGTCCTACGTCGAGTCTGTGACTTCACTACGGACTCGGGGGCTACTCCCATAGGGAGCGTGGATTCAAGCATCCGAAAAATTTGTGTCCTACGGACGTAAAGCTGAACAGCGGCTGAATCAAAGTCTCTGCTCAAGTCTACGACTCGAACAGACACTCGGGGGCTAATCCCATAGGGAGCGCTGGTCGCGCACCCTATGAATTCTTCGACTGCGATCCTTCGGATCAGCACACAAAATTTTCCGGCAACTCTGCCCCATTAAACGCTAAGTGAGCAACGTCCTCCTTGGCCACCCGAAACACCTCCGCGGTGATGAACATTCGAATGTTGTGTCTGCGACACAAAGATAACACCTACAGATATCATCTGATGGCCTGGTAACGCACATGACTGCGCTCTGCTAGTAAGAATCCGTGCCAACATGCGCGATGAAAAATCCCGACGGACGCGTTGGGTACATCATTTAAAATCACTGGAATTCCACACCTGTAAGTCCTCCGCGGCCTGAGTCAAATTACGCCAGCATATGTTCCGGGTTCGAGTCGAGGGGCTCGAACCTGAAGAAGATCGTGTTGTTTTGTCCTAAGACAGTTAACTGAACCTGACCCGTCGGGAGAGTCAGGCACACGTATCAACAATCCCAACACATTCTCTTGAAAGACAGAGTTGCACCCGAAGGATTGAAGAGTCCTCAGCCGAATCTGCGATTCGACTGAACACTCGGGGGCTACTAACATGGTTATACCCCGCGGGTACATGTCTTCAGCATACCTAGTCCAGCCCAAGGAAGGCCCACGACAAATATACACCGGCCCATGAAGATTTTCGGGTGGCCAGGGCCCATGACGCCTTCGGATCCTTGGAGAGCAAGACTAGAGTAGATAGAAAATTCAAAGGGGTAAACCCTAAAACCGTTAACCGACTCGGTCTTGCCTAGGACCTGCCTAATTCTATATAAAGGCTAGGAGGGCATGACCTAGATCTCTCACCTCATACTTTCGCATAGACACCTCCACGCCAGATTGCATCTGTGCACCCCTGTAACCTTCGGTTCTGCCGTAATCAAGAGCAGACAAGCAGGAGTAGGGTTTTCCCTCCGGGGGCCTGAACCTAGGTAAACCTCGTGTCCCCGCGTTGCTTGTTTTCTAACCGTTCCGCGATCTCCAGCATCCCCATCTTCTCCAAAACCCAAGTCCATAACAATGGGCATTGACGAGATCGAACCTCATCATTGAGTCTCCAAGAAACGAATCAAAGGGGAAGAGAGAAATGGAACCAATCATGAGAGGTATGCCTTATGACTCCCCACTTTTGAAGTTTGAGAAACCATGCTAGTTAGTAGTAAATGTTAAGATATTATATTGGTGGAGTGAGTATTTATATTGGAGTAAATTTTTGTTTGCATGGTATTTAGTTGAGTATGTTTTGTTCCAGCTCTTGTAGTTAACCAAGTCTTGCCTAAAAATTTGCTAAACAATTGTAATTGGAAAAAAGTCTCACAATTGAAGGCTTGGGTGTTGTAGTGTTTAGTCTTGAAAGCTTATTCCTAGAGACACTCAACACCACAGAAAATGATAATTGACTCAATAGCTCTCTTTGAAAGGATTTGTTCAATTGAATTAATGTTTAGCAGTTCTTATGAGCATGAAAAAGGTTGACTTGTGAATCAAAAGAATGATATAGCTTTATGTGTGTCAAACTTTATGGGATGCCAACAACTCCGCTAGCCTACGAACGATCTTCATGGGGGAAACTCCTAGATTTCGGCTATGAGTTGATTAAATATATGTAGTAGCAATGCTATAATGAGTAAGATTCTTGGCATTCTCGTGTAGCTGTGTTCATGATGAAATCACTCCTCTGGTTGATATGAGTAATCATTATGCAAAAGGAACAAAAAACGTTGGTGATGCAAAGAGTGTCCATCACAACCCGACAAACTAATTAAATTTTTTGGCATGCTCTCAATTACTTAAGAACTAAATTTCTTGAAGGACAATGAATATAAAAGTAGTGATTGAAAAGTCTTGACTTATTAATGTGGGAGAATTGAGATACTTTAGTGTATATGCTTTTCATGAAAAACTCTCACACTCTCAATTTTTCATGATTATACTTTATTGTTCAAAGGCAAGCTTATGAGTTGATTACATGACATGGAATAGAGTTTACTCATTTGAATCATCCATGCTAAAAATAATCTTGCTGCGCTACAAGGATTCATTAAACCCGTATGACATGATTGCCATTACTCTATCTATGCTGAGTTTTTCAGATTAATAAAGTGGAGGAAACATGAGACTACCAATCATGAGTAAGATCATCATATCGTTATTTCAGTTTAAATGTTGAGTTCCTTTTTTTATTTTGGTTTTCTTGCTCGAGGATGATCAACTTTAAGCTTGGGGAGGTTGATGGAGGTGAAATATAGTCATCCACATCCACATTTAAACTAGATATTATTCATACTTTTGATGAAATATCTCTCTAAACCATGACATTAATGCCTAATGATCAAAGGGTTATGCAATCCTATCTTTCCATTTTTTTCTGCGTAGGAAATGACGTTTGATGACAACATTAAAGTCAAAGATACGAGATTTCCAACAACCCAAAGAAACCAGGGGTCGTGAAGAGGAGCCAAAAGGTTTAACGATCAACTATATGCCGGGAATAAAATTCTGGCCATATAGTTCTGGCCATATAGTTTCCACCAACACCGCTAGGTCAAACGGAACAACTTTTGTGAAGGGACCCCTATATAAATAGGCCTCTAGCAATGAGGAAAACGCCGAGCCAGGAGAGTCAAGCCAGAAACACAACACCGAAGAGACGCCGGAACAATAGATCTAGATGCAATGTCACAACCTTTCTCCACCACCATATCCATAGTCCACTACTTGTAATAGTAGATCTCATCTCCAATTGATGACATTGTAAGACTACTATTATCAATCTCATGATTTCCATTACAATGTTTATGATTGTTGATCTCATCTCTATGTGTGAGTAATTCTCCTCGGGCTAAGGGCTTCGGCCTAGCCATGTAGTTTGTTCATGTTATTTATCATAGATGGGGTCATGTATTAGTTGTTGGAGATATGCCCAAGAGGCAGTAATAAAAGTAGTTATTATTATATCTTTGTGTTTATGATAAATTTTACATACCATGCTATAATTGTATTAACCGGAAACATTAATACTTGTGTGATTTGTAAACATGTAAGAGTCCCTAGTAAGCCTCTTGTAATACTAGCTTGTTGATTAATAGATGATTATGGTTTATTAATCATGAACATTGGATGTTATTAATAACAAGATAATATCATTAGGAGAATGGTGTGATGGACATATACTCCTATAGTTAAGCGTAGCATAAGATCAAGTCATTTCAATAGTTCGTTTGCTATAAGCTTTCAAATACATAGTAACCTAAATCCTTCGACCATGAGATCATGTTAATCACCATCAACAGATGGATGCTTTGATGACATCAAACACCACTTCATAACTAGGTGGTTATAAAGGTGGCATTGAGTGTTCGGAAAGTATATGTTGAGGCACATGGATCAAGAGTGGGATTTGTCCATCCATATGACGAATAGATATACTCTGGGACCTCTCGGTGGAATGTCATCCAATTGGCTTGCAAGCGTGTGACTGCATCACAAGGGAGAACATATCATAGGAATGAGTAAAGAGTACTTATCGATAGCGAGGTTGAACTAGGTATGCAGAGATACCGACGATCAAACCTCGGATATGTAAAGTATCGCGAGACAAAGGGAAATTGGTATCATATGTAAATGGTTCATTCGATCCTGAAGTAATCGTAGAAATATGTGGGAGCCATATGAATTTATAGATTCCTCTATTGGTTATTGATCGGAGAAGTGTCTCGATCATGTCTGCATAATTCACGAACCGTAGGGAGACACACTTAAGGATTCAATATTGTTTAGTAGATATGTAATGTATGTTGGATACCGAATGTTTTTCAGAGTCTCAGATTGGATCTAGGACATCACGAGGAGATCTGGAATGGTCCGGAGAATAAGATTCATATAAGTAAAGTCGTTTTCTGGGGTTCGGAAATGTTTCGGTATTTTGACCGAAAGCTTCTAGAAGGGTCTAGAAGGTCCACTACTTCGGAGGGAAGGGGTACATGGAATGTACTAAACCCTAATGGGATGAATGGTTCATATCCTAAGTCACTTGGTTGGGCGATGGGAAGAGAAAAATCAAACTATAGTTTGAGTAGTCAAATGCAAGTTTAAAAAGTCAAATCCCAACATGAAAGTCAAATCCTAGTGGAGGGAGGGAGAGGAAACCTCCTTTCCTACCACCGTTGGCCAAGGAGAGGGAGTTGGGGGAGGACTCGGCCTCCCCCCTTCCCAAACCGCCTCTCCCTCTCATAAAATGAGGGGAGGGGGCTTCCCCTCTCCCCTCAACTCAAACCCTAGACCCAAGCTACCGCTGAAGGGTTTCGCAGCATAGTAAATCAAAAAAAATACGGATGCGAACAAGAAAGCCAAGATCTAATCTAGGAGATGCAATCAACGAGAGATATAGATGAGATCTTCATACCCTTGAAGAAATCACACAGCAGAAACGTTCAACAGAACGTGGTTGATGTAGTCGTACTCGCCGTCTCCTCCTCGCGATCCGATCCGATCCTACGCCACAAGTAGCGGCGCCTCCGAGAGATGCACACGTACGGTTCCGCGACATCTCCTCCTTCCTTGGTCCAGCAAGTATGCTGGAGAGCTAGAGTGGATCTGCAGCACGACGGCGTGGTGCTTATGGTGGAGTGTTTCTGCAGCAGGGCTTCACCTACGCGTAGTTGGGAGAGAGAGAGGTGGAGGGGCAGCAGGACGGTGGCTAGGGTTGGAGGAGTGGGAGGGGAAGGGTGCGCCCCTGCCCTCCTTATATAGGGGCTGGCCAGCCCCCTTGGCCCCTCCTCCAAGCCCTAGGGCGGCGGCCCCAAGGGTGGAGTGGGGGGCAAGTTTTCCCCCTTCCTTCTAGAAGGCTCCCCTATGGTTTCCCCTAGGGCTGGACGGCTGGGCCTTGGGGCCTTGTGCCCCTGGCCCAAAGTGGCCAGGACACTTCCCCTTAGGCTCACACAGGCCTCTAACAAGTGGGCCCATGTTGGTCCCACTCCAAAACCTTCTAGAACCTTCCAATACAATACCGATAAACTCTGAAACGATTCCGAAATCCAAAAACTACTTTCCTTTATATGAATATTATTCTCCGGACCATTCTGGAACCTCTCGTGATGTCCTGGATCTCATCCGAGACTCCAAACAAAAACTCATAAACCAATTATCCATTCTATCCTAGCATCGATGCACGTTAAGTGTATGACCCTACGGGTTTGAGAATATGCAGACATGATCTTCAATCAATAATCAACAGCGGGATCTGGAAACCCATATTGACTCCCACATATTCATCGATGATTATATCGGATGAACCATGATGCCATGATTCAATTAATCCCATATATGTATTCCCTTTGTCACGCGATATTTTACTTGCTCGAGATTTGATCGTTGGTATTGGCATACCTAGTTCAATCTCGTTCACAGCAAGTACTTTACTCGTTCCATAATCCGATATCACTTTGTGATTAACTCCTTAACCACGTTCTTGCAAGCGGTGTTGATATCGATTACCGAGTGGGACCGAAGTATATATCTCCGACTCGGGAGGGACAAATTCCATCTCGATACATACAACCCAACAAGTACTTTCTGATCACCTGAGAGACACCTTTATGATCACCCTTACATAGGATGATGTTTGATGGCCTCAAAGCTTTCTTTCGATACTAGGGAGTTGTATTATCTCATGGTCTAAGGAATACAATACTCGACATAGGAAAAAGCTTCGCAAAGATGAACACGATGACACGATCTAATTGCTCTGCTTAATTTGGGTCTGTCCATCATATCATTCTCCTAATGACAGGATCTCATTATTAATCGACAACTCATATCTATGGTTAGGAAACCTTAACCATCATTAATCAATGAGCTAGTCCATAGAGGAGTACTAGGGGCACGGTGTTGTTCATAAACCACACAAGTATCAAAATTATCGCTTAATACAATTCTAGCATGGAATATAAACTTTATCATGAACAAGAATTATAATAATAACATCTTTATTATTGCCTCTAGGGCATAATTCCAACAGTCTCCCACTTGCGCTAGAGTCAATAATCTAGTTTACATCTGGCAACAATCTAACACCCATGGAATTAAGGTGCTGATCATGTTTTTCTCGTGGAAGAGGTTTAGTCAACGGATCTGCGACATTCAGATCCGTATGTACTTTGCTAATCTTTAGATCTCCATCTGCTATATAATCTCGAATTATATGAAAACGGCGGTTGATGTGCTTGGTCTTTGGATGATATCTCGGTTCCTTAGCCAGTGCTATGGCACCAGTGTTGTCGCACAATATCTCCATTGGGTCGAAGGCACTTGGAACCACACCAATCTTAGTGATGAAGTTCCTGATCCAAACTCCTTCACTTGATGCTTCTGAAGCAGCCATGTATTCCGCTTCTGTTGTAGATCCTACGATCACGCTTTGCTTGTGGCTTCTCCAGCTCACAGCTCCACCATTCAAAATATAAACGTATCCTGTCTGAGATTTAGAATCATCCGAGTCGGTGTCGAAACTAGCGTCGACGTAACCTTTTATGACGAGCTGCTCATCACCTCCATAGACCAAGAACATTTCTTTAGTCCTATTTAAATACTTTAGGATGTTCTTTACGGCTGTCCAGTGTTCCACTCCTGGATCACTTTGGTATCTGCTCGTCAAACTAAGAGCATTGGACACATCCGGTCTAGTACATAGAATGGCATACATGATAGAACCTATGGCCGAGCCATATGGCACTTTTCTCATAGTATCTATATCGTTTACCATAGCCGGACACTGAGCCTTGCTCAATATCTTACCTGACAACATGGGCAATGAACCTTTCTTTGCTTTATCCATTCTGAACCTTTTCAGAACTTTGTCTAGATATGTACTTTGGCTTAAAGCTATTAGGCGTCTTTGTCTATCTCTATAGATTTTGATGCCTAATATATAAGCAACTTCTCCTAGTTATTTCATTGAAAAACATTTATTCAAATAACTCTTCACATTGTTAAGCATACCAATGTCATTTCCAATAATCAATATGTCATCCACATATAGTACCAAAAATGTCACCGATCTCGCACTCACTTTCTTGTAGATACAAGCTTCGTAGCAATTTGGAACAAATCCAAAGCTCTTGATCACTTGATCAAAACGAAGGTTCCAACTCCGAGATGCTTGCGTGAGTCCATAAATGGAACGCTGAAGTTTGCACACCTTATTAGCATCCTTAGGATCGACAAAACCTTCGGGCTGCATCATATACAACTCTTCATCAATGTTGCCATTGAGGAACGCAGTCTTGAAATCCATCTGCCATATTTCATAATCATGAAATGCAACAATTGCTAATAAAATCCGAATGGACTTAAACATCGCTACGGGAGAGAAAGTCTCATTGTAGTCAAAACCTTGAACTTGCCAAAACAATTTGCGACAAGCAGAGCTTTATAGACAGTAACATTACCATCCGCGTCCGTTTTCTTCTTGAAAATCCATTTGCACTCAACGGCCTTACGGTCGCTAGGAGGGTCCACCAAAGTCCATACTTGGTTCTCGCTCATGGATCCAAATTCAGACTTCATGGCCTCTAGCCATTTCTCAGAGTCTAGGCTCATCATTGCTTCCTTATAGTTCGCAGGTTCACTGTTGTCTAATAACAAGATGGTTGAGAAAGGGTTGCCGTACCATTCAGGAGTGGCACGTACCTTGTCGACCTGCGAAGTTCAGTAGTAGCATCGTTCGAAGTTTCATGATCCTCGTCATTAGCTTCCTCTCTTGTTGGTGCAGACGCCACTAGAACAATTTCAGGTGCTGCGCTACTCTCCAACTCGAGAGAAGGTTCAGTAACCTCGTCTAGGTCTACCTTCCTCCCACTCACTTCTTTAGAGAGAAACTCCTTCTCAAGAAAGGATCCGTTCTTCGCAACAAACACTTCGCCTTCGGATCTGTGGTAGAAGGTATAACCAATCGTTTCCTTAGGGTATCCCATGAAGACGCATTTCTCCGCTTTGGGTTCGAGCTTGTCCGGCATCAACTTCTTGACGTAAGCTTCACATCCCAAACTTTAAGAAACAACAACTTAGGTTTAGCACCAAACCATAGTTCATACGGTGTCGTCTCAACGGATTTAGATGGTGCCCTATTTAAAGTGAATGCAGCAGTTTCTAATGCATAACCCCAAAATGATAAAGGAAAATCTATAAGAGACATCATTGATCGCACCATATCTAATAGAGTTCGATTCCGGCGTTCAGACACACCATTGCGCTGTGGTGTTCTGGGTGGCGTGAGTTGCGAAACGATTCCACTTTCTTTAAGATGCGTGAGAAAATCATAACTCAAATATTCACCTCCACGATCGGATCGTAGAAATTTAATTTTCCTGTTATGATGGTTTTCCACTTCGTTCTGAAATTCTTTGAACTTTTCAAATGTTTCAGATTTATGTTTCATTAAATAGATATACCCATATCTACTTAAGTCATCAGTAAAAGTGAGAAAATAGCTATATCCACCACGCGTCGAAATACTCATTGGTCCGCATACATCGGTATGTATGATTTCCAATAAGTCCGTTGCTCGCTCCATTATTCCGGAGAATGGAGTTTTGATCATCTTGCCCATGAGGCACGGCTCGCACGTGTCAAATGATTCAAAATCAAGAGACTCCAAAATTCCATCAGAATGGAGTTTCTTCATGCGTTTTACACCAATATGACCTAGACGGCAGTGCCACAAATAAGTTGGATTATCACTATCTACTTTGCATCTCTTAGCCTCAATGTTATGGATGCGCGTTTCATTGCTTTCGAGATTCAGAAGAAATAAACCATTCACAACAGCTGCATGACCATAAAAGATGTTATTCATATAAATAGAACAACCATTATTCTCCGATTTAAATGAATAACCGTCTTGCAATAAACACGATCCAGATATAATGTTCATGCTCAACGCAGGCACATAATAACACTTATTAAGGTTTAAAACTAATCCCGAAGGTAAAACTAAGGAGAGCGTGCCGACGACCATCACATCAACTTTTGATCCATTGCCAACGCGCATGGTCACCTCATCCCTTGCTAGCCGCCGTCTATTCCGTAGCTCATGTTTCGAGTTACAAATGTTAGCAACTAAACCAGTATCATATAACCAGGCACTACAACGAGCGCTAGTAAGGTAAACATCAATAACATGTATATCAAATATACCTTTAATGGTGCCAGCCTTCTTGTCCGCTAAGTACTTCGGACAGTTGCACTTCTAGTGACCCTTGTCCTTGCAATAGAAGCACTCAGTGTCCGGCTTAGGTCCAGACTTGAGCTTCTTCTCAGCAGGGGCAACGCGCTTGCTGCTGCCTTTCTTGAAGGATTTCTTTGCACCCTTACCTTTCTTAAAGCTAGGGGTCTTGTTGACCATCAACACATGATTATCTTTCTTGATGTCCACCTCCGCAGCTTTCAGCTTAGCGAAGAGCTCAGTGATCGTATCAGTGGAACCAATTTGATTGTGAGTAACTACAAAACCTTTGTAGCTAGGAGGGAGTGATTGCAGAACTCTGTCAATCTTGAGCTCTTCTGGAATCTTGAAGTCCAGTTGCTCTAGAAGTTGAGTGTAGCCCGACATATTAATGGCGTGCTCACTAACGGAACTCCCTTCCTCCATCTTGCAGTTAAAGAACTTCTCAGAGATCTCATATCTCTCAGAACGGGCCTGAGTCTGAAATATGGTTTTCAGTTCCTCAAGTATCTCAAAGGGCCCGACGAACTCCTCAAAATGATTTTGAAGTTCCGGTTCCATAGCAAACAACATGGTACTCTTAATCACTCCATAATCATCTTTGCGTGACTGATAAACAACTTTTTCATCAGTCGGCGCATCAGTAGCAGGGGCGTCACCTAGCGCTTTCTCTAGTACATAGTCCTTTTGTTCGCCAGCGAGAATGATTCTCAGATTGCGGAACCAGTTGGTGAAGTCAGGCCCATTGTCCTTAAGCTTTTCTTTCTCAGCAAAAACGTTGAAGTTGAAGTTGGACTTAGCCATTTGATCTACAAAATTTGCAAATACAATTTAGACTATGTTCATGATAACTAGTTCAACTTAATCAAATTACTAGATGAACTCCCACTAAATTCAACATCCCTCAAGTTGTTTAGTGAACACGACCCAAATTCACCACACCTGATCCGATCTTCACGAGAAGAGATGTGGTTTCAATGGTGGACAACAAAGTGTCGATCATATCATTCATATGACTCATGTTTAACCTTTTGGTTCGTGTGTTCTGAGGCCATGTCTGTACATGCTAGGCTCGTCAAGTCAAACCCAAGTATATCCGCGTGTGCAAAACTGTCTTGCACCCGTTGTATGTGAACGTAGAGTTTATAGCACCCGATCATCACGAGGTGCTTGAACACGACGAACTTTCGCAACGGTGCATACATGGGGAGAACACAATTTTATCTTGATCTTTAAGTGAGAATCATCTTATAATGCTACCGTCGCGATCTAAGCATAATAAGATACATAAAAGGATAAACATCACATGCATATAATTTTATGTGACATGGTATAGCCAATCTCCGCGCAATGATCTCCATCTTATGCGCGCCAGCATGATCTCCATCACTCCACCATGAATAGCAACTACAACTATTGCTAACTACTTAGCGATAAAGTAAAGCTATTACATAGCGTATAAGAAGTTGACACGCGGGTCATACACAATTATAAAGACAACCATATGGCTCCTACCGGTTGTGAACTCATCGACATGCAAGTCGTGAAATATTATAAAACATGATCATTGCATACATCATACACATCATGTCTTGGGCCATACCATATCACAAAACACTCCCTGCAAAAACAAGTTAGACGCCTCTACTTTGTTGTTGCATGTTTTACGTGGCTTATGGGAGTAACAAGATAAGAACGATTCTTACCTACAAAAAGCCACAACGGTGATATTATGGTTGCCAACATCCGTTGTAAATCCCATGACAACTATAGTGAGAGAAACAGGCATCCACCAGCCGCATGTGTGGAACAAGCCACACGTCAAGTGCGGAGCCGGTCTCGCGAAAGAGGTCGCGTAAAGTTGGCCTGGACTGCTTCGATCTCACTATGCCACGTCATAAGAAATACACAACAAGAGGTTTGCAACAGAAAACATCAATGCCCGCAACAAGCATGTTGCGTTCTACTCGTGAAACACATCTACGCATAGATCTAGCTCTGATACCACTGAAGGGTTTCGCATCATAGTAAATCAAAAAAAATTACGGATGCGAACAAGAAAGCCAAGATCTAATCTAGCAGATTCAATCAACAATCGAGATATATGAGATCTTCATACCCTTGAAGAAATCGCACAGCGGAAACGTTCAACAGAACATGGTTGATGTAGTCGTACTCGCCGTCTCCTCCTCGCGATCCGATCCGATCCTACGCCGCAAGTGGCGGCGCCTCCGAGAGATGCACACGTACGGTTCCGCGACGTCTCCTCCTTCCTTGGTCCAGCAAGTATGGTGGAGAGATAGATTGTATATGCAGCACGACGGCGTGGTGCTTATGGTGGAGAGTTTCTGCAGCAGGGCTTCGCCTACGCGCAGTCGGGAGAGAGAGAGGTGGAGGGGCAGCATGACGGCGTCTAGGGTTGGAGGAGTGGGAGGGGAAGGGTGCGCCCCTGCCCTCCTTATATAGGGGGCTGGCCGCCCCCCTTGGCCCCTCCTCCAAGCCCTAGGGCGGCGGCCCCAAGGGTGGAGTGGGGGGCAAGTTTTCCCCCTTCCTTCTAGAAGGCTCCCCTAGGGTTTCCCCTAAGGCTGGCCGGCTGGGACTTGGGGCCTTGTGCCCCTGGCCCAAAGTGGCCAGGGCACTTCCCCTTAGGCCCACGGAGGCCTCCAACAAGTGGGCCCACGTTGGTCCCACTCCGGAACCTTCTAGAACCTTCCGGTACAATACCGATAAACTCTGAAACGATTCCGAAATAAAAAACTGCTTTCCTTTATATGAATCTTATTCTCCGGACCATTCCGGAACCTCGCGTGATGTCCTGGATCTCATTCGAGACTCCGAACAAAAACTCATAAACCAATTATCCATTCTATCCTAGCATCGATGCACGTTAAGTGTGTGAACCTACGGGTTCGAGAATATGCAGACATGATCTTCCATCAATAATCAATAGCGGGATCTGGAAACCCATATTGACTCCCACATATTCATCGATGATTATATCGGATGAACCACGATGCCAGGATTCAATTAGTACCATATATGTATTCCCTTCGTCACGCGATATTTTACTTGTCCGAGATTCGATCATTGGTATCGGCATACCTAGTTCAATATCGTTCACAGCAAGTACTTTGCTCATTCTGTAATCCGATATCACTTTGTGATTAACTCCTTAACCACGTGCTTGCAAGCGGTGTTGACATCGATTACCGAGTGGGCCCGAAGTATATCTCTCCGACTCAGGAGGGACAAATTCCATCTCGATACATACAACCCAACAAGTACTTTCTGATCACCTGAGAGACACCTTTATGATCACCCTCACATAGGATGACGTTTGATGGCCTCAAAGCTTTCTTCCGATACCTGGGAGTTGTATTATCTCATGGTCTAAGGAATACAATACTTGACATAGGAAAAAGCTTCGCAAAGATGAACACGATGACACGATCTAATTGCTCTGCTTAATTTGAGTTTGTCCATCATATCATTATCCTAATGACATGATCTCATTATTAATCGACAACTCATGTCTATGGTTAGGAAACCTTAACCATCATTAATCAATGATCTAGTCCATAGAGGCGTACTAGGGACACAGTGTTGTTCATAAACCACACAAGTATCAAAGTTTCCGCTTAATACAATTCTAGCATGGAATATAAACTTTATCATGAACAAGAATTATAATAATAACATCTTTATTATTTCTTCTAGGGCATAATTCCAACAACCGCCACCGCCACCTTGCGCCGCTACCGCCCTAGCCGCTGCCGGCTGATACGTCGTAAACATATCTATATTTTTGATGGTCCATGCTTGTTTAGTATCCACTTTGCTTTGCTTTGTCTACACTTTGAGGTATTTTTATACATTTTTTGGGACTAACCTATTAACAAGATGTCGCAGTGCCAGTTGCCTGTTTTCTGCTGTTTTTGGTTTTAGAAAAGCTAGTAAGGAAATCTTCTCGGAATTGGACGGGACAAAAGCCCAAGTCAATATTTCACCGAGGAGAAAACAGAGACCAAAGGGCAGCCGGAGGGGCGCCACAGGGTGGCCACCCCCCCCCACGCACGGGCCCACCCTGGGCCGAGCCTGGGCAGGGTGTGCTCCCCCTTGGCCTCCCTCCTTCCTCGCCTCTTCGCCTAAATAAACCCCAAGATGCCAAAACCCTAAGTACCCGATCAGATCTCCACGAAACAGTCCGTAGCCACCGCCACCATCGTCCCTAGATCGGGGGGATCTAAAGCTCTTCCCGGCACCCTGCCGGAGGGGAGAGATCATCCCGGAGGCCTTCTTCATCACCATGTCAGCCTCTGGTATGATGCGTGAATATTTCATCCTTGGACTATGGGTCCATACAATATCTAGATGGTTGTTTCTCCTCCACTATCATGTATTCTTGATTATTGATTCTATCATGTCTTCTTGATTATTAATTCTATCATGTTTATGTTGTTTTAGATCTTGCATGCTCTCCGTTTCTAGTAGCTATCTTGGCCAATTAGATGCTAGTGACTCCAAGAGGGAGTATTTATGCTCGATGGTGGGTTCATGCCTCTACTGAATCTGGGGAAGTGACAGAAATCTCTAAGGTTGTAGATGTGTTGTTGCTACTAGGGAGAAACATCAATCTTTTGTTCATGGAAAAATTGTATTGTTTACTTTATACACATTGCTTAATGCAGTTATCCATTGCTTGCAACTTAATAATGGAGGGGGTTCGGATGATAACCTGAAGGTGGATTACTAGTCATAGATGCATTTGGATGGCGGTCTATGTATATTTTTGTAATGCCCAATCAAATCTCATAGAATCATGAATGTCTAGTATTCCATTGCTATGCCTTGCCCTGTACTGTCAATTGCCCCGATGTAATTTGTTTACCCAGCATGTGATGTTATTTATCTTAAGGAGAACACATCTAGTGAACTATGGACCCCGGTCCAATCTTTACCATTGTTACATCATCTATTGTTACTGTTTACTTTCTGCAAGCAGCCACTACCTTCCACACCATACGTTTAATCCTTTGTTTTCAGCAAATTAGTGAGATTGACAACCTCACTGTAAGTTGGGGCAAAGTCTTGAGTTTGTGTTGTGCAGGTTTCCAAGTTGCTAGCAACACCTTGTAGTTGTTTCCTTGGTCCTACAGGTTCGATAACCTTGGTTTCATAACTGGGGGTAAACTTACTGCTGTGCTCATCATACCTTCCTCTTAGGGTTTCCCAACGAAGCTCTAAAGTGATCTGAGCTCATCATGACGTTTCCTGGCTCTGTTGCCAGGGAGTTAAGGACGGCTTCACAAGGGGAGTCCTTCACAAGATTTCTCTTTAATTTGTTTTTCTTTTTCTTAGTTTATTTTGCTTTGTTTTGCTTGCTTATTTTTATCAAAAATTCCAAAAAGTTTAGTTTCGTTTGGTTTGCCTTTTCTTATCAAAAACACAAAAAAATTAGTTCCTACTATAGTTGTTGGTTTGTTATTGCCTTGCTTTGTCCTGCTTTGTATCAATGGTTGGTTTCTTTGAAACTAGATCTTATTGGCAAGGTGGGTTCACGGAAGAACAGAAATATTATTATAAGTGAAAGGGCATGTATGCCCCCATGTGTGGTTTTGGTAATTAATGCAAATCTCTACGGAGTAATATGTAAATCGAGTTTCGTTTGTAGGTTTGTCCATTGGCGTCGTTTGGGCCATGTTGGTCTCAAGGTTTGTAACACCCTCAGAATCGACCCTATGCAAGTGTTAGCGAAACCCGCCAAACCCGCATAGAAACGATTCAAAGGTGCCCACCAGGCACTTTCGTGCGGGTGGAAAACGAAGTAATAACATTACACAACAGTCCTCGATGGGACCCACAGAACAGATATATAACAGCGACTCCATGAGTCAAGAATACAGATATATAGTACAAAGATCCAAATCACCTTGAAAATGGTAGAGCGTCCGACTACGGACAAGATGCAAATGGGGCTAAGAGCCCTGAAGAATAACCAATGGCGTCCATAACCCTGCCCAGGCCAAGCCGGAAGGGTAACCCTGCTAACGACGTCGATCTCAAAACCTGCTTAAACAAAAGGGGTGCCGACAAAGGGCAGAGGAAAAAGAGGAGCGTCAGTACTGAGGCCAGTACACGGCGAGGCTAGAATTCGGCGGTCCTCGCCTACATAGGTATGGTGGACTGAAGCGGCAGCATGCACTACACAACCTATAGAGACTCGATACAACTGTCGGCTATCAGAGAGGGATAAGAAAGACCTATTCGGAACCAACCTGATGCTACCATCAAACAAACCCATCCTGGCGTTTCCCCCTCGAGACCAAACGAGGAAGTCAACCGAGGAACTCACACCGTTGGCAGTTTTATTTATTCAGTTATTGTTGTAGAAATTACTAGTCAAGTATAGATAATCATCCTGATAAAATAAGCAGTGGGCCGTTTTAGTTATCCATTCCGTTATAGTTGCAACACTTACTAATCAGATACAAATAGCATGAGATAACCCCAAAACCCAGCAGTTGTTGGTACTTTTATTTAGCCATTCCCTTGTTGTTGCAATACTTACTAGTCAGGTACAATGGTCGCCAACGACAACCCAAACAAGCAATTGTGGGCAGTTTTATTTAGCCATTCCATTATAGTGAAGCTGATTACTAGCCATTATAAAGTCAAATTTATAGCACTACTTTAGTTATAGTTGTCTATGATCGAGATACTGTGCTCCAAGTCATCCATAACCGCGGACACGGCTTTCAGAAAGTTTTACCCGGCCGGGGTGCACAAATAGCAACACACACACGATCGACCTCGGAAAAACCAAATCAAAACCCAACGAGGCTTTCACGACAGAGCAATCACAAGATTCAGAAATATTTCAGGGGGCCACCCCTTGGAGTACACCCGCAACGAAGTTAGCTGACTTCGAGACGGACCCGAGGTTTGTGGGGCCGGCTGTAAGCGACTGGGAACCCAAAACCGGGCTTGTCGATACCGCGTAAACGGGTCACAATTCCTAAACAGTACAGTGTGCTCCTCGCACAATCGTAAATAAAGCAGTAGCATGGCATAAGTACATGATAGTAAATAAAACCTCAAACTAGTTTGTGGCCCCAAGAAATAAGAATGAATCAAGCTCTGGCTAAGGGGGGGTCCCATAATTCCCCGTATGTGGATAGCGCGATAAATCAAGGAACAGGTATCAAGCACTCGGGGTCCTACGGGACACAATTGGGCGGTCGGAAACCAAATATTATCTATCACCCACCGATGCCTCTGCTTACTTACTTCAATTTTAGTTGTTAAACAGGAATTCAAGTGAACGATAAATAAAGCCGAGATCATCTCCAACATCAAACATGTGGCAATACTCCAACAACTGTGGTACATGGCGACACGCAACAGCACTTGAGCAAGCGACTACGACGCGCAGGTCCAACTATCTACCAAACAACAGGTAATAGGAGGTGGCCATGGCAATATAAGGCTGCAAGGGATATCACGGGTACGAAACTAGAGCATCGCAACACAGGTAGCAATATATCAATAGGAGGGAAATAAATACTATAAAAGCAAGATAGGTAGAAAGGGGGAGATGCTCGCCTGAAATATTGTCGAAGGTTCAGCCGAAGATCGGGTCGAAGCTCACATCAACTCAACGGCCTTATCCGCGAAGAAGCAAAACACTAGGATAAACACCGGATGCAATATTTAATACTACGGCAAAAGATCGGGCATGATGCATGTATGATGTATGGCATGGCAAAGGTGCAATGCAATTAGGTCATATTAAGCGGAACCGGGGT
This sequence comes from Avena atlantica, assembly GCA_910589765.1. NCBI lineage: Eukaryota > Viridiplantae > Streptophyta > Magnoliopsida > Poales > Poaceae > Avena > Avena atlantica. The sequence continues at coordinate 339,075,984 of OU342738.1, read as the reverse complement.
CCCGACATTTAATTAAACGGTTCAAGTTATTTATCTACCCCGCAAATTAAATTTTGTTCGAACATGGAAAAATATATCACCGGTTCGCTACACCAATTTAAATGAGGCCAATATAAGGCTAGATTTGCCCGCATATGGGCCCCATATTTAATTATGAGGTGAATCGGCATAAGGCCCCCAAACCACACAATATGCATGCGAGATGAATGATTTAATGCAACAAGTAATATCATTTAATAAAATAAGGTCTCGGGTTTTGGTTCACACATTAGGGTTCGACGATCTTGGTTCGGGGTTCGGGGTCGGTCTCAGGGTCCGGATCTGGGGTTCGGGGTGCGACGGAAATGTTCTCGGATAATGGAGGTAGGTCTTGTCGCATCCGTGGTCTTCGGGTTTGCTTCAATCGGGTCCATGACGGAGTACTTGTCGCCCCATGTGGAATCCTTGTCGATCTGTGGCGATGATCTCAGGTTTGGGTCTCCGGGGTTCAGGGGTCTCGGCGTCCGTGACGAAGATCATGGCATCCGTGAGGGAGAACATGGCATGTCGAGCTCGGTCTTCGGGGTCCTGCGGGAGAGCTTGGCGTTCTGCGGTCTTCGGTTCCGCGTGGCAGATCTTGTGGATCCGAGGTGGAGGCCTCAGCGTTCCGTGTAGAAGATCTTGTTGCGTCCGTGAAGGCGATACTCGAGTATGGCCTTCTGGGGTTCCGGGAAGGAGAACATGGTATTCCTTGATGAAGAACTTGATGTTCCAGGTCGGAGCCGCGTGTGTCCAGGATTATCTCACTCGTCGATCATGATTCCCTCGTCATCAGACGGTCTTGGGCGTCGAGTCACACCGTCATAGGGGACATCAACAGGGACCAGGGACACTATGCAGAGCATGGTCCTGGCCAGGGTCATGGACGCGCCCAGGACAACCGTTGCGGCACACGGCAGGAGGCTAGTCCGAGGCGGCCAGAAACTGGGGATCGAGGCGGCGCTGCATCGGAGGACGAGGACGGCGACAGCGGTGCGAGGCCGAGGCAGGGGGTGGTGAGGCAGGGCTGGCCGCGGACAGACGGGCACGGGCCGCGGTGGCCGACGAGGGAGGCGAGGAAGGCGGGGTCGGGGCCGGTGGGGGCGAGCGGGTCCGCGAGGCGGGGAGGCGCGGCCAGGAGAGCGGTGGTGGGTGACGAAGGAGGGCCGCGGCCGCGGGCGCCGTCGGAAGGTGGAGGCGAGGCCGGCCAGGCGGGGCCTGGGGGTGAGTGGCGGAGGCGGGTGGGGCTGCTGCGGCCTGCGGGGGTGGGGGCAGGCGCACAGAGGAGGGGAGGCCCGGGCGGCGGCGGAGAAGAGGGCCGCGCAAGGACGGGCGGCGAGGAGGCCGACGGGGAGGCGGGAGCCTGGCGACGTCTGGCCGGCGGTGGGCGCGGTGCAGAGAGGAGCGGGAAGAGGGACACGGGGAGGCGAGTGGGCCGGAAGCAGCGGGGCGAGGAGGAGCTCCGGCGAGGGAGGCAGAGCTCGCCGGGCGGCGCTGGATGCGGTCTCCGGCGGCGGGGCGGCGGGGGAGGGAGGCAGCGGTGCGCGTCGGGGGAGGAAGGAGAGAGGGAGGGAGAGGAGGAAGAGGAACAGGGCACGGGGCAGGTGCGGTGGGACCCAGGGCGGCAGGGGCTGTCGGGGCATGGGACGTGGGGTGCGGTCGGTCTGGGGAGGGAGTGGGTGGGTCCGGCGGGTCAGGGAGAGGGGTTGGTGGCGCGTGGGCCAGGCGCGGGTGGTGAGGTGGAGGGGAGAGGGGGTTTGGGGGGTTGAGGTGGCAGCAGGAGAGTGGTTGGGGGGGAGAGAGAGGATGAGGTGGCAGCAGGAGATTGGTGGGGGTGAGGTGGAGGAGGGGTGGGTAGATTAGGTTGGGTAGGTCAGGGATTTAGGTGGACCGATTTGGACTGGGGTGGTCGTTCGGGTCGAATCGGCCCGTTCGGCTGCCCCCACTAAAATAATTAAATATTTTGTTGGTTTAAAACAAAGCTTTTGCAACTCGATAGCAACAAAACAAAAATAATCCGGTGACCCGGGTTTTGCGTTTGAACAAAGACGGGGCGTTTAGAAAATAAAGACAGGTTTTTCCGCAAATAGTTTTATGCAAGCAAATGCAAGATGATGACGATGCTCAAATGCAATGTGGCCTGATGACATGAGCATGCGGTCATGATGATGCAATGCACAAAAACAACGCGATTTTCTAGTAGTGGTTTTGCGGGATGCCACAAGGTTGAAAGATGAAGAAATGTCCAAGGGATTTGTGCCATTGGGGTCATGAAGAAATAAGGAGCTTGAAGGTTGATCAAGATAAGTGCAAAGAGTTGCATCAAGATGGATCAACCTCAAGAAGGGATGAACAAGGGCAAGCTCAAGATGCTCCATCTCTAGAAGATCACATGCTTGAATCTTGCCATCCTCGTGATCATGGAGTGATGAAGACAATTTCAAAGAAGAGGCTTCCCAATAGAGTATGGGGGATCAACTTGCAAGTATTCATCAAGCAAGAGCGAGCGAGAGCAATCAAGAAGGGTGTTCCCTCTTGAGAAGAACAAGACGGTTTTCATCAAGTTCAAGTGGAATGCTCAAGGCTAAGGTATGATCTTGATAGGGATTCTCTTTTTTCGGTCTCGTGTTGTTAGTTGGGAGACCGGGTTTAGGATAGATAGCCATACTATCAAGAGGGGCTCTCAAGCGCGTGTCTTGATCGCATCATTCGGCGAGAGCTCAAACCTTTGCATACATAGTATCATCTTTCTTGGTTGTTATTTGGTTGTTGTCCATGAGAGGATCTAGAGCTTGTGGTCATCATCATAAAAAGCTCTAGTTCATCAAATAAGGATTTCACTTGCATATCTTATTGCGGTTTTTGATCTTGCGAGTTTTTAGGCTCCACACCTTGGGAGATACATCACATATATATGTTCATGGTATTTTCTCCCTAGGTTATACCCAATATTTCGATCTTGCGAGTTTCTCGGCTCCACACCTTGGGATTCTATTTGTTGTTATCTTTCCAACAAAATTGGTTTTATCTCGTTTGGAGTTCGGATGCGAAAGCTATTGCAGTTTTGGTTTCTGGATTTTCCCTGACCGGAAGTTTCGGCTACCCACCGGAAGTTCCACTAGGGCATTTTGCCGCCGGAAGTTCTGGTGGAAGTTCCAATTCTTCTTCCGCTCACATAATGTTTCCTCTCTGACTGGTTTTTTGTATTTAACGGAATTTGGATCGGAAGTTTCAGCGATAATACCGCCCCCACCGGAAGTTCCGGCAAGGGACCGGAAGTACCGCTCGGGCATAAATGCCGCCGGTAGTACCGGGTGAATTTCCGGCTCTTGTTCCGCCCATGTTCAGTATACTTCTGTATGGAAGTGTTCTATTTGACAGAACTTTAGTCGGAATTTCCACCAGAAGTTCCGCTCCCACCGGAAGTTCCGGTGGACTGACGGACGTTCCGACCAGGCTCGCATTTTCAGTCTCTCGCATCGCTGTTTTATGACTGTTGGCTGTGTGCCACCGGAAGTTCCAGCCTCCCACCGGAAGGTCCGGCCAGGGTCGCGTTTGCCCATAACGGGCAGATCTGGGAGCCCTTTAAAAGGTGCTCCTCTTCCCCTTCGTGGGCACTAGCTCTTTTCTTGGTTCTTGTCTTTCTCTCTCTCCTCCATTGTTGACCTTGAGAAGAGATTTCCCTCTCCCCTTTCCCTTCCTATGATTATTGCATCTTTCTGAGGGATTTGAGAGAGGAGATCTAGATCTACAATCCCCTAAGCCAAATCCCTTCTTTGTGAAGGAATCATTGGGATCTAGATCTTGGAGAGTTTTGTGTTCTCCTCTTGTGTTCTTCCTCTCTTATTCCCCCAATAGCTTTTGTAGCTTTGGTGGAATTTGAGAGAGAATGACTTGCCTCTTGAATTTTTTTCATAGGTTTGAGTTCTCCTCGGAAATTCGGCGAGTACAAGCCTGTGGGCTTGTTACTCTTGGGTTCTTGGAACCCTAGACAGTTGTGTGGTTGGTTTGTTGACCTTTTGTGGTCTTGTTGACCTTTTGTGGTCTTGTAGCCTTTTGTTGATTTGTTGGCCTTTTGTGGTGTTGTAGCCTTTTGTGGCTTTGTTGTTGGGAGCCTCCAATTGAATTGTGGTGATAGCCCAATATTGTTCGGGTTCGGTGATCGCCCTCAAGTGTCCCATAGTGGAGTGAGTGCCCGCATTTTGTGGTGCGCACTCGGGAGAATAGGTTGAGCCTTTTGTGGCGTTGGTGAGTTGCGTGCTTCCGCATCCGGGGTGAGGCCTTGTGTGGCGTTGGGTGAGCATCGAGCCACCACACCTCAAGGTGAGCCATTTGTGGAGTTCGGAGAGCATTGCGCCATCGCAGACGTAGCTTCTTTGGAAGTGAACTTCGGGAAACAAATCTTCGCCTCCGCGTCCATCGGTTATCTCTCAACCGAGCCCTTTACTTATGCACTTTACTTTGTGATAGCCATCGAGCTTGAAGTATTTATATCTTGTTATCACCTTGTTGCTTGAATTTCTTAGCATAGGTTGTTGGTGCACTTAGGTGAACCTACTGGTTAGGTTTTGTGCTTAATAAATTAAACATTAGTTATATTCCGGATTTACTTGAGCCTAAACCGTAATATTTTTTAAAATCCTATTCACCCCCCTATAGGAGATGTCCATTGCACTTTCAATAAGGAACACCGTTTGTCACAAAAAGCGAAACACTTATGGGAACAAATTGATAAATTGAATACCATTGCTAGAAACATGTTCTCTACTTATAATGTTAGTTATTGCTTTATCAAATCGTGTAGCTATAGGAGGTATAAACACCTCCCTTTTTAATGTGAATATAATGATAATGTTACCAAATATTCTTATGTTAAGGGAAATTATGACTTTTATGATGTGGAACATATTGAAGAATTTATTGCCTGGAAGGGTGCATTCGAACTTGCTAGTTTGCTTGAAAATACTGATGATGCACCTTATAAATATGAGGTTTAAGATATAATTAAATTTTCCTTTGATAATTCGAAGGAAGAAAATGGTGTCACATCCCAAAATTTTCCAAATTTTGAAATCTGAAAAATAAATAATTTTTAAAATTTAGGGTGAAAAGAAACTTTTTGGTTCAAAATGGAAACATCAAAACCCTTCTTGAACAAACTTTGAATAAAATGGAATCCAACAAATTTCAATCAACTGAAATGCATTCGACAATGAATGTATCTTGGAATTTAAACACTTGGAGAAGATAAACCAAAACCCTAAAACCCTAGTGGAAGAAAATCATTTCAAAGACCTTCCTAAGACTATGGATTTGATCCATATAAAATTTAGCAACAAATATTTATAGATGATCAAAAATGTTAAACCAAAAATATTATAAGACCGTAGACATTGGTTTCATTCAATTTGGAGCCATGGCTAAAAACTTATGAATTTAATAAGATGAAAGGAAACAATTGCCAAGGCTAATAAAACTCCTATCTAAAAATCCAAACCAAATTGTGAGCAAAATAATCCTAAGGAGATTTAAAAGGATAAACAAATATTAAATAAAATTCTACAAATTGGAGTGACCAATTTTGGATCTATAAATAAAAAGATATGGATTTTATAAGGCAAAGAAAGAAATAAATAAGGAATATTTAAAAGCCAAATTAAATCTTGGCCAAATCCATAAACAAATAAAATGAAGGATTATTGAATAATAAAAAAGAATAAAAGATTATTTAAATAAAATCATAAGGATTGAACAATATCCAATTTTATTAAATAAAGATAATATGCCTGAACCAAATAATAAATCCTAATAAAATTATTTAGGAGGCAATTTAAATCTTAAATTAAATCCATAACAAATGGAACAAAGATAATTCAAATCCAAATAAAATAAAGGGATAAAGAATAATCAAATAAAAACATATGGGACTAAACTATATTCAAATTATTTAAATGGATACAAATCCCTAATGTAAATGAATAATTAAATCATGAGAAAATAATAAATGGGAATTTACCAAAATGGATTAAAAAGTTATCTAACTAACTTAAAAGAATTTTTTGAATAAAATTTAAATGGGATTAAAACCATATTTGATTTGAATAAAGACAATTGCCCAATTTAAATGATTAATAAATCACATTAAAATATTTTAAATAATAATTCAAAGTGAATTATTTACACTAACAAATAAATGAAACCTACTAAAAAGGGTTTGGTAAAAATTAGAATTCAAATAAGAGTTTGAAATTATAATTAAAATCTTATTTGAATAAAGACAAGTGTCTATTATAAATAAACAATAAACCATAAATGAATAAAATAATTATTCTAGAATGGAATTTGAAATACATTGATAAACAATATTAAAAGCTTACTGAAAAGTTTGGAAGGTTCTGAATTCAAATGGTTGTTTGAATTGTTTGAACAAATTCAAAACAGAAAAAGAAACAGGAAGGAAAAAAGAAAAACTAGCCCAGCCCAACTAACCTGACCCAGGCCCATCGCCAGCCCACGCGGGAAAACCCCTCTCTCACTCAAACCCGCACCCCTCGACCGCTGACAAGACGACCCCACATGCAAACCCGCACCTCACTGACTTGGCAGCCCCACCGCCAGCTCACCTTGTCGTCTACCCCGCGACCCATTCCCCCTCTCCCTCATAGCTGTTCTCTGACGTTAATTCCTCGCGTAAATTAGCGTTAATGGCCGCTTGATTTTCGCCCGTGACATTTCCCTCTTAAACGCATGTCTCTCCTCTCTCATTCCCCTCAACCCCCACACCTCTCGGCCACCAGGCTGCTCCAATTTCTCGCAGCAACGCCACTGCCCCGACGACCTTCCCCGGTCGATTCCGGCGAGCACGACCCTCCCTATTGCCCCCAGAGCAAACGATCGTGCTCCCCATCGTCCCCTGCACCCTCCAGGATCCTCAGCTCGCCCGCACGCGCTCCACATCGTTGGCAACAACCTCGACTGAGCGCTACCGATGACCGCATCCACTCCGACGAACCTTTCTGGTAAAACCTGACCGCCCTAACCCCTCTGGTTGATACGCGTGTATTTTCCACACTCGTGCGCATCTAACGCCACCTCTGGCTTGCCATTTCATGCCCAGTAGCATCGACAGCATCCACACCTGAACGATCCCGATGCCGACGCCAACTCCGACGAGCAATCGACGCTGTACCAGTGCGCCCCTGTCCAGGAAAAGACTACCTTGAGCTTCGCCACACCCCTACGATCACCGTGAGCTATTTCTCTCCCTCTCGCTTCCTGTATCGCCGGCACCGTCACCGCCCGAGCGCGTCGCCGCCATCCACCATCGTAGCGCCGCCCATCCTTGATCAAGCTGCTAGGAGCCGTTAGATCTTGATCCTGTGTACGCGATAGAATCTTAAACCGAAGAGGTATGTGTCGCTCTATGCCGCATGATTAACTTTAAATCCAACGAACCACATCACTCGATTCAGACGAACCAGTACGCGCCAGTTAGGTTAAGACACATGGCCAGTGATTTGTTTTAAAAATAGAAGTTTTATCTATTAGATGATTGGATTTGTAAAATTCATAACTTTTAATCTACACGTCCAAATTTTGCAAACTTTATATCAATGGAATCAGCAAAAATAATACTTTCCAACCATGCCATTTGTTTAGTGATTTGCTTCTGTAAAATTAGTTGTTTTTGCAGAAACATGTGTAGGCCTATTTTTGATTATAAAAGTTATTCTAAAAATGTTTTTGGGGTAAAATCTTTTGCAAATGGTTTGTTTTGAACCTACTGACCATAAAAACCAACTTTTGGATTTACAAACATGTTTTGTGATACTAGGGAATTAATCTTTGAATAAAAGCATTTCTAGTTAAATAAAAATATTGATTATGGTTTAAAAATGCTTTTTGAGTAAAACACTTTGAAAATGGTTTGATTTAAACTCTCTGACCCTAAACACCAAGTTTTTGGATTTAAAAATATATTTGGTGAACCTAGAAAATTATTACTTTGTTTAAAGGCATTTCCAAAAAAATAAAATATTGTTTTGATTTAAAATGGTTTTTAGGTAAATACCTTTTACAAATGGTTTAATATTAAACATTTGAACTTAAAACACTAACATTTGTGTTTAAAAATATATTTGTCAAACACTAGAAATTATTACTTTGATTCAAATCATTTCTAGCAAATCAAAAATGATTTAAAGTGGCCATTTTCACTAACTTAATATCAAATAGTTTTACCACTCTTATAAATGACCAATAGGTGTTTTAAAATGTTTATAGCCTAATAGAAACCACTTTTCCAAATAAAACAATCTTTTGCATGCTTGCATTCCTTACTTTGTTTTTACTATTTTATGTGGTGAATTGTTTGAATGCTAGATTGAATTTGTGCCTTGATTGAATTGTAGTGAAATTTGAAGAGTGTGACTATTTCAAGATCAAGGAGTGAACTTATATTCTCTACCAAAAAGGCAAGTGGTGCTTCATACTCTTTGTCCTATTATTTTCACTATGCATTAGTGATGTTTTGAGTAGGACTTGCATGGAATTTTTACTAAGTATGCTATGCCATGGGAAATCCTAGTAGATGATGCCTTAGTAGAATTTTCCTAAGTTAAGATCCCTACTACTATCATGCTTAGCTTAGCTAGTAGAAAATAAGGGTGGATTATATTCATGCTATGAAATATTTCTTAGTCTATGACTTGTGTTTTGTTTAATAAAACAACTATGTGAATGAATCACCTGGGTGGAATGGAAAGAATGGTTTGTGTTGAGTGGTTACACAGGTCCCATATCTATGGACTACCCTAGTGTATCTCACTTGTGGAAAGCCACCCAGGAATAAAGAGATTTGAGATGTCAAATGTTGAGAAGCTTCAAGTGCAGCCACAGGGCAATATGGGCTCTGCCTGGATCATATAGGTTGCAATAACTTAGCCAGATGGACAGTTGGTGGTAGGGGGTGAGAGGTTTGGAGCGCGTCCATTTTGGTCTAAGGGAAGGCTTCTGAAAGATCTTGACTCGATGCATGTCGAGTCTTGTGGGGAAAGTGCACCACCTCTCGAGAGAGTAAAATCTAAGTACTTAGCCGTGTCCTCGGCAATGGACACTTTGAGAATCAAGACATGGAAGCTATCAAGGATCTCCTCATCCCAATTTTTAAGTTAAAAACCTGTGGTTGAACAAGGGTTAAAGGATCACCAATTTCTATTTTTTTAGGGTAATAACAGTAGGAAAGACTCCTACTGCCTCATTTTCATTAATAATGGGTCAGAAACTGTAAGGTTCCATATTTACACAGAGACAGAGGATGGGGGAGAGACTCTAAAAAGTCAGAAAAGATAAATCTAGGAATACAGGAAGGTTTACAAACTATGAATAATGCTCTTGATAAGTGGATGTAGCTCTTCTTTAGTCCTATGAATCAGTAATGACAGATCAGCAGCAAGTCTTGATTTCCAAGCCTGAACTAATGGTTGTATGTTATTAAACTAGAGATTGTTTCTCTCTTTCCAGATGTTCCAAGAGCCCAGCAAGTCTTAATTTCTATTGGTAGATGCCTTGGGTGTTTTTGACAAACAAAAACTTAGTGTTTTAAAATGATATGGAAAAATCTATTTTGAGCAAAGCAAGCCTAATCTCCACTTAGCCAAATTCATATAGATGATAGATACCACAATACTACCATAGTATCACTTGCCAATACAATTAAAATGTATTGACCCTTATGGCTTTAACTTATTATGTTGCAGGTTTGTTTGATGTTAGTGAAGTATGTTGAATATGATTACAAGTCTACAACCAACATGATTGACTGTGGCACTTTGAAGATGAAGGACTCCATGCTATAGTTATTTCTGATGCATTGTAATGAGACAGCCAAATGAGCTATGTAAGATGTAATGAATTATTTCATTCCTAGTTATAAAGTTGTATTATGACCATTGTTTCTTGATATTACATCTTAACTGTGGATGCTAGCTATTGATCCAGAGACTAGCATTATAAACACAGGGATCTCTACCTTATTAAAGGTTGGAACCTCTATAGATGGTATCAGATCACTGTGTTGCCTGTAGGATTGTAACCCTAGGATTGAACAAAACCCTTAGAAAAATAGGAATTGTATTTGTTCCAAAACTTATTGACAAACAATCTTGTAAACTCTTTCCTCAACCTTTTTGGTTTTGATTCTACATCTCTGCCTTTTCAAACTTGATGGATAAAAGCTCCAACCTAAGCAAGGACATCAACATGAGCAAATGAATTCACCAACTCAAAAGACTTCAACTTCAACATCACCAATGACTTCAACTTTAGTTTCATCAAGGACTTCAACTTGGACATCACTAAGGACTACAAGTGAGACAAGAATGTTACTCAAGACTTGAAGACTAAGGAAACACAACTTAGAAGAAACCATTATCACCTTTGAAGCTTTGTGACCAAGATATAAGAATTTTTCCAAAGATATAATGATCTCATTCATGAAGAAACAACCAAGAATAATGAAATGATCTCAAGAAAATCCCATATAGTTGGACCACCATACTAGTGATTAGTTTAAACCCACCAACTTATGTGTTGTAGGAAAAATATTCTGTTGCCTAAAATGTGCTTGAACCTTGTTGTTTGAGTGAAATGTTTGTTTGTGATTGCTTGCACATTGCTTGTGTGAATTGTTGTGTGTGATTAGACTTCTTCCTTTAGAAATCTTTGCCTATTCTAATCCCAATCCAACCCAAACAGATGACTTCTCCAAGAGACTCCAACATCAAGGATGGTGATAATAACAACCAAGAGATGCACATGAGAGAACAACTTCTAGCAACCCAAGCACAGTTGAATCAAGTGACTACTCAGTTCTTAGCCAAAAACAATGAGTTAGACCCAACCATGCAAAAGTTTTTGGAAATCCAATCTCAATTGTTGCAAAGTATGACCAATCAAATGATCAACATGATAAGAAACTCTTCCCAAGGAGATTGTGACAACAATGATATCAAGGATGATATTATAGAAGGAACTCAAGCTTGCAATATTTGTGGAGACACAGAACACACTTATAAAGAGCATCTGGACCAATGCCCAAATTGTGAAGAGAAGCATCCAACTAAACAATGCCCCACATCTCAAGTGACTTGTTTCCTATGTGAAGGAAATGATCATGTCCCTATCCAATGCCCCATCTATCCTATAGTTCAACAAATGAAGCAAGATGGAATGCATCAGATGTTTGGAAACCTCCATAAGGGAACAAATTCTACCAAGAAAGATGAAGGCAAAGTCAGAACCATGTCTCATAATCCCACATCCAAAGTGACCACAAAGTGTTGCTACTCTTGTGGAGAAGAAGGCCATATCTCTAGTACAGTCCCCAACAAGAGAGAAAGATTTCCCACCTTTGTGGTGAGATATGAAGAGCATGAACTATAAGTACTCCTAGATTTGGAGAGACCCAAGAAGAAGAAGAAGAAGAAATGCCCCAACCCTAGCAAGAAGGACATTACCCAAGAGCAATGTTACAATTGCAAAGAGATGGGACACTATGCCAATGAATGTCCAGAAAAGAAGAAGAAATTACCTCAAGACATAAACCTTGACACATGTTTCAAGTGTGGAAACAAAGGACACTATGCCAACAAGTGCCCAGAGAAGCTACATCAAGACCCTAAGTAGGCCAAGATGTAATCTAGTTGAAAACCTTTTTAAGGGTGGTGGTACCCTAGTTGCCTTGAAACCAACTTGTAACCTCTAGCCTTCCCAAATCTCGGGACGAGATTTCTTTTAAGGGTGGTAGCCTGTCACATCACAAAATTTTCCAAATTTTGAAATGTGAAAATAAATAAACAAAATAAATAATTGTTAAAATTTAGGGTGAAAAGAAACTTTTTATTTCAAAATGGAAACATCAAAACCCTTCTTGAACAAACTTTGAATAAAATGGAATCCACAAATTTCAATCAAGTGAAATGCATTCAACAATGAATGTATCTTGGAATTTAAACACTTGGAAAAGATAAACCAAAACCATAAAACCCTAGTGGAAGAAAATCATTTCAAAGACCTCCCTAAGACTATGGATTTGATCCATATAAAATTTAGCAACAAATATTTATATATGATCAAAAATGTTAAACCAAAAATATTACAAGACCATAGAAATTGGTTTCATTCAATTTGGAGCCATGGATAAAAACTTATGAATTTAATAAGATGAAAGGAAATAATTGCCAAGGCTAATAAAACTCCTATCTAAAAATCCAAACCAAATTGTGAGCAAAATAATCCTAAGGATATTTAAAAGTATAAACAAATATTAAATAAAATTCTACAAATTGGAATAACCAATTTTGGATCTATAAATAAAAAGATATGGATTTTATAAGGCAAAGAAAGAAAGAAATAAATAAGGAATATTTAAAAGCCAAATTAAATCTTGGCCAAATAAATAAACAAATAAAATGAAGGATTATTGAGTAATAAAAAGAATAAAAGATTATTAAAATAAAATCATAAGGATTGAACAATATCCAATTTTATTTAAATAAAGATAGTATGCCCAAACCAAATAATAAATCCTAATAAAATTATTTAGGAGGCAATTTAAATATTAAATTAAATCCATAACAAATGGAACAAAGATAATTCAAATCCAAATAAAATAAAGGGATAAAGAATAATCAAATAAAAACATATGGGACTAAACCATATTCAAATTATTTAAATGGAGACAAATCCCCAATGTAAATGAATAATTAAATCATGAGAAAATAATAAATGGGAATTTACCAAAATGGATTAAAAAGTTATCTAATTAACTTAAAACAATTATCTGAATAAAATTTAAATGGGATTAAAACCATATTTGATTTGAATAAAGACAATTGCCCAATATAAATGATTAATAAATCATATTAAAATATTTTAAATAATAATTCAAAGTGAATTATTTACACTAACAAATAAATAAAACGTACTGAAAAAGGTTTGGTAAAAATTAGAATTCAAATAAGACTTTGAAATTATAATTAAAATCTTATTTGAATAAATACAAGTGTCTATTATAAATAAATAATAAACCATAAATAAATAAAAGAATTATTCTAGAATGGAATTTAAAATACATTGATAAACAATATTAAAAGCTTACTGAAAAGTTTGGAAGTTTCTGAATTCAAATGGTTGTTTGAATTGTTTAAACAAATTCAAAATAGGAAATGAAAACAGCAAAAGAAAAAGAAACAGGAAAGAAAAATAAATAAGAAAAACCAGTCCAGCCCAACTAACCTGACCCAGGCCCATCGCCAGCCCACGCGGGAAAACCCCTCTCTGTTTCCTTTTTCACTCAAACCCGCACCCCTCGACAGCTGACAAGACGACCCGACATGCAAACCTTTACCTCACTGACTTGGCAGCCCCACCGCCATCTCACCTCGTCGTCTACCCCGCGACCCATTCCCCCTCTCCCTCATAGCCGTTCTCTGGCGTTAATTCCTCACGTAAATTAGCGTTAATGGCCGCGTGATTTTCGCCCATGACACTGCCCTCTTAAACGCATGTCTCTCCTCTCTCATTCCCCTCAATCCCCCACACCTCTCGGCCACCAGGTTGCTCCAATCTCTCGCAGCAACGCCACTGCCCGACGACCTTCCCGGGTCGATTCCGGCGAGCACAACCCTCCCCATTTCCCATAGAGAAAACGATCATGCTCCCTATCGTCCCCTGCACCCTACAGTATCCTCAGCTCGCCCATGCGCGCTCCACATCGTCGGCAACAACCTCGACTGAGCGCTACCGACGACCGCGTCCACTCCGGCAAACTTTTCTGGTAAAACCTGACCGCCCTAACCCCTTTGGTTGATACGCGTGTATTTGCCACACTCGTGCGCATATAACGCCACCTCTGTCTTTCCATTTCATGCCATGTAGCATCAACAACATCCACACCTGAGCGAGCCCGACGCCGACGCCAACTCCGACGAGCAATCGACGCCGTACCAGTGCGCCCTTGTCCAGGAAAAGACTACATTGAGCTTCACCACACCCTGTGATCACTGTGAGCTATTTCTCTCCCTCTCTCGCTTCCTGTATCGCCAGCACCGTAACCGCCCGAGCGCGCTGCCACCATCCACCGTCGCAGCGCCGCCCATCCTTGGTCAAGGTGCTAGGAGCCGTTAGATCTTGATCTTGTGTACGCGATAGAATCTTAAACCGAAGAGGTATGCGTCGCTCTATGCCGCATGATTAACTTTAAATCCAACGAACCACAACACTCGATTCATCCGAACCGGTACGCGCCAGTTAGGTTAAGACACGTGTCCAGTGATTTGTTTTAAAAATAGAAGTTTTATCTATTAGATGATAGGATTTGTAAAATTCATAACTTTTAATCTACACGTCCAAATTTTGCAAACTTTATATCAATGGAATCAGCAAAAATAATACTTTCCAACCATGCCATTTGTTTAGTGATTTGCTTCTGTAAAATTAGTTGTTTTTTCAGAAACATGTGTAGGCCTATTTTTGATTATAAAAGTTATTCTAAAAATGTTTTTGGGGTAAAATCTTTTGCAAATGGTTTTTTTTGAACTTACTTACCATAAAAACCAACTTTTGGATTTACAAACATGTTTTGTGATACTAGAGAATTAATCTTTGAATAAAAGCATTTCTAGTTAAATAAAAATATTGATTATGGTTTAAAATGCTTTTTGAGTAAAACACTTTGAAAATGGTTTGATTTAAACTCTCTGACCCTAAACACCAAGTTTTTGGATTTAAAAATATATTTGGTGAACCTAGAAAATTATTACTTTGTTTAAAGGCATTTCCAACAAAATAAAATATTGTTTTTATTTAAAATGGTTTTTAGGTAAATACCTTTTACAAATGGTTTAATATTAAACACTTGAACTTAAAACACTAACATTTGTGTATAAAAGTATATTTGTCAAACACTAGAAATTATTACTTTGATTCAAATCATTTCTAGCAAATCAAAAATGATTTAAAGTGGCCATTTTCACTAACTTAATATCAAATAGTTTTGCCACTCTTATTAATGACCAATAGGTGTTTTAAAATGTTTATAGCCTAATAGAAACCACTTTTCCAAATAAAACAATCTTTTGCATGCTTCCATGCCTTACTTTGTTTTTACTATTTTATGTGGTGAATTGTTTGAATGCTAGATTGAATTTGTGCCTTGATTTAATTGTAGTGAAATTTGAAGAGTGTGACTATTGCAAGATCAAGGAGTGAACTTATATTCTCTACCAAAAAGGCAAGTGGTGCTTCATACTCTTTGTCCTATTATTTTCACTATGCATTAGTGATGTTTTGAGTAGGACTTGCATGGAATTTTTACTAAGTATGCTATGCCATGAGAAATCCTAGTAGATGATGCCTTAGTACATTTTTCCTAAGTTAAGATCCCTACTACTATCATGCTTAGCATATCTAGTAGAAAATAAGGGTGGATTATATTCATGCTATGAAATATTTCTAAGTCTATGACTTGTGTTTTGTTTAATAAAACAACTATGTGAATGAATCACCTGGGTGGAATGGAAAGAATGGTTTGTGTTGAGTGGTTACACAAGGCCCATATCTATGGACTAACCTATTGTATCTCACTTGTGGAAAGCCACCCAGGAAAAAAGAGATTTGAGATGTCAAATGTTGAGAAGCTTCAAGTGCAGCCACATGGCAATATGGGCTCTGCCTGGATCATATAGGTTGCAATAACTTAGCCAGATGGACAGTTGGTGGTAGGGGTGATAGGTTTGGAGCACATCCATTTTGGTCTAAGGGAAGGCTTCTGAAAGATCTTGTCTCGATGCATGTCGAGTCTTGTGGGGAAAGTGCACCACCTCTTGAGAGAGTAAAATCTAAGTACTTAGCCGTGTCCCCGGCAATGGAAAATTTGAGCATCAAGACATGGAAGCTATCAATGGTCTCCTCATCCCAATTTCTAAGTTAAAAACTTGTGGTTGAACAAGGGTTAAAGGATCACCAATTTCTATTGGTAGATGCCTTGGGTGATTTTGACAAACAAAAACTTAGTGTTTTCAAATGATAAGGAAAAATCTATTTTGAGCAAACCAAGCCTAATATCCACTTAGCCAAATGCATATAGATGATAGATACCACTATACTACCATAGTATCACTTGCCAATACAATTCAAATGTATTGACCCTTATGGCTGTAACTTATTATGTTGCAGGTTTGTTTGATGTTAGTGAAGTATGTTGAATAGGATTACAAGTCTACAACCAACATGATTGCCTGTGGCACTTTGAAGATGAAGGACTCCATGCTATAGTTATTTCTGTTGCATTGTAATAAGATAGCCAAATGAGCTATGTAAGATGTAATGAATTATTTTATTCCTGGTTATAAAGTTGTATTATGACCTTTGTTTCTTGATATTACATCTTAACTGTGGATGCTAGCTATTGATCCATGGACTAGCATTGTAAACACAGGGATCTCTACCTTATTAAAGGTTAGGACCTCTACAAAATGGCTATATTCTTGAATATATTAATAGATGCTTTCCACCAATGGAAGAGACCAATGCCTTGCAGGAGCCTGTGGAAGAAGAAATTGCTGAAACTGGAAGATCATTAGAAGAAAAAGAGGAGGAGATTGATGAACAAAGAGAGGAATAATGGATTATCTACCCATGCTTACCTTCTAATGAGAGTAACTCTTTACCTCTTAAATTATTTGATTGTCCCCCATGCTTACCAGAGGAGGATGAATGTTATGTTCCTGTGGATTCTTTTGAAATATCTACTATGGGTAAAACTTGCGATAATAATTATGCTCATGTTCTCTATGATAATCCCATATTTGTGCCTAACTTCGAAATGCATGGTACTAAAGAGTTTTGCTTAGAAAATGTTTATGATAAATCTCTATATGATCGTCCTAAATTGAATGATCAGTCACCTTGTTATAAAATTGTTAAAAGTGGGTTTGGAGGTTTTAATCCCACTATTTTTGAGCTTGATAAAAACTCTGTGTTTTTAGATCATGAAAAGCATACTTTATGTGACAATTATATTGTTGAGATTATTCATAAGGGTACTGAAAATTATTATGAGAGAGGGAAATATGATTGTAGACTTTTTCATGGTACCGAAACACCTCTCTATGTGTTGAAAGTTTTGAAGTCACTCTTGTTTTATCTTCCTATGCTTGTCACTTTGTTCTTTGTGAATTTATTTGCATACAGGATTCCTATGCAAAGGAAGTGGGTTAGACTTAAATGTGTTCTAAATTTGTTTCTTGATGCTCTCTTTTATTTCAATTCATATTTCTTATGTGAGCATCTTCTCAAACTATCAAGCCTAACTTAAAAGCGTTAAACAAAAGTACTTCTTGGGAGATAACCCAGTAGTTTTCTTGTGTCTTGGAAGTTATTACTTCTATAATAACCTCTCCTTATCCTTTTTATTTGATTTTTGTGCCAAGAATAACCTCTAACAAGAGGGAAGTAAGATTTGGGGAAGTGCTGTCCCGAAATAGATTTTTGTGCTTCACTATAAAAATTCGTGAAAAATCTCTATATGTCGGATTGAGCTGTAATATTTTGAACAAATTCTCCAGGTTGTTAGATAACTTTCGTAGTTCAACACTTTTTGATTTGAGCAACAGAAGGTCTTCGAAAAAATCGGTTTCTACCTGCTGGTCTGTTTTGATAGATTTCTGCCATTATTTGCATTTGCCTCTTTATCGATTTCTTCTTGGGTTCTCTTTGGTAAATCGAGATTTTTGGAGGAATTGATATAGTAGCTTGTGTCTTTAATGAAAGTTTTGCTGTTTTGAAACTAAACCCAAAGGTTTATTACTTTTGAATGCACTAATGTTGCTAATGAAGATTGGGTGAAGTTTTGTATGAAGGAAAAAATTTAGGTGTAAGGGAAGAATGATGTAATAAGATGAAGAATGGACAAAAGATCAAGCTTGGGGATGCCACCCCGTGTCACCACAAGAAATATTCAAGAGGTACAAGCTTCAAATCTTGGGGATGCCCAAGGCATCCCCTTCTTCATCAATAAAAATATCAGGTCTTTCTAGACTTTGTTTTTATTGTTTCATGCACTGTTGTGTTGTTCTTGGAGCATCTTAGTTTTTGTTTTTGGTTTTAATTTTCTTAATATGCTTGAATAAAGTAGTTGGAACCCCGCTTTCGCTGTGTTGTTTCAAATAAGTTGATTGGTGTTGGAAAGGAGTAGAAAGTTCCATGCTTATAGTGGTACAAAAGGGAGCTTGTTTTGACTGTGGCTTAGACTTTATCATGTCATGCTAGATGTTGCTTCGACCTTATGCTTAGTGATTATTGCTATAGCATGACTTGTTCCAAACAATTGAGATTGCTTAATGTGCCTTGAAAGAATCATGCGTTGTTTTAGCATACAAAAGCATAATATTGTGGTATTCTCCTTTGATGATTTTTTTGGGTTGACTTGGCACATGCTCAGACCATTTTATGACTATGAACCAGTCACCTTAGCCTCTATGATTATTTAGTTTTTGACTTGTGGTACCACTTTATGCTTTGATTGATAATAGTTTATGGCTCTGCATGATTATGGCCATTATTGCTCTCTTAGTTGGTCGCTCCCAGTCTTTTGCTAGCCTCCACTTGTATTGAGTAAGCTCAACTCATGCATCCAACTCCTAAGAAACCAATTTATTCCAAAGAGTCCACTATAAATTCCTATGCATGGTGTGTTACACCATTCGAAGTATATTCTTGTTTTATCTATCTTCCAAATTAACTTGTCATGTGAAAATTAGTGATTAAAGCTCTCACAAACTTGATGGCACACTTTATTTTTCTTGCCCCTAATAAACTCAAACCATTGTGTCATCTATGTTGTATATGCTTGCACTTATAAGTTGGGAATTAGCAGAACCGTGCTGTCACGGGGGACGCTTTCAACACCTATAAATATCTACCCAGTTGATATCATGATCTTTTGTTTACGGATGTCGACGGTGTGAAATAAAAGGGGAGCTTGTAAGTCCATGGAGTTATGTATATATGTTAGAGAAACGCCTAGGCCTCTAGCCTAAGCCATGCTTAATCATGGTGCAAACTTTCAGCATCACCATAGTGAGCAATATATGAAGCATTTTTCTTATAAAAGAATAAGAGAGACATAGAGAAAAAAAAGAGAAGAGAAAAATAGGAAAGAAGAGAAAAAAGCACCATTTTCCCATGGTAAATAAGAAGATTAGTGAGATGCTCATTGTCTGTTGCCTTGTCATTTTGATATGGGATAGCTCCTGTGTCATGGGGCAAGGGGTACCCCATTGGCGGTTCTTCATGATACACATATACTTACAATGACAAGAACTTATCAGTAACTAAAGTTGAGTAGCATGAGGAACGACCCTCGTACTCAAGGGACAAGAGATTACCAACTTATACTTTGTCAAGCATATACTCCATACTTTGTTCACTTTAACCTTAATCACTTCAAGATGCTTGTTTTCTGTTGTTTTCGGTTTTAGAAAAGCTAGTAAGGAAATATTCTCGGAATTGGACGGGACAAAATCCCAAGTCAATATTTCACGAGGAGAAAACATATACCGAAGGGCATCCGGAGGGGCGCCACATGGTGGCCACTCCCCCCCCCCCAACGCACGGGCCAACCCTGGGCCACGCCTGGGCAGGGTGTGGGCCCCCTGGCTGCCCTCTTGCCTCGCCTCTTCGCCTTTATAAACCCCAAGATGGCAAAACCCTAAGTACCCGATCAGATCTCCACGAAACAGTTCGTAGTCGCCGCCACCATCGTCCCTAGATCGGGGAGATCTGAAGCTCTTCTCTGCACCCTTCCAGAGGGGAGAGATCATCCCGAAGGCCTTATTCATCACCATGCCAGCCTCTGGTATGATGCGTGAGTAGTTCACCCTTGGACTATGGATCCATACACTAGCTAGATGGTTGTTTCTCCTCCTTTGTGCTATCATGTTTAGATCTTGTGAGCTCCGTTCATGATCAAGATCATCTATTTGTAATCATACATGTTGTGTTTGCAGGGATCCGATGGACATTGAGATTACTATGTCAGGTTGATTATTGATTCTATCATGTCTTCTTGATTATTGATTCTATCATGTCTTCTTGATTATTGATTCTATCATGTCTGTGTTATTTGAGATCTTGCATGCTCTCTGTTTCTAGTAGGTATCTTGGCCAGGTATATGCTAGTGAATCCAAGAGGGAGAATTTATGCTCGATAGTGGGTTCATGCCTCTATTGAATCTGGGGAAGTGACAGAAATCTCTAAGGTTGTAGATGTGTTGTTGCTACTAGGGAGAAAACAACTATCTTTTGTTCATGGAAATATTGTATTGTTTACTTTATACACATTGCTTCATGCAGTTATCTGTTGCTTGCAACTTAATACTGGAGGAAGTTCGGATGATAACCTGAAGGTGGATTACTAGTCATAGATGCAGTTGGATGGCGGTCTATGTATATTTTTTTAATTCCCAATCAAATCTCATAGGATCATGAATGTCTAGTATTGAATTTATATGCCTTGCTCAGTCTTTTCAATTGCCCCGTTGTAATTTGTTTACCCAGCATGTTATGTTATTTATCTTAAGGAGAACACCTCTAGTGAACTGTGGACCCCGGTCCAACCTTTACCATTGTTACATCATCTACTGTTACTGTTTACTTTCTTCAAGCAACCATTACTTTCCACACCATACGTTTAATCCTTTGTTTGCAGCAAACCAGTGAGATTGACAACCTCACTGTAAGTTGGGGCAAAGTCTTGAGTTTGTATTGTGTAGGTATCCAAATTGCTAGCAACACCTTGGAGATGTTTTCTTGCTCTTACTGGTTCGATAACCTTGGTTTCATAACTGAGGGTAAACTTACTGTTATGCTCATCATACCTTCCTCTTGGGGTTTCCCAACGAATCTCTACAGTGATCTGAGATCATCAAGACGTTTTCTAGTGTCGTTGCCGGGGAGTTTAAGGATGGCTTCACAAGGGGAGTCCTTCACAACCTTTCTCTTTACTTTTTTTTTGTTTTTCTTAGTTTCTTTTGCTTTGTTTTGCTTGCTTCTTTTTATCAAAAATTCCAAAAGAAAAATAGTTTCATTTGGTTTGCTTTTTATTATCAAAAACACAAAAAAATTAGTTCCTCCTATAGTTTTCACCTTGCTCTAGCTCACCATGTTGATCCCTAAATTCACCATGAAAGACCTTTCAATAGGTAGTGGCTCTATAATTGCGAAAGAAAACATTGAAAAATTCTTTAATCATATTAGCAAACATGAGGGTTTTGAGGATAGATCCTTAGAAGAACTCGCTCCTAATTATGAAATTGCTGCAGCTTCTTTAGTTCACATGTTGGAGGCTAGGTCTGTTAACCTTAACCCCATGATGCAAATAATGTTTCTTAAACTTAAAGAAGTTGAGGATACTGAAAAGAGAGATTTTATTTTGGAAAATTTGCTAAAAGGGTTCAATGATGTTGCTAAAGAAGCTAAAAAGTCTTTGATCGTTTAATATGCTAGTCTCATGTGTAGATGTTATGGGTACATTAGAAAATTTGGATAAAACCAAACCCAATGGAGAGGAAATTAAAATACACATACCTTTTAAACTTGTAGGAATGCATGAGGCCTTAGAAAAGAATTTTGATTGGATTGTTCCTGAAAATCCGTTTGATGAAAGTAGTGAACCCAAAATTGCTGAGAGAGGATCCTCTACTACTCATTTGGATGAGATACCTTTCCTGTGTGAAGAAATTTCAAGTATTGATCTCAATGCTTCTTCATTTGAAAATACTTGATTCTTGCTTCTTGTGCCTAACTTAAAGGCGTTAAAGAAAAGTACTCCTTGGGAGATAATCAATAGTTTTCTTGAGTCTTGGAAGTTATTACTTTTGTAATAACCTCTTCTTATACTTTTTATTTGATTTTTGTGCCAAGAATAACCTCTAATGAGAGGGAAGTAAGATTTTGGGAAGTGTTGTCCCGAAACAGGATTTTGTGCTTCACTGTAAAAATTCGTGAAAAATCTCTGTATATCGGATTGAGCTGTAATTTTCTGAACAAATTCCCCAGGTTGTTAGATAACTTTAGTTTGTTCAACACTTTCTGATTTGAGCAACATAAGTTCTTCAAAAAAAATGGTTTCTACCTGCTGGTCTATTTTGACAGATTTCTGCCATCATTTACATTTGACTCTTTATCGATTTATTTTGGGTTTCTCTTTGATAAATTAAGCTTTTTGAAGGAATTGATATAGTAGCTTGTGTCTTTAATGAAAGTTTTGATGTTTTTAAACTAAACCCAACGGTCTATTACTTTTGAATGCACTAATGTTGCTAATGAAGATTGTGTGAAGTTTTGTATGAAGGTAAATTTTCAGGTGTAAGGGAAAAATGATGTAATGAGATGAAGAATGGACAAAATCTCAAGCTTGGGGATGCCACCCCGTGTCACCCTAATAAATATTCAAGAGGTACAATCGTCAAAGCTTGGGGATGCCCAAGGCATCCCCTTCTTCATTAATAAAAATCTCAGGTCTTTCTAGACACTTCGTTTTTATTGTTTCATGCACTATTGTGTTGTTCTTCGAGCATCTTGGTTTTGGTTTTTGGTTTTCGTTTGCTTAGTTTGCTTGAATAAATTAGTTGGACCCCCACTTTCGCTGTGGTGTTTCAAATAAGTTGATTGGTGTTGGAAAGGAGTAGAAAGTTCTATGCTTATAGTGGTATAAATGGGAGCTTGTTTTGACTGTGGTTTAGACTTTATAATGCCATGCTAGATGTTGCTTTGACCTTATGCTTAGTGATTATTATTGTATCATGACTTGTTCCAAACAATTGAGATAGCTTAATGTGCCTTGAAAGAATCATACGTTGTTTTAGCATACAAAAGCATAGTATTGTGGTATTCTCCTTTGATGCTTTGTTTGGGTTGACTTGGCACATGCTCACACCATGTTATGACTATTAACTAGTCACCTTATCATCTATGATAATTTAGATTTTGAATTGTGGTACCACTTTATGCTTTGATTGATAATGTTTTGTCGCTCTGCATGATTATGGCCATTATTGCTCTCTTAGTTGGTCGCTCCCAGTCTTTTGCCAGCCTCCACTTGTATTGAGTAAGCTCTATTCATGCATCCAACTCCCAAGAAACCAAGTTATTCCAAAGAGTCCAATATAAATTCCTATGCATGGTGTGTTACACCACTCCAATTATATTCTTGTTTTATCTATCTTCCAAATTAAACTTGTTATGTGAAAATTAGTGATTAAAGCTCTCACAAACTTAATGGCACACTTTATTTTTCTTGCCCCTAATAAACTGGAACCATTGTGTCATCTATGTTGTATATGCTTGAACTTATAAGTTGGAAATTAGCAGAACCGTGTTGTCATGGGGAACGCTTTCAACACCTATAAATATCTACCCAGTTGATATCATGCTCTTTTGTTTATGGATGTCGGCGGTGTGAAATAAAAGGGGAGCTTGTACATCCATGGAGTTATGTATATGTGTTAGATAAACGCCTGGGCCTCTAGCCTAAGCCATGCCTAATCATGGTGGAAACTTGCAGCATAACCATAGTGAGCAATCTATGAAGCATTCTTCTTATAAAAAAGAGAGACATTGAAAAAAAGAGAAGAGAAAAAGAGGAAAGAAGAGAAAAAAGCACCATTTTTCCTATGGTAAATAAGAAGATTGCTAAGATGCTCATTATCTGTTGCCTTCTCATTTTGATATGGGATAGCTCCTGTGTCATGGGGCAAGGGGTACCCCGTTGGCGGTTCTCTATGATACACATGTACTTACAATGACAAGAACTTACCGGTAACTAAAGTTTAGTAGCATGAGGAACGGCCCTCGTACTCAAGGGACATGAGATTGCCAACTTATACTTTGTCAAGCATATACTCCATATTTTGTTCACTTTAACCTTAATCACTTCAAGATGCTTATGATAGGGGCAATGAGAGATGAAAGCTAACAAGTACCATAATTTTTGGAAGCTCTTTATGAAACTTGAAATCCCTGCTTCCCTTTGAAGGGCCTTTCTTCCACTTTTATATTGAGTCCGCACCTTCTATCTTTAGGCACCAATTAAGAGAGCATAGTTGTCATACTTAGTTATATTTGCATTTTACCAAAACTTATTGATTGATTCATAATGTTGATATTGCTTATTCTTGAACTATTTGTATATAGTCACCCTTATGAACTTTGAAGGTGTCCTATGCATTTATGTTTTGCTACTCCATGAGGGACAAGATGAGTGGCACTATGCTATGTTTTCTATATGTGAAACAAATAAACGTCTTTCAATGCATTATTATTCATGAATCTTTATTTGTATCATTTCATGTTGCAACATAGTTACTTTGTGTTATTGTTAGAACTTCATCTTTCATGCTCATGTTTAGAGTACTTTGATCCCAGCTTTCAATGCTTACAAATGGTTTGATCATGATTGTGATGGTGCATGTCACCTAAAAAATTATTCTTTTTATCACTTACCTACTCGAGGATGAGCAGGAGTTAAGCTTGGGGATGCTTGATACGTCGTAAACGTATCTATAATTTTTGATGTTCCATGCTTGTTTAATATCCACTTTGCTATGCTTTGTCTATACTTTGAGGTATTTTTCTACATTTTCTGGGCCTAACCTACTAACAAGATCTCGTAGTGCCAATTGCCTGTTTTCTGTTGTTTTTGGTTTTAGAAAAGCTAGTAAGGAAATATTTTCGGAATTGGACGGGACAAAAGTCAAAGTCAATATTTCACTAAGGAGAACACATAGACCGAAGAGCGACCAAAGGAGGGCCACGAGTCCGCCACACCCTAGGGTGGCACGCCCCCCCTAGGGCGCGCCGCCACCTGGTGTGGGCGCCTCGGGTGCCCCCTGCCTTGCCTCTTCGCCTATAAAAGCCCCCCGATGCCAAAACCCTAAGTACCCGATCAGTTCTCCATGAAAAAGTTCGTAGCCGCCACCATCATCCCTATATCAGGAGGGATCTGAAGCTCTTCCCGGCACCCTACCGGAGGAGAGAGATCATCCCAGAGGCCTTCTTCGTCACCAAGCCAGCCTCCGGTATGATGCGTGATTAGTTCACCCTTGGACTATGGCTCCATACAGTAGCTAGATGGTTGTTTCTCCTCCTTTGTGCTATCATGTTTAGATCTTGTGAGCTCCGTTCATGATCAAGATAATCTATTTGTAATCATACATGTTGTGTTTGCGGGGATCCGATGGATATTGAGATTACTATGTCAGATTGATTATTGATTCTATCATATCTTCTTGATTATGGATTCTATCATGCCTGTGTTGTTTGAGATCTTGCATGCTCTCCGTTTCAAGTAGATATATTGGCCAAGTAGATGCTAGTGACTCCAAGAGGGAGTATTTATGCTCGATAGTGGGTTCATGCCTCTATTGAATCTGGGGAAGTGACAGAAATATCTAAGGTTGTAGATGTGTTGTTGCTACTAGGGAGAAAACAACAATCTTTTGTTCATGGAACAATTGTATTGTTTACTTTACACACATTGCTTAATGCAGTTATCCGTTGCTTGCAACTTAATACTAGAGGGGGTTCGGATGATAACCTGAAGGTGGATTACTAGTCATAGATATAGTTGGATGGCGGTCTATGTATATTGTTGTAATGCCCAATCAAATCTCATAGGATCATGAATGTCTAGTATTCCATTGATATGCCTTGCTCAGTCCTGTCAATTTCCCCGCTGTAATTTGTTTACCCAGCATGTTATGTTATTTATCTTAAGGAGAACACCTCTAGTGAACTGTGGACCCGGTCCAATCTTTACCATTGTTACATCATCTACTGTTACTGTTTTCTTTATGCAAGCAACCATTACTTTCCGCACCATAGGTTTAATCCTTTGTTTTCAGAAAACTAGTGAGATTGATAACCTCACTGTAAATTGGGGCAAAGTCTTGAGTTTGTGTTGTGCAGGTTTCCAAGTTACTAGCAACACTTTGGAGTCGTTTCCTTGCTCCTACTGGTTCGATAACCTTGGTTTCATAACTAAGGGGAAACTTACTGTTGTGCTCATCATACCTTCCTCTTGGGGTTTCCCAACGAATCTCTACAGTGATCTGAGCTCATCAATGCTTATGATAGGGGCAATGAGAGCTAAAAGCTAACAAGTACCATAATTTTTGGAAGCTCTTGATGAAACTTGAAATCCCTGCTTCCCTTTGAAGGTCCTTTCTTCCACTTTTATATTGAGTCTCCACCTTTATCACAGCCCAAGATTTTGTAAATCTTGTTATGTGTAAAATAAATAAACAAAATAAACAATTGTTGAAAATTAGGGTGAAAAGAAACTTTTGTTTCTAAATGGAAACTTAAAAATCCCATCTTGAACAAACTTTGGTTAACATTTGAATCCAACTAAATTCAAATCAAGAGAAATGCATTCCTCAATGAATGCATCTGGAAATTTAAACACTTGAGGAATAAACCAAAACCCTAAAACCCTAATGGAAGAAAATCATTTCCAAGTTATCTCTAAACCGTGGATTTGATCCAAATAGAAATTGTCAAACAAACATTTCAAAATGATCAAGAATGAATATTATAAATATTATAAAACCATATAATTGGTTTCACTTACTTTGGAGCCATGAATAAAATCCTATGAATTTAATAAGATAAGGAAAAGTAATTTCCAAAGCTAATAAAGCACTTAACTCAAATCCATACCAAATGGTGAGCAAATAATCCTAAATATATTTAAAAGGATAAATAAATATCAAATAAGATTTTACAAAATTGGAATCACCAAGTTTGGATCTATAAATAAAAAGATATGGATTTTATAAGATAAGGAAAGAAAATATTCAATAAGGAATATTTAAAGACCAATTATATCTTGAACTAATCCATAAGCAAATGGAATAATTATGATCCAAATACAAATGATAAAGAGTTTTCAAATTAATTAAAATGGCATTAACCAAATTCTATTTGAATAAAGACAAATCCAATTTTTAATGATTGATAAATCTTATTAAAAGCATTTCCAAATAATTCAAGGTGAATTATTTGACACCCTAATAATTTAATAAAACTTATTGAAAAGGTTTTGTGGAAGAATGAAATTTAAATAAGGATTAAAAATATTTTAATCTTATATGAAGTAATGCAAAGGCCTAATTTGAATAATTAAAGGACCCTAAAAAGAATAAATTATTTATTCTAAATTTGACTTCATAATGTGTTATTAAACAGTGTTTGATTACACACAAAGTTTGAGAGAAATTTAAATTCAAATGAATGCTTAATGGATTAATCAAAATCAAAACAGATTATTAGAAATAGAAAATGGAATAAGATCAGAACAAAAAAAATAGAGCAAGCCAAACCAGCCCAGCAGACCCAGTCTGGCCCAGTTAGCCCATTTACCCCACCCGCGAGAAAAACGGTTCGCACCATCGACTCGACCCACTCACTCGCTGACCGATGGACCCCACCTCTCCTCCTCTCTATCGCAGACAACCAGGTCCCACTCCCTAGCTTTCTTCCTCACCCGCCGCGACTTCTTATCCCCTCACCTCGCCGGCTGTTTCCACCGATGAATGCTCGATTTAATTTGCGGCATTGATGCTGCCTTTACCCTCTACGACCATGCTCGTTAAAGCGCCTCGACGCCCTCTCTCTTTCCCCTACATCGCCATACTCTCCTCGCCACCGGGCTGCACTAATTCGTCCAGATACCACACACTATCCCGACGAGTTCCGGCGTCGATTCCGGCGAGCCCCGACCCTCTCCTACCTCCTAGTTCACACCAGCTTGATCCCCATCATCTCGCACACCTTCCCGTGGTCTCCGTTCGCCCACGCATGCCCCACAATATCGCCTCCGTCTTCGTCTGAGCGCCACCGACGACCCCCGCAACTCCGGTGAGCCTGTAGCACCCCGGGTAAAACCACTACTAGAAAATCGCTTGGTGTTTTTGTTTTGTGCATCATCATGGTATCATACTCATGTCATCATGCCACATTGTATTTGATCAATATACCAAACATTGCATATGATTGTCTTGCTTGTATTGTTGCTATCAACCAAATCTGCCCCTCTTTGTTATCTCTATTTTGTTTTCTACAAAGGAGGATCCATTGCTAGTTTCCAATATTTCCATAAATGTTTTTGTTCTTCTACTAAAACCCTAATCTGGTAAAATGCCCAAATTGGCACATACACATATTATATATGTGGGCATCTCCTCCGCTTTAAACTATTCCCTCTTAATCCCTATTTGAATGCCACATCCCTCTATTCAAAATCATCGGAAAAGTTTCAAAAGATTTTGAGTTAGTTTGTTGGTTTGCATTTGAAAGAAACCTATACAAACAAATAAAAATGAGCACAGAAAATAATAAAGGAGAGAGGAGCCGCTGCAGCCTAGTCCATTTTTCCTGCCCGGCCCAGTGACCCTCAACCGACCCAGTTCCCAACTCCCGTCGTGGCCCGTACCCCTTCGCGACAAGAGACGGCGTCTCCTGTTCCTCTTCCCCGACGCCTCCCTCTCTCTGTGCTCCGCTAACGGCAGCGGGCAGGTCGTCGTTCCTCCCGTCATCCTCGTCATACCACGCCTCCACCTGCTCCCTTCCCCTCATCTTTTAATCGCCGCCGAAGCAGCCCCGTCGAACCCTAGCTTGTCTCCTTCCCATATCACGCCGCCATCTTGCTTTTCCCCTCTTCCTCCACCTACCGAGAGAGAGCCATGGTCGGGGATTAAGAAGCCCGACCTTGCCGACGCCACGATCACCGCCAAGCACAACGAAAGACAGGAATCAATTCGTTGTACCGCTGGGGATTGGTTGGAGCCCGCAGGAGGAGCCGTATGTGTCTGCCTCGTCTTCCCCTTTTCCTCCCACCGGGGGACCTTCGCAGTACCTTGTTGTCGCCGTCGACTCTGTCCTCCCCCGTCCAAGCTAAGGTCGCCATGATCATCAGGGTGAGTTTCTCCTCTGTTTTCCTTCTTCCCCTGTCCAATTCCATTCCCTTTCCGAGCCCCGTGTCAAAATCGAGTTTCTGCCACCGGATGTCGTAGTTGGTTCCCCTCCAGTGTTCTTCTGATGGGTTACAGCACGTAGATGAGTTCCAGGTTGTTTCTTGCATCCCAGCGCTGCCGAACGAGGTCGCCGTCGTGGTCATCTGTGCTCTGGCATGATCTGCCTCGAACGTAGAGGCTCAGAGTCTTGTGTCGGCAATCTTTTTTTTGGGTTCGTCAGAGAACACAAATCTCATCCGTGATCTTTTTAAAAGGATTTCACGCCACGTCCTGTGCATAATTCGAACATCAATCTAGTGGCTAGCACAACACGCCATCTTGTTTCTGATCAGAGGTTCATATACCCTCAGTCTTTGCATTTTTGTTGGTGAAAAACTAAATCATGGTCGTCGGCGTTGTTTCTGTCTGTCGTGCCTGCAACAGTTCAGGTTCTGCATGTAGAACTGTAGCTCATGTATATATACGTCCCTTAAACCTAGAATAAAATCCCCACTGCTACGATATTTCCACCTTTTATTCTTTTTCTCACCACAACTTGACAGGTTCAAAACGCTGACACTTCATTTGTTTCCAAATCCGACCTGTAGCCTCATACACGATTCGACACTTTGCCTCTGTATCAAAGATCCTGTGTTCAATTTTCTATGGCTATTTCTTCTATAAGCCAACATCTTTTGCAATTCTTGACTACCAATAGGCCTTAATTCCACCGTCAGATTACTTCTACTCTGTCACTGTGACTAACTTCATTTCTTATATTCTATAGCTCAAAATTGGACACATTATATCTGAAAAGTTATTAGAAAAGGGTACGAACATATTTATACCTTACTTATCCATTCTTGCCATGGTTATCCCTCGGGTTAGGTAATTTCACCTAACGTATAAATAGGGAATACGCGAGGGATACAATTTGGTGTTGTTTCGGTTCCATTTAAATTGTATAGCTCACTAATTTCATGTTTTGTCTTGATAATTTGATATTTAAATTGTGGGTAGATAAACAAGTTAAACCATTTAGTTAATTTTTGGTATTCCGATTCCGCTTAATATTGTCTAGTTGTATCACATCTTTGCCATGTCATGCATCATATCATGATCATGCCGATTCTTTCGCATTAGTTGTAATTGTTGCATCGCTTGTTTCTTTTAGTATTTTGCTTCTTCTCGGATAGGACGATGAGATGTTGTGAGCTTCGACAAGTTCTTCGGTTATGAAACTTCGACAATGTTTTCCAGGCGAGCATTCTCCCCCTTTCTACCTATTTTACATTTCTAGTCTTTATTTCCTCATGTTGATCTATAGCTATCTGTGTTGCGATTCTCTAGTTTTCGTACCCGTGATATCCCTTGCGGCCTTATATTACCTTGGACACATCCTATTACCTGTTGCTTGGTAGATAGTTGGACTTGCGTGTTGTAGTCGCTTGATCAAGTGCTGTTGCGTGTCGTCAAGTACCACAGTTGTTGGAAGAATGCCATATGCTTTATGTTGGAGATGATCATGGCTTTAATTATCGTTTAATAACTAAAATTGAAGTAGGTAAATAATGCAGAGGCACAGGTGGGCAATAGATGTTATTTGGTTTTTAACCATCCACTTGTGTTCCGTAGGACCCCGAGTACTTGATACCTGTTCTTGGAATATTCGCACTATCCGCATGTGGGACCATGAATCTCCCTAGCCAGAGCTTGAGTCATATTTATTTCTTGGGGCCACAAAGTAGTTTGGGGCTTTATTACTATCTTGTATTTATGCCATGCTTTACTGCTTTATTTACTATTGCACATGGAGTGCCTGTACTTTTTAGGTAAGTGGAATGTTTCCGCGGTATCGACAAGCCCTGTCACACTTTCGGGTTCCCAGTCGTTTACAGCCATTGACACAAACCTCTAGATCCGTCTCGGAGCCGGCCAACTTCGTCGCGGGTATCTTGGTGGGGTGGCCCCCTGAAATTTATATGAACCTTGCAATTGCTCTATCGTGATGCCTCGTTGGGTTTTCATTTGGTTTTTCTCGAGGTTGATCGTGTGTGTGTGTTGCTATTTGTGCCCCCCTGCAGGGTAAAACTTTCTGAAAGTTGTGTCCGCGGTTATGGACGACTTGGAGCACAGTATCTCGATCATAGACAACTATAACTAAAGTAGTGCTATAAATTTGACTTTATAATGACTAGTAATCAGCTCCACTATAATGGAATGGCTAAATAAAAGTGCCAATAATTGCTTGTTTGGGTTGTCACTTGTTACCTTTGTATCTGACTAGTAAGTATTGCAACTACAACGGAATGGCTAAATAAAAGTACCAACAACTGCTGGGTTTTGGGATGCCTCATGTTATATGTATCTGACTAGTAAGTACTACAACTACAATGGAATGGTTAACTAAAACTGCCCACTGCTTATTATATCAGGATGACTCATGCTATCTATATCTGACTAGTAATTGCCGCAACTATAACGGAATGAATAAAACTGCCAACTGTGTGAGTTCCTCGGTTGACTTCCTCGTTTGGTCTCGAGGGGGAAA
Source organism: Avena atlantica (assembly GCA_910589765.1). NCBI lineage: Eukaryota > Viridiplantae > Streptophyta > Magnoliopsida > Poales > Poaceae > Avena > Avena atlantica. The sequence continues at coordinate 339,044,340 of OU342738.1, read as the reverse complement.
AACCAGGATGGGTATGCTTGGTGGTAGTTCAGGTTGGATCTGAGTAGGTCTTTCTTATCCCTATCTGATAGCCGCCAGTTGTACTGAGTCTCTATAGGTTGTTTAGTGCAGGCTGCGCTGCCGCTTCCGTCCACCATACCTATGTAGGCGAGGACCACCGAATTCTAGTCTCGCCGTGTACTGGCCTCAGTAATGACCGCTCTCTTTTTCCTTTGCCCTTTGTCGGCACCCCTTTTGTTTTAGCAGGTTTTGAGATCGACGCCGTTAGCAGGGTTACCCTTCTGGCTTGGCCTGGGCAGGGTTATGGATGCCATTGGTTATTCTTCAGGGCTCTTAGATCAATTTGCATCTTGTCCGTACTCGGACGCTGTATCGTTTTAAAGGTGATTTGGATCTTCGTATTGTATATCCGTATTCTTGACTCTTTGATTCATTGTTGTATATATCTCTTCTGTGGGTTCCATCGTGGACTATTGTGTAATGGTATTACTTCGTTTTCCACCCGCACGAAAGTGCCTGGTGGGCACCTTTGAATCATTTCTATGCGGGTTTGGCGGAAATCATTGAAACTTGCATAGGGTCGATTCTGAGGGTGTTACAGAGTGGTATCAGAGCTCAGCAGTTACGATATCCCACTAGTCCAGCCTGTAGGATGAACTAGCTAATGGACGTTGTAGAGTGTCAAAACTATTTTGAAAAATTGGTTGGATAGATCTGATTAGGTCGGCTTTTACTTCTTACCCCTCTGCTATTCTCCTCTTACCTCGACGTGTTTTGAATCTGTTTTCTTATCTTTTCTTTGAGTCTAGGATTTCTCTTGGTTCGGTTTTCGTCGTACCTTCAGGGTTTCGCTTCCATCCTCTTGTAACGGTGCTTCAACATCCGACATTCATGCTATCTGATGAATCTTTCATCTGTTGTACCTTTCAGTGGGCCGAAAGCTCACTAAATTTTTTTTTCTATCCTTCGGTGTCTTCCGATACAACGAAGTCATCTACATCAGATCTGATGAAAATCTCCATCCCTCCTTTGTTTCCGAACCTTGCTAGTCGAGATCTTCAGTATGAATTCCGAGAGTTGGTTGCATAGTTCGATGTTTGTGTACGGGATAATGCTTTGAGTGCGGGATGGAGTCGCGACCATACCACTACTCTTATCATTCGCTTTTGTATGTTGAATGGTGGATCGATGCAATTTACTCCTTCCGTAGAAGTTAAAGGTGGCCTTAGCCTTTGAGACCTCTACCTTCACCTTTGTCTCTTCGAAGTGTTCTCTCGACGAACGCGAGCCACGCCCCTTTGTTGGTGGTGTCGCCGATTTCCAGATGAAGAAAGAACCCTTGTTAGTGGTGTCGGGAAGATCTACATGAAGCGAGGAGATTCAGATTGTCGTCCTTCTTCCCTGTACCATGAGACGGATCTCGAGGGCGAGATCCATTGTTAGTGGTGTCGAATTGTAGCACCCCGGGTAAAACCACTACTAGAAAATCGCTTGGTGTTTTTGTTTTGTGCATCATCATGGTATCATACTCATGTCATCATACCACATTGTATTTGATCATTATACCAAACATTGGATATGATTGTCTTGCTTGTATTGTTGCTATCAACCAAATGTACCCCTCTTTGTTATCTCTATTTTGTTTTCTACAAAGGAGGATCCATTGCTAGTTTCCAATATTTCCATAAATGTTTTTGTTCTTCTACTAAAACCCTAATCTGGTAAAATGCCCAAATTGGCACATACACATATTATGTATGTGGGCATCTCCTCCCCTTTAAAATATTCCCTCTTAATCCCTATTTGAATGCCACATCCCTCTATTCAAAATCATCGGAAAAGTTTCAAAAGATTTTGAGTTAGTTTGTTGGTTTGCATTTGAAAGAAACCTATACAAACAAATAAAAATGAGCACAGCAAATAATAAAGGAGAGAGGAGCCGTTGTAGCCTAGCCCAGTTTTCCTGCCCGGCCCAGTGACCCTCAACCGACCCAGTTCCCAACTCCCGTCATGGCCTGTACCCCTTCGCGACAAGAGACGGCGTCTCATGTTCCTCTTCCCCGATGCCTCCCTCTCTCCGTGCTCCGCTAACGGCAGCGGGGAGGTCGCCGTTCCTCCCGTCATCCTCGTCATACCACGCCTCCACCTGCTCCCTTCCCCTCATCTTTTAATCGCCGCCGAAGCAGCCCCGTCGAACCCTAGCTTGTCTCCTTCCCATCTCACGCCGCCATCTTGCTTTTCCCCTCTTCCTCCACCTACCGAGAGAGAGCCATGGTCGGGGATTAAGAAGCCCGACCTTGTCGACGCCACGATCACCGCCAAGCACAACGAAAGACGGGAATCAATTCGATGTACCGCTGGGGATTGGTTGGAGCCCGCAGGAGGAGTCGTATGTGTCTGCCTCGTCTTCCCCTTTTCCTCCCACCGGGGGACCTTCGCAGTACCTTGTTGTCGCCGTCGAATCTGTCCTCCCCCGTCCAACTAAGGTCGCCATGATCATCAGGGTGAGTTTCTCCTCTGTTTTCCTTCTTCCCCTGTCCAATTCCATTCCCTTTCCGAGCCCCGTGTCAACATTGAGTTTCTGCCGCGGGATGTCGTAGTTGGTTCCCCTCCAGTGTTCTTCTGATGGGTTACAGCACGTAGATGAGTTCCAGGTTGTTTCTTGCATCCCAGCGTTGCCGAACGAGGTCGCCGTCGTGGTCATTTGTGCTCTGGCATGACGTGCCCCGAACGTAGAGGCTCAGAGTCTTGTGTCGGCAATCTTTTTTTTTGGGTTCGTCAGAGAACACAAATCTCGTCCGTGATATGTTTAAAAGGATTTCACGCTACGTCATGTGCATAATTCGAACATCAATCTAGTGGCTAGCACAACACGCCATCTTGTTCCTGGTCAGAGGTTCATATACCCTCAGCCTTTGCATTTTTGTTGGTTAAAAACCAAATCATGGTCGTCGGCGTTGTTTCTGTCTGTCGTGCCTGCAACAGTTCAGGTTCTGCATGTAGAAATGTAGCTCGCGTATATATACGTCCCTTAAACCTGGAATAAAATCCCCACTGCTACGAGATTTCCACCTTTTATTCTTTTTCTCACCACAACTTGACATGTTCAAAACGCTGACACTTCATTTGTTTCCAAATCCCACCTGTAGCCTCATACACGATTCGACACTTTGCCTCTGTATCAAAGATCTTGTGTTCAATTTTCTATGGCTATTTCTTCTATAAGCCAACATCTTTTGCAATTCTTGACTACCAATAGGCCTTAATTCCACCGTCAGATTACTTCTACTCCGTCACTGTGACTAACTTCATTTCTTATATTCTATAGCTCAAAATTGGACACATTATATCTGAAAAGTTATTAGAAAAGGGTACGAACATATTTATACCTTACATATCCATTCTTGCCATGGTTATCCCCCGGGTTAGGTAATTTCACCTAACGTATAAATAGGGAATACGCGAGGGATACAATTTGGTGTTGTTTCGGTTCCATTTAAATTGTATACCTCGCTAATTTCATGTTTTGTCTTGATAATTTGATATTTAAAATGTGGGTAGATAAACAAGTTAAACCATTTAGTTAATTTTTGGTATTTCGATTCCGCTTAATATTGTCTAGCTGTATCGCATCTTTGCCATGTCATGCATCATATCATGATCATGCCGATTCTTTCGTATTAATTGTAATTGTTGCATCGCTTGTTTCTTTTAGTGTTTTGCTTCTTCTCGGATAGGACGATGAGATGTTGTGAGCTTCGACAAGTTCTTCGGTTATGAAACTTTGACAATGTTTTCCAGGCGAGCATTCTCCCCCTTTCTACCTATTTTACATTTCTAGTCTTTATTTCCTCTTGTTGATCTATTGCTATCTGTGTTGTGATGCTCTAGTTTTCGTACCCGTGATATCCCTTGCAGCCTTATATTGCCTTGGACACATCCTATTACATGTTATTTGGTAGATAGTTGGACTTGCCTGTTGTAGTCGCTTGATCAAGTGCCGTTGCGTGTCGTCAAGTACCACAGTTGTTGAAAGAATGCCATATGCTTTATGTTGGAGATGATCATGGCTTTAATTATCGTTTAATAACTAAAATTGAAGCAGGTAAATAATGCAGAGGCACAGGTGGGCAATAGATGTTATTTGGTTTTTAATCGTCCACTTGTGTCCCGTAGGACCCCGAGTACTTGATACCTGTTCTTGGAATATTCGCACTATCCGCATGTGGGACCATAAATCCCCCTAGCCAGAGCTTGAGTCATATTTATTTCTTGGGGCCACAAAGTAGTTTGGGGCTTTATTACTATCCTGTATTTATGCCATGCTTTACTACTTTATTTACTATTGCACGTGGAGTGCCTGTACTGTTTAGGTAAGTGGAATGTTTCCACGGTATCGACAAGCCCAGTCACACTTTCGGGTTCCCAGTCGTTTACAGCCATTGACACAAACCTCTGGGTTCGTCTCGGAGCCGGCCAACTTCGTCGCGGGTAGCTTGGTGGGGTGGGCCCCTGAAATTTATATGAATCTTGCAATTGCTCTGTCGTGATGCCTCGTTGGGTTTTCATTTGGTTTTTCTCGAGGTTGATCGTGTGTGTGTTACTATTTGTGCCCCCCTGCAGGGTAAAACTTTCTGAAAGTCGTGTCCACGGTTATGGACGACTTGGAGCACAGTATCTCGATCATAGACAACTATAACTAAAGTAGTGCTATAAATTTGACTTTATAATGACTAGTAATCAGCTCCACTATAATGGAATGGCTAAATAAAAGTGCCAACAATTGCTTGTTTGGGTTGTCACCTGTTACCTTTGTATCTGACTAGTAAGTATTGCAACTACAACGGAATGGCTAAATAAAAGTAGCAACAACTGCTGAGTTTTAGGATGCCGCATGCTATATGTATCTGACTAGTAAGTACTACAACTACAATGGAATGGTTAACTAAAACTGTCCACTGCTTATTATATCAGGATGACTCATGCTATCTATATCTGACTAGTAATTGCCGCAACTATAACGGAATGAATAAAACTGCCAACTGTGTGAGTTCCTCGGTTGACTTCCTCGTTTGGTCTCGAGGGGGAAAACCAGGATGGGTATGCTTGGTGGTAGTTCAGGTTGGATCTGAGTAGGTCTTTCTTATCCCTATCTGATAGCCGCCAGTTGTACTGAGTCTCTATAGGTTGTTTAGTGCAGGCTGCGCTGCCGCTTCCGTCCACCATACCTATGTAGGCGAGGACCGCCGAATTCTAGTCTCGCCGTGTACTGGCCTCAGTACTGACCTCTCTCTTTTTCCTTTGCCCTTTGTCGGCACCCCTTTTGTTTTAGCAGGTTTTGAGATCGACGCCGTTAGCAGGGTTACCCTTCCGGCTTGGCCTGGGCAGGGTTATGGACGCCATTGGTTATTCTTCAGGGCTCTTAGCTCAATTTGCATCTTGTCCGTACTCGGACGCTGTATCGTTTTAAAGGTGATTTGGATCTTCATATTGTATATTCGTATTCTTGACTCTTTGAGTCATTGTTGTATATATCTCTTCTGTGGGTTCCATCGTGGACCAATGTTCAAAAAATCGTCCGATATGCCGATTTATCGTCCGATTTATCTCTTATCACTAGGTGACCGATAAGCCGATTAATCAATTTATCACCCGATAAATCGGCCGATACACCCAAATATCACTAATTTCGGGATGACCGAGAAGTTAACGATAAACGGTATCCTCAACATTGTCGTGGACTATTGTGTAATGGTATTACTTCGTTTTCCACCCGCACGAAAGTGCCTGGTGGGCACCTTTGAATCGTTTCTATGCGGGTTTGGCGGGAATCGTTGAAACTTGCATAGGGTCGATTCTGAGGGTGTTACAGAGCCCCAGAACTCGACTCCGTGCGCGCCTCGACCAGTGGATCATGCAGTTTTGTTCACCTGTGCCTTGTGCATCTCCAGGTGCACGCCAAACAACCACACGCGACATACAACCTCGTCCCCGACATCGGCCGAGCAAACCCGACGCCAGGCAGACCTCCGGCGAGCGATTGCCGTCACCACCGCGCGCCCCTCGACGAGCTGACACCACCTTGAGCTTCCCCACACCACGGCGAACCGGTGAGCTTTTCCTCTACCATTGTTGCTTCCTCTATCACCAGCCCAGCCGTAGGCAGAGCCAGCGCCGCCACCTGCCGCCACCAGCGCCGCCACTCGATGGCAGGCACGCTGTGCACCGTCTGATCTTGATCGCGTGGCCACGATAGAATTTAACCGAAGGGGTACGCTTGCTTATGAGCCGTGTGACCCCACTTAAATCCAATGGCTGTCTGTGATCGATCCGCACGAAGCGGTACCGACGAATAAAAACGTGCCGCGTGTCACAGAGTCTGTTTTAAAAACAAGATTTGATCTATTTGTAATTCAATTTTGTAAAATTCATAACTTTCAAACCACACGTACAAATTTTGCAAATTTTATAACAACGGAATCAGCAAGACAAGTACTTTCTGACCATGCACTTTGTTTATTAAAATGCTTCTGTTAAATTGTTTGTTTTTGCAGAAACTTGTGTACGCATGTTTAGAATATAAAATTTGTTCTAAAATGATTTTGGGGATAAAAAATTTGGCAAATGGTTTTTTTTGAACCTACTGACCATAGAAATCAATTTGTGGTTTCAAAAATGTATTTGGTGAAGCAAAAGAATTAACTTTTGATTTAAACCATTTCTAGTCAAATAAAAATAATGTTTATTTATTAAAAATGCTTTTGGGAGAAAATCTTTGGAAAATCTTTTGGAATAAACTCTCTGACCCCAAACACCAAGTTTATGATTTGAAAATGTATTTGGTGAACACTATAAAACTATTACTTTGCTAAAAACATTTTCAACCACATAAAATAATGACTTGGTTTAAAAATGGTTTATGAAGTGAAATCTTTTGCAAATGATTTTGCCACTTTATAAAATGATCATTAGGTGTTTTTAAAATGTTTATAACCTATTATAAACCACTTTTGTAAATAAAAGAAAGTTTGGCATGCTTGCATGCATTGTTTTGTTTCTATCATTTTATGTGATGTTTTGCTTGAATGGTAGATTGAAATTGTGCCCTTGCTTGATTGAATTGTAGTGATTTGAAGAGTGTGATCATTGAAAAGACAAGGAGTGAACTTATATTCTCTACCAAAAAGGCAAGTGATGCTTCATACTTTTGTCCCATTATTTTCACTATGCATTAGTGATATTTCTAAGTAGGACTTGCATGGAATTTTTGCTAAGTATAAACTATGCCATGGGAAATCCTAGTAGATGAAACCTTCGTACAAATTTCCTAAGTTAAGATTCCTACTACTATCATGCTTAGCCTAGCTAGTAGAAAACAAGGGTGGATTATATTCATGCTATGAAATATTTCTAAGTCTATGACTTGTGTTTTGTTTAATAAAACAACTATGTGAATGAATCACCTGGGTGGAATGGTTGTGAATGGGTTATGTTGAGTGGTTACACAGGGCCCATATCTATGGACTACCCTAGTGTATCTCACTTGTGGTTTGCCACCCAGGAACAAAGAGATTTGAGATGTCAAATGTTGAGAAGCTTCAAGTGCAGCCACTTGGCATTATGGGCTCTGCCTGGATCATATATGTTGCAATAACTTAGCCAAATGGAAAGTTGGTGGTAGGGGATGATAGGTTGGAACGCGTCCATTCTGGTCTAAGGGAAGGCTTCTGAAAGATCTTGTCTTGGTGAAACCAAGTCTTGTGGGGAAAGTGCACCACCTCTGTAGAGTGAAAAATCTAAGTACTTAGCCATGTCCCTGGTAAAGGACAAATTGAGCATCAAGACATGGAAGCTATCAAGAATCTCGTCATCCAAATTTCTAAGTTAAAAACTTGTGGTTGAACAAGGGTTGAAGGATCACCCATTTCTATTGGGAGATGCCTTGGGAAAGATTTTGTCAAGCAAAAACTTAGTGTTTTCAAATGATAAAGAAAATCTATTTTGAGCAAAGCAAGCCTAAGCTCCACTTAGACAAATGCATATAGATGATAGACTCCACTATACTACCATAGTATCACTTGCCAATACAATTCAAATGTATTGACCCTTGTGGCTGTAACTTGTTATGTTGCAGGTTTGTTTGATGTTAGTGAAGTTTATTGATTAGGATTACAAGTATACAACCAACATGTCTGCCTGTGGCACTTTGAAGATGAAGGACCCCATGCTATTGTTATATTCTGCTGCATTGTAATGAGATAGCCAAATGAGCTATGTAAGATGTAATAAGTTATTCTATTCCTGGTTATAAAGTTGTATTATGACATTTGTTTCTTGATATTACATCTTAACTGTGGATGCTAGCTATTGATCCAGGGACTAGCATTGTAAACACGGGGATATCTACCTTATTAAAGGTTGGGAACCTTACAGATGGTATCAGAGCATTGTGTTGCCTGTAGGATTGTAACCCTAGGATTGGACAAAAACCCCTTAGAAAAATAGGAGCTGTATTTGTTCCAAAACTTATTTACAAACAATCTTGTAAACTCTTTCCTCAACCATTTTGGTTTTGATTCTACATCTCTTCTATTTCAAACTTGATGGACAAAGCCTACCCCATGGCCAAAGACTTCACCATGAGCAAAGGACTTCATCAACTCGAATGACTTCAACATCTTCAAGTGATTTCAACCTTATTCTCAACAAGGACTTCAACCTTAGATATCACTAAGGACTACAAGAGAGACAAGAAATGTTACTCAAGACTTGAATACTAAGGAAACACAACATAGGAGGAACCATCATCACCTTGAAGTTTTGAGACCAAGATGCAAGAAATTCTATAAGGATACAAACATCTTGTTCAAGAAGAACCAACTAAGAAGGATGGAATGACCTCAAGTGAACCATATAGATGGACCACCATATTTAGTTTAAGTCAAACCCACCAACTTATGTGGTGTAACAAAAAAAAATTGGTTGCCTAAAAATATGCTTGAAACTTGTTGTTTGAGTGGAATGCTTGTTTGTGATTGCTTGCACTTTTCTTGTGTGAATTGTGATGTGTGTGATTAGAACCATACCCTTAGAAATCTTTTGCCTATTCTAATCCCAATCCAACCCAAACAGATGACTACTCCAAGAAACCCCAACATCAAGAATGGTGGCAACAACAACAACCAAGAGATGCACATGAGAGAACAACTACTAGCAAACCAAACCCAGTTGAACCAAGTGACAACTCAGTTTTTAGCCAACAACAATGGATTAGACCCAACCATACAAAAGTTTTTGGTAATGCAATCCCAATTGCTGCAAGGTATGACCACTCAAATGATCAACATGGGAGACGACTCTTCCCAAGGAGTTTATGACAACAAGGATGTCAAGGATGATATTCTAGAAGGAACCCAAGCTTGCAATATTTGTGGAGACAAGGATCACACTTCCAAAGAGCATGAAGATCAATACCCCAATTGTGAAGAGAAACATCCAATTGACCAATGCCCCAACCCAAGCAAGAAGGATATTACCCAAGAGCAATGTTACACTTGCAAAGAGATGGGACACTAGGCCAATGAATGCCCAGAAAAGAAGAAGAACCAAGGAAACAAACAAGAGGCAATGATACCAAACGAAAAGAAAGATATCAGCCATGTGATGTGTTTCAATTGCAAAGAACCAGGACATTATGCAAGCAATTGTCCAGAAAAGATGAAGCACAAGATAAACAAGCCTATGAAAGATCACAACCTTGTCACATGTTTCAAGAGTGGAAACAAAGGACACAATGCAGATGTTTGCCCAAAGAAGTTTCAACAATAGTCCAAGCAAGCCAAGAAGTGATCTAGCTGGAAAAGTTTTAAGGGTGGTAGTACCCTAGTTGTTTTGAGCCAACTTGTAACCCCTAGCCTCCCCAAATCTCGGGACGATATTTATTTTAAGGGTGGTAGCCTGTCACATCCCAAGATTTTCTAAATCTTGTTATGTGAAAAATAAATAAACAAAATAAACAATTGTTGAAAATTAGGGTGAAAAGAAACTTTTGTTTCTAAATGGAAACTTAAAAATCCCATCTTGAACAAACTTTGGTTAACATTTGAATCCAACTAAATTAAAATCAAGAGAAATGCATTCCTCAATGAATGCATCTGGAAATTTAAACACTTGAGGAGTAAACCAAAACCCTAAAACACTAATGGAAGAAAATCATTTCCAAGCTATCTCTAAAACCATGGATTTTATCCAAATAGAAATTATCAAACAAACATTTCAAAATGATCAAGAATGAATATTAGAAATATTATAAGACCATATAATTGGTTTCACTTACTTTGGAGCCATGAATAAAATCCTATGAATTTAATAAGATAAGGAAAAGTAATTTCCAAAGCTAATAAAGCACTTAACTAAAATCCATACCAAATGGTGAGCAAATAATCCTAAAGATATTTAAAAGGATAAATAAATATAAAATAAGATTTTACAAAATTGGAATCACCAAGTTTGGATCTATAAATAAAAAGATATGGATTTTATAAGATAAGGAAAGAAAATATTCAATAAGGAATATTTAAAGACCAAATTATATCTTGACCTAATCCATAAGCAAATGGAATAATTATGATCCAAATACAAATGATAAAGAGTTTTCAAATTAATTAAAATGGCATTAACCAAATTCTATTTGAATAAAGACAAATCCAATTTTTAATGATTGATAAATCTTATTAAAAGCATTTCCAAATAATTCAAGGTGAATTATTTGACACCCTAATAATTTAATAAAACTTATTGAAAAGGTTTTTTGGAAGAATGAAATTTAAATAAGGATTAAAAATATTTTAAATCTTATATGAAGTAATGCAAAGGCCTAATTTGAATAATTAAAGGACCCTAAAAAGAATAAATTATTTATTCTAAATTTGACTTCAGAATGTGTTATTAAATAGTGTTTGATTACACACAAAGTTTGAGAGAAATTTGAATTCAAATGAATGCTTAATGTATTAATCAAAATCAAAACAGATTATTAGAAATAGAAAATGGAAAAAGATCAGAACAAAAAAAATAGAGCAAGCCAAACCAGCCCAGCAGACCCAGTCTGGCCCAGTTAGCCCATTTACCCCACCCCGCGAGAAAAACGATTCGCATCATCAACTCGACCCACTCACTCGCTGACCGATGGACCCCACCTCTCCTCCTCTCTCTCGCAGACAACCAGGTCCCACTCCCTAGCTTTCTTCCTCACCCGCCGCGACTTCTTCTCCCCTCACCTCGCCGGCTGTTTCCGCCGATGAATGCTCGATTTAATTCGCGGCATTGATGTTGCATTTACCCTCTGCGACCATGCTCGTTAGAGCGCCTCGACGCCCTCTCTCTTTCCCCTACATCGCCATACTCTCCTCGCCACCGGGATGCACTAATTCGTCCAGATACCACACACTGTCCCGACGAGTTCTGGCGTCGATTCCGGCGAGCCCTGACCCTCTCCTACCTCCTAGCTCACACTAGCTTGATCCCCATCATCTCGCGCACCTGCCCGTGGTCTCCGTTCTCCCACGCATGCCCCACAACCTCGCCTCCATCTTCGTCTGAGCGCCACCGACGACCCCCGCAACTCCGGTGAGCCCCAGAACTCGACTCCGTGCGCGCCTCGACCAGTGGATCATGCAGTTTTGTTCACCTGTGCCTTGTGCATCTCCAGGTGCTCGCCAAACAACCGCACTCGACCTACAACCTCGTCCCCGACATCGGCCGAGCAAACCCGACGCCAGGCAGACCTCCGGTGAGCGATTGCCGTCACCACCGCGTGCCCCTCGACGAGCTGCCACCACCTTGACCCCACACCACGGCGAACCCGGTGAGCTTTTCCTCTACCCTTGTTGCTTCCTCTATCACCAGCCCCGCCGTAGGCAGAGCCAGCGCCGCCACCTGCCGCCTCCAGCGCCGCCACTTGATGGCAGGCACGCTGTGCACCGTCCGATCTTGATCGCGTGGCCACGATAGAATTTAACCGAAGGGGTACGCTTGATTCTAAGCCGTGTGATCCCACTTGAATCCAACGGCTGTCAGAGATCGATCCGCATGAAGTGGTACCGACGAATAAAAACGCGCCGCGTGTCACAGAGTCTGTTTTAAAAACAAGATTTGATCTATTTGTGATTCAATTTTGTAAAATTCATAACTTTCAAACCACACGTCTAAATTTTGCAAATTTTATATCAATGGAATCAGAAAGACAAGTACTTTCTGACCATGCACTTTGTTTATTAAAATGCTTCTGTTAAATTGTTTGTTTTTGCAGAAACTTGTGTACGCATGTTTAGAATATAAAATTTGTTCTAAAATGATTTTGGGGATAAAAAATTTGGCAAATGGTTTTTTTTGAACCTACTGACCATAGAAATCAATTTGTGGTTTCAAAAATGTATTTGGTGAAGCAAAAGAATAAACTTTTGATTTAAACCATTTCTAGTCAAATAAAAATAATGTTTATTTATTAAAAATACTTTTGGGAGAAAATCTTTGGAAAATCTTTTGGAATAAACTCTCTGACCCCAAACACCAAGTTTATGATTTGAAAATGTATTTGGTGAACACTATAAAACTATTACTTTTCTAAAAACATTTTCAACCACATAAAATAATGACTTGGTTTAAAAATGGTTTATGAAGTGAAATCTTTTGCAAATGATTTTGCCACTTTATAAAATGATCATTAGGTGTTTTTAAAATGTTTATAACCTATTATAAACCACTTTTGTAAATAAAACAAAGTTTGGCATGCTTGCATGCATTGTTTTGTTTCTATCATTTTATGTGATGTTTTGCTTGAATGGTAGATTGAAATTGTGCCCTTGCTTGATTGAATTGTAGTGATTTGAAGAGTGTGATCATTGCAAATACAAGGAGTGAACTTATATTCTCTACCAAAAAGGCAAGTGATGCTTCATACTTTTTTCCCATTATTTTCACTATGCATTAGTGATATTTCTAAGTAGGACTTGCATGGAATTTTTGCTAAGTATAAACTATGCCATGGGAAATCCTAGTAGATGAAACCTTAGTAGAAATTTCCTAAGTTAAGATTCCTACTACTATCTGAAGGGTTTCGCGGCATAGTAAATCAAAATTTTCTACGGATGCGAATAGAGGGAAAGCCAAGATCTAATCTAGGAGATGCAATCAATGAGAGAGATTGGATTAGATCTTCATACCCTTGAAGATTCGCACAACGGAACGTTCGTCGGAACGTGGGTGATGTAGTCGTACTCGCTTCTCCTCCTCGCGATCCGATCCGATCTAGCACCACAAGTGGCGGTGCCTCCGTGAGATGCACACGTGCAGCACCTCGACGTCTCCTCCTTCCTCGGACCAGCAAGTATGGTGGAGAGATGTATTGGATCTACAACACGACGGCGTGGTGTATATGGTGGAGAATTTTCTGCAGCAGGGCTTCGCCTACAAACAGTCGGGAGGGAGAGAGGAAGGCAGCAAGGCAACTAGGGTTGGAGGCAAGGTGTAGGGGGGAGGGGGCGCACCAGCCCTCTATTTATAGAGGGGGGCGGCCAACCCTTGCCCCTCCTCCAAGCCTTGGGCCGGCGGCCAAGGGAGGGAGGAGTGGGGGGCAAGGACTCTCCCCTCTTCTAGAAACCCTATCTCTAGTTTAATCGATTTAAACCCTATAGGATCGGCTGGGCCCTATGGGGCCTTGTGCCCCTGGCCCAATGCGGCCAGGACACTCCCTAATAGGACCATGCCCCCTCCCGGAAGGTGGGGCCACGTTGGTCCCCTTCCGGAAGGTTCTGGAAGCTTCCGGTACAATACCGATTAACCCGGAACAATTCCGAACTCCAAAAACTGCATTGCCTTATATGAATCTTATTCTCCGGACCATTCCGGAACCTCTCGTGATATCCCGGATCCCATCCGAGACTCCGAACAAAAATTCATAAACCAATTATCCAATCTATCCTAGCGTCGAGATACGTTAAGTGTGTGACCCTGCGGGTTCGAGAATATGCAGATATGATCTTCTATCAATAATCAACAGCGGGGTCTGGGCACCCATATTGACTCCCACACATTCATCGATGATCATATCGGATAAACCACGATGCCAGGATTCAAACAATCCCATATATATATTCCCTTCGTCTCGCGATATTTTACTTGCCCGAGATTCGATCGTCGGTACCGTCATACCTAGTTCAATCTCGTTCACAGCAAGTACTTTACTCGTTCCGTAATCCGATATCACTTTGTGATTAACTCCTTAACCACATGCTTGCAAGCGGTGTTGATATCGATTACCGAGTAGGCCCGAAGTATATCTCTCCGACTTGGGAGGGACAAATTCCATCTCGATACATACAACCCAACAAATACTTTCCGATCACCTGAGAGACACCTTTATGATCACCCTCTCATAGGATGATGTTTGATGACCTCAAAGCTTTCTTCCGATACCAGGGAGTTGTATTATCTCATGGTCTAAGGAATACAATATTTGACATAGGAAAAGCTTCGCAAAGATGAACACGATGATACGATCTAATTGCTTCGCTTAGTTTGGGTCTGTCCATCATGTCATTCTCCAATGATATGATCTCATTATCAATTGACAACTCATGTCTATGGTTAGGAAACCTTAACCATCATTGATCAATGAGCTAGTCCATAGAGGCGTACTAGGGACACGGTGTTGTTCACAAACCACACAAGTATTAAAGTTTCCGCTTAATACAATTCTAGCATGGAATATAAACTTTATCATGAACAAGAATTATAATAATAACATATTTATTATTGCCTCTAGGGCATAATTCCAACAGTCTCCCACTTGCACTAGAGTCAATAATCTAGTTTACATCTGGCAACAATCTCACACCCATGGCACTGAGGTGTTGATCATGTTTTACACGTGGAAGAGGTTTAGTCAATGGATCTGCGACATTCAGATCTGTATGTACTTTGCTAATCTTCAGATCTCCATCTGCAATATAATCTCGGATTATATGAAACTTGCGGTTGATATGCTTGGTCTTTGGATGATATCTTGGTTCCTTAGCGAGTGCTATGGCGCCAGTGTTGTCACACAATATCTCCAGTGGGTCCAATGCACTTGGAACCACGCCAAGCTCAGTGATGAAGTTTCTGATCCAAACTCCTTCACTTGATGCTTCTGCAGCAGCCATGTATTCCGCTTCCACTGTAGATCCCGCAATCACGCTTTGCTTGCAGCTTCTCCAGCTCACAGCTCCTCCATTCAAAATATAAACGTATCCTATCTGAGATTTAGAATCATCCTTGTCAGTGTCAAAACTAGCATCGACGTAACCTTTTACGACGAGCTGTTCATCACCCCCATAGACTAAGAACATTTCTTTAGTCCTATTTAGGTACTTTAGGATGTTCTTCACGGCTGTCCAGTGTTCCACTCCTGGATCACTTTGATATCTGCTCGTCAAACTAAGAGCATTGGACACATCCAGTCTAGTACACAGCATGGCATACATGATGGAACCTATGGCCGAGGCATAAGGCACTTTGCTCATAGCTTCCCTATCATTTACCGTAGCTGGACACTGAGCCTTGCTCAATATCTTACCTGACAATATAGGCACTGAACCTTTCTTTTCCTTATCCATTCTGAACCTTTTCAGAACTTTGTCTAGGTATGTACTCTGGCTTAAAGCTATCAGGCGTCTTTGTCTATCTCTATAGATCTTCATGCCCAATATATAAGCAGCTTCACCTAGGTCTTTCATTGAAAAACACTTGTTCAAATAACTCTTCACATCGTTAAGCATGTTGATGTCATTTCCGATAATCAATATGTCATCCACATATAGTACCAGAAACGTCACCGAGCTCCCACTCACTTTCTTGTAGATACAAGCTTCGTAGCAATTTGGAACAAATCCAAAGCTCTTGATCACTTGATCAAAACGAAGGTTCCAACTCCGAGATGCTTGCTTCAGTCCATAAATGGAACGCCGAAGTTTGCATACTTTACTAGCATCCTTAGGATCGACAAAACCTTCGGGTTGCATCATATACAACTCTTCATCAATGTTGACATTGAGGAAAGCAGTCTTGACATCCATCTGCCATATTTCATAATCATGAAACGCAGCAATTGCTAATAAAATCCGAATGGACTTAAACATCACTACGGGAGAGAAAGTCTCATCGTAGTCAACACCTTGAACTTGTCGAAAACCTTTCGCGACAAGCCGTGCTTTATAGACGGTAACATTACCATCCGCGTCCGTTTTCTTCTTGAAGATCCATTTGCACTCAACAGCCTTTCGGTCGCTAGGAGGGTCCACCAAAGTCCATACTTGGTTTTCGCTCATGGATCCCAATTCGGATTTCATGGCTTCTAGCCATTTCTCAGAGTCTGGGCTCATCATTGCTTCCTCATAGTTCTTAGGTTCACTGTCTTCTACTAACAAGACAGTCAAGACAGGGTTGCCGTACCACTCAGGAGGGGCACGCGACCTTGTCGACCTGCGACATTCAGTAGCAGCATCGTCCGAAGCTTCATGATCCTTGTCATTAGCTTCCTCTATTGTTGGTGCAGGCGGCACTGGAACAATTTCAGGTGCTGCGCTACTCTCCAATTCAAGACAGTGAATAACCTCGTCAAGCTCTACTTTCCTCCCACTCACTTCTTTCGAGAGAAACTCCTTCTCAAGAAAGGAACCGTTCTTTGCGACAAACACTTTGCCTTCGGTTCTGTGATAGAAGGTATACCCAATAGTTTCCTTAGGGTATCCTATGAAGACGCATTTCTCCGCTTTGGGTTCGAGCTTGTCCGGCATCAACTTCTTGACGTAAGCTTCGCATCCCCAAACTTTAAGAAACGGCAACTTAGGTTTAGCACCAAACCACAGTTCATACGGTGTCGTCTCAACGGATTTAGATGGTGCCCTATTTAAAGTGAATGCAGCGGTTTCTAATGCATAACCCCAAAATGATAACGGCAAATCAGTAAGAGACATCATTGATCGTACCATATCTAATAGGGTTCGATTCCGGCGTTCAGACACACCATTGCGCTGTGGTGTTCCGGGTGGCGTGAGTTGTGAAACAATTCCACTTGTTTTAAGATGCGTGAGAAAATCATAACTCAAATATTCACCTCCACGATCGGATCGTAGAAACTTAATCTTTCTGTTACGATGGTTCTCCACTTCATTCTGAAATTCCTTGAACTTTTCAAATGTTTCAGATTTATGTTTCATTAAATAGATATACCCATATCTACTTAAGTCATCGGTAAAAGTGAGGAAATAGCGATATCCACTGCGCGTCGAAATACTCATCGGTCCGCATACATCGGTATGTATGATTTCCAACAAGTCCGTTGCTCGCTCCATAATTCCGAAGAACGGGGTTTTGATCATCTTGCCCATGAGGCATGGTTCGCATGTGTCAAATGATTCAAAATCAAGAGACTCCAAAAGTCCATCAGAATGGAGTTTCTTCATGCGCTTTACACCAATATGACCTAGACGACAGTGCCACAAATAAGTAGTATTATCACTATCTACTTTGCATCTCTTAGCCTCAATGTTATGGATGTGTGTTTCATCCCTTTCGAGATTTAGAAGAAATAAACCATTTACAAGAGGTGCATGACCATAAAAGATGTTACTCATATAAATAGAACAACCATTATTCTCCGATTTAAATGAATAACCGTCTTGCAATAAACACGATCCAGAAATAATGTTCATGCTCAACGCAGGCACATAATAACACTTATTAAGGTTTAAAACTAATCCAGAAGGTAAAACTAAGGAGAGAGTGCCGACGGCCATCACATCAACTCTTGATCCGTTGCCAACGCGCATCGTCACCTCATCCCTCGCAAGCCGCCTTCTATTCTGTAGCTCCTGTTTCGAGTTACAAATATTAGCAACTGAACCGGTATCAAATACCCAGGCACTACAACGAGGGCTAGTAAGGAAAACATCAATAACATGTATATCAAATATACCTTTGATGGTGCCAGCCTTCTTGTCCGCTAAGTACTTCGGACAGTTGCGCTTCCAGTGACCCTTGTCCTTGCAATAGAAGCACTCAGTGTCCGGCTTAGGACCAGACTTGAGCTTCTTCTCAGCAGGAGCATTGCGCTTGTCGCCGCCCTTCTTGAAGGGCTTATTTGCTCCCTTACCTTTCTTAAAGGAGGGCTTGTTGACCATCAACACATGATTATCCTTCTTGATGTCCACCTCCGCAGCCTTCAGCTTTGCGAAGAGCTCGGTGATCGTATCAGTGGAGCCAATCTGATTATGAGTCACTACAAAACTTTTGTAGCTGGGAGGGAGTGATTGCAGAACCCTGTCAATCTTGAGCTCCTCTGGAATCGTGCATTCCAGTTGCTCAAGGCATTGAGTGTAGCCCGACATCTTTATGGCGTGCTCACTAACGGAACTCCCTTCCTCCATCTTGCAGTTAAAGAACTTCTCAGAGATCTCATATCTCTCAGAACGGGCTTGAGTCTGAAACATGGTTTTCAGCTCCTCGAGAATCTCAAAGGGCCCGGGATAGGTTTCAAAACGATTTTGAAGTTCCGGTTCCATAGCAAACAACATGGTGATTTTAATCACACCATAATCATCTTTGCGCGACTGATAGACAGCTTTCTCATCAACCGGCGCAGTTGCAGCAGGGGGGTCACCTAACGCTTTCCCAAGGACATAGTCCTTTTGTTCGCCAGACAGAATGATTCTTAGATTGCGGAACCAATTGGTGAAGTTAGACCCATTGTTTCTAAGCTTTTCCTTCTCAGCAAAACGTTGAAGTTGAAGTTGGATTTGGCCATGTGATATACAGTATTTGCAAGTACAATTTAGACTATGTTCATGATAAATAGTTCAACTTAATCAAATTACTAGATGAACTCCCACTAAATTCAACATCCCTCAAGTTGTTTAGTGAACACGATCCAAATTCACCACACCTAATCCGATCATCACGAGAAGAGATGTGGTTTCAATGGTGGACAACAAAGTGTCGATCATATCATTCATATGACTCATGCTTAACCTTTCGGTTCTTGTGTTCCGAGGCCATGTCTGTACATGCTAGGCTCGTCAAGCTAGACCCAAGTATTTCCGCGTGTGCAAAACTGGCTTGCACCCGTTGTATGTGAGCGTAGAGTCTATAGCACCCGATCATCACGTGATGCTTGGACACGACGAACTTTCGCAACGGTGCATACTTGGGGAGAACATAGTTTTTATCTTGATCTTTAAGTGAGGAATCATCTTATAATGCTACCGTCGCGATCTAAGCATAATAAGATACATAAAAGGATAAACATCACATGCATATAACTTTATGTGACATGGTATAGCCAATCTTCGCGCAATGATCTCCATCTTGTGCGTTCCGGCATGATCTCCATCACTCCACCATGATTGCCTCCACCACGAATAGCAACTACAACTATTGCTAACTACTTAGCGATAAAGTAAAGCTATTACATGGCGTATAAGAAGTTGACTCGCAGGTCATACACAATTATAAATACAACCATATGGCTCCTGCCGGTTGTGTACTCATCGACATGCAAGTCGTGAAACATTACAAAACATGATCATCACATACAATATACACATCACATCTTGGTCCATACCATATCACAGAAAACACTCCCTGCAAAAACAAGTTAGACGCCTCTACTTTGTTGTTGCATGTTTTACGTGGCTTATGGGAGTAGATGCTAAGAACGATTCTTACCTACGGAAAGCCACAACGGTGATATTATGGTTGCCAAACTCCGGTGTTAATCCCATGACAACTATAGTGAGAGAAACTGACATCCACCAGCCGCATGTGTGGAACAAGCCACACGTCAAGTGCGGAGCCGGTCTCGCGAACGACGTCGCGTAAGGTTGTCCTGGACCGCTTCAATCTCACTATCCCGCGTCATAAGAAGAACACAAACAAGAGGCTTGCAACAGAAAACATCAACGCCCGCAACAACCATGTTGCGTTCTACTCGTGAAACACATCTACGCATAGATCTAGCTCTGATACCACTGAAGGGTTTCGCGGCATAGTAAATCAAAATTTTCTACGGATGCGAACAGAGGGAAAGCCAAGATCTAATCTAGGAGATGCAATCAATGAGAGATATTGGATTAGATCTTGATACCCTTGAAGATTCGCACAGCGGAACGTTCGTCGGAACGTGGGTGATGTAGTCGTACTCGCGTCTCCTCCTCGCGATCCGATCACATCTAGCACCACAAGTGGCGGTGCCTCCATGAGATGCACACGTGCAGCACCTCGACGTCTCCTCCTTCCTCGGACCAGCAAGTATGGTGGAGAGATGGATTGGATCTACAACACGACGGCGTGGTGTATATGGTGGAGAATTTTCTGCAGCAGGGCTTCGCCTACAAACAGTCGAGAGGGAGAGAGGAAGGCAGCAAGGCAACTAGGGTTGGAGGCAAGGTGTAGGGGGGAGGGGGCGCACCAGCCCTCTATTTATAGAGGGGGGCGGCCAGCCCTTGCCCCTCCTCCAAGCCTTGGGCCGGCGGCCAAGGGAGGGAGGAGTGGGGGGCAAGGACTCTCCCCTCTTCTAGAAACCCTATCTCTAGTTTAAACGATTTAAACCCTATAGGATCGGCTGGGCCCTATGGGGCCTTGTGCCCCTGGCCCAATGCGGCCAGGACACTCCCTCATAGGCCCATGCCCCCTCCCGGAAGGTGGGGCCACGTTGGTCCCCTTCCGGAAGGTTCTAGAAGCTTCCGGTACAATACCGATTAACCCGGAACAATTCCGAACTCCAAAAACTGCATTGCCTTATATGAATCTTATTCTCCAGACCATTCCGGAACCTCTCGTGATATCCCGGATCCCATCCGAGACTCCGAACAAAAATTCATAAACCAATTATCCAATCTATCCTAGCGTCGAGATACGTTAAGTGTGTGACCCTGCGGGTTCGAGAATATGCAGACATGATCTTCTATCAATAATCAACAGCGGGGTCTGGGCACCCATATTGACTCCCACACATTCATCGATGATCATATCGGATGAACCACGATGCCAGGATTCAAACAATCCCATATATATATTCCCTTCGTCTCGCGATATTTTACTTGCCCGAGATTCGATCGTCGGTACCGTCATACCTAGTTCAATCTCGTTCACAGCAAGTACTTTACTCGTTCCGTAATCCGATATCACTTTGTGATTAACTCCTTAACCACATGCTTGAAAGCGGTGTTGATATCGATTACCGAGTGGGCCCGAAGTATATCTCTCCAACTTGGGAGGGACAAATTCCATCTCGATACATACAACCCAACAGATACTTTCCGATCACCTGAGAGACACCTTTATGATCACCCTCTCATAGGATGACGTTTGATGACCTCAAAGCTTTGTTCCGATACCAGGGAGTTGTATTATCTCATGGTCTAAGGAATACAATATTTGACATAGGAAAAGCTTCGCAAAGATGAACACGATGATACGATCCAATTGCTTCGCTTAGTTTGGGTCTGTCCATCATGTCATTCTCTAATGATATGATCTCATTATCAATTGACAACTCATGTCTATGGTTAGGAAACCTTAACCATCATTGATCAATGAGCTAGTCCATAGAGGCGTACTAGGGACACGGTGTTGTTCACAAACCACACAAGTATTAAAGTTTCCGCTTAATACAATTCTAGCATGGAATATAAACTTTATCATGAACAAGAATTATAATAATAACATCTTTATTATTGCCTCTAGGGCATAATTCCAACACTATCATGCTTAGCCTAGCTAGTAGAAAACAAGGGTGGATTATATTCATGCTATGAAATATTTCTAAGTCTATGACTTGTGTTTTGTTTAATAAAACAACTATGTGAATGAATCACCTGGGTGGAATGGTTGTGAATGGGTTATGTTGAGTGGTTACACAGGGCCCATATCTATGGACTACCCTAGTGTATCTCACTGTGGTTTTCCACCCAGGAACAAAGAGATTTGAGATGTCAAATGTTGAGAAGCTTTAAGTGGAGCCACTTGGCATTATGGGCTCTGCCTGGATCATATAGGTTGCAATAACTTAGCCAAATGGACAGTTGGTGGTAGGGGATGATAGGTTGGAAAGCGTCCATTCTGGTCTAAGGGAAGGCTTCTGAAAGATCTTGTCTTGGTGAAACCAAGTCTTGTGGGGAAAGTGCACCACCTCTGTAGAGTGAAAAATCTAAGTACTTAGCCATGTCCCTGGTAAAGGACAAATTGAGAATCAAGACATGGAAGCTATCAAGAATATCCTCATCCAAATTTCTAAGTTAAAAACTTGTGGTTATACAAGGGTTGAAGGATCACCAATTTCTATTGGGAGATGCCATGGGAAAGATTTTGTCAAGCAAAAACTTAGTGTTTTCAAATGATAAAGAAAATATATTTTGAGCAAAGCAAGCCTAATCTCCACTTAGCCAAATGCATATAGATGATAGACTCCACTATACTACCATAGTATCACTTGCCAATACAATTCAATGTATTGACCCTTGTGGCTGTAACTTGTTATGTTGCAGGTTTGTTTGATGTTAGTGAAGTTTATTAATTAGGATTACAAGTCTACAACCAACATGTCTGCCTGTGGCACTTTGAAGATGAAGGACCCCATGCTATTGTTATATTCTGCTGCATTGTAATGAGATAGCCAAATGAGCTATGTAAGATGTAATAAGTAATTTTATTCCTGGTTATAAAGTTGTATTATGACCTTTGTTTCTTGATATTACATCTTAACTGTGGATGCTAGCTATTGATCCAGGGACTAGCATTGTAAACACAGGGATCTCTACCTTATTAAAGGTTGGGAACCTTACAACCTTCTATCTTGAGGCACCAATTAAGATACCATAGTTGTCATTCTTAGTTCTATGTGCATTGTCCCAAAACTTATTGATTGATTCATAATGTTGATATTGCTTGTTCTTGAACTATTTGTATCTAGTCACCCTTATGAATTTTGAAGGCTTCCTATGCATTTATGTTTTTCTACTCCATGAGGGACAAGCTGAATTCCACTATGCTATGTTTTATATATGTGAAACAAAAAAACGTCTTTCAATGCATTATTGTTCATGAATCTTTGTTTGTATCATTTCAGGTTGCCACATAGTTACTATGTCTTATTGTTAGAACTTCATCTTTCATGCTCATGTTTAGAGTACTTTGATCCCAACTTTCAATGCTTACAAATGGTTTGATCATGATTGTGATGGTGCATGTCACCTCAAAAATTATTCTTTTTATCACTTACCTACTCGAGGACGAGCGGGAGTTAAGCTTGCATGCCTGATGGCACACTTTATTTATCTTGCCCCTAATAAACTTGAACCATTGTATCATCTATGTTGTATATGCTTGTACTTATATGTTGGAATTAGCAAAACCATGTTGTCACGGGGAACGCTTTCAACATTGCACTTGTACTTTGTGCACAGTTGATATCATGCTCTTTTGTCTATGGATGTCGTCGGTGTGAAATGAAAGGGGGTCTTGTAAGTCCATGGAGTTATGTATGTGTGTTAGACAAACGCTTGGGCCGCTAGCCTAATCCATGCCTAATCATGGTGGAAACTTGCAGTATCACCATAATGACATCTATGAAGCTTTCTTCTTATAAAAAAAGAGACACATTGAAAAGAGGAAAGAGAGAAAAAAGCACCATTTTCCCATGGTAAATAAGAAGATTGCTGAGATGCTCATTGTCTGCTTGCCTTGCCATTTTGATTATGGGATAGCTCATGTATCATGTGCAAGGGGTACCCCGTTGGCGGTTCTATATGATACACATGCACTTACTATGACAAGAACTTACATGTGACTAAAGTTGAGTAGCATGAGGAGCGGCCCTCGTATTCAAGGGACATGAGATTGCCAACTTATACTTTGTCAAGCATATACTCCATAGTTTGTTCACTTTAACCTTAATAAATTCAATATGCTTATGATAGGGGCAATGAGAGCTGAAAGCTAACAAGTACCATAATTTTTGGAAGCTCTTTTTGAAACTTGAAATCCCTGCTTCCCTTATGAAGGGCCTTTCTTCCACTATTATATAGAGTCTCCACCTTCTATCCTTAGGCACCAGTTAAGAGAGCATAGTTTCCATTCTTAGTTCTTTGTGCATTGTTCCAAAACTTATTGATTGATGCATATTGTTGACATTACTTATTCTTGTGCTATTTGTATCTAGTCACTCTTTTGAACTTTGAAGGTGTCCTATGCATCTATTTTCTACTCAGTGAGGGACAAGTTGAATGCCACTATGTTATGTTTTCTGTATGTGAAACAAACAAATGTTTTTCAATGCATGTTATTCATGATCTTTGTTTGTAACCTTTCATGTTGCATGCATAGTTACTTTGTCTTACTGTTAGAACTCCATCTTTCATGCTCATGTTTAGAGTTCTTTGATCCCAGCTTTCAATGCTAGCAAATGGTTTGATCTTGATTTTGATGGTGCATGTCACCTCAAAAATATTTTTTTTATCACTTACCTACTCGAGGACGAGCAGGAGTTAAGCTTGGGGATGCTTGATACGTCAGAAACGTATCTATAATTTTTGATGGTCCATGCTTGTTTAGTATCTACTTTGCTTTGCTTTTTCAACACTTTGAGGTGTTTTTATATGTTTTCTGGTACTAACCTATTAACAAGATGCCACAGTGCCAGTTGCCTGTTTTCTTCTGATTTGGTTCCAGAAAGGCAGAACTCAATATTCTCGGAATTGGACGGGACAAAAGCCAAAGTCAATATTTTACCGTGGGGAACACGAATCCAGAGTACGAGATGGAGGAGAGCTACCAGGGGCCACATCCCCGACCGCGCGGCCTAGGTGGGCCCGCGCCTGGGAGGTGCGGCCGCCCTGGCTACCCCTGCCTTGCCTCTTCGCCTATAAAGACCCCCCGATACAGAAACCCTAAGTACCCGATCAATATTCCACAAAATCGTCTATAGCCGCCACCACCATCGTCCCCAGATCAGGGGATCCGAAGCTCTTCCCGGCACCCTGTCGGATGGGAGATCATCCCGGAGGCCTTCTTGTTCATCATGCCAGCCTCCGGTATGAAGTGTGAGTAGTTCCACCTTGGACTACGGGTCCATGGTAGCTAGATGGTTGTATCTCCTCCTTTGTGCTACCATGTTTAGATCTTGTGAGCTCCGTTCATGATCAAGATCATCTATTTGTGTTTGCAGGGATCCAATGGATATTGAGATTACTATGTCAGATTGATTAATGGTTTTGTCTTATTGATTCTATCATGTCTGTGTTGTTTGTGATCTTGCATCCTCTCCGTTTCTAGTAGCTATCTTGGCCAAGTAGATGCTAGTGACTCCAAGAGGGGGTATTTATGCTCGATGGTGGGTTATGCCTCTATTGAATCTAAGGGAAGTGACAGAAATCTCTAAGGTTGTAGATGTGTTGTTGTCACTAGGGAGAAAACAACAGTCTCTTGTTCATGGAACAAGTGGATTGTTTACCTTACACACTTTTCTTTAAGTTGTCTGTTGCTTGCAACTTAATACTCGAGGGGGTTCGGATGATAACCTTAAGGTTGATTACTAGTCATAGATGCAGTTGGATGGCGGTCTATGTATCTTGTTGTATTTCCCAATCGAATCTCATAGGATCATGAATGTCTAGTATTGCATTGTTATGCCTTGCTCAGTCCTGTCAATTGCCCTACTGTAATTTGTTTACCCAACATGCCATGTTTGTTTATCTTAAAGAGAACACCTCTAGTGAACTATGGACCCCGGTCCAATCTTTACCATTGATACATCTTCTACTGTTACTATTTACTTTCTACAAACCATAATTACCTTCCACACCATACAGTTAATCCTTTGTTTTCAGCAAACCGGTGAGATTGACAACCTCACTGTTCGTTGGGGCAAAGTCTTGTGTTTGTGTTGTGCAGGTTTCCAAGTTGCTAGCAATACCTTTGAGTCGTTTCCTTCCTCCTACTGGCTCGATAACCTTGGTTTCTTACTGAGGGAAAACTTGCTTCTGTGCTCATCATACCTTCCTCTTGGGGTCTCCCAACGAAGCTTCCACGCACCATTAGCCCTTTCGATGGAGTGTCATCCAATTGGCTTGCAAGCATGTGACTAGGTCACAAGGGATGTCATTTCATGGAACAAGTAAAGAGTACTTATCGGTACCAAGGTTGAACTAGGTATAGAGATACTGATGATCGAACCTCGGATAAGTAAAGTATCATGCGAAAAAGAGAATCAATATAGTATGTAAATGGCTCATTCGATCACGAAGTCATCGTAGAAATATGTGGGAGCCATATGGATTTCCAGATCCCTCTATTGGTTATTGATCGGAGAGGTGTCTCGATCATGCCTGCATAGTTTGCGAACCATAGGGAGACACACTTAAGTATTCGTTGTTGTTTAAGTAGATATGGAATATGAGTTGGAGACCGAATGTTGTTCGGAATCTCGGATTAGACCCAGGACATCACAAGGAGATCCAGAATGGTCCAGAGAAGAAGATTCTATAAGGAAATTGGTTTTCCGGGGTTCGGGAAAAGTTTTGGTGTTTTGACCGGATACTTCTAGAATGTTCTAGAGGGACCACCCGTGGTTCCACCACCCCGAGAGGAGTCACTTGGGCAGTGGCATGCCCTAGGGGCCAGCC
Organism: Avena atlantica; assembly: GCA_910589765.1. Lineage (NCBI taxonomy): Eukaryota > Viridiplantae > Streptophyta > Magnoliopsida > Poales > Poaceae > Avena > Avena atlantica. The sequence goes on along the minus strand of OU342738.1, from coordinate 339,017,623 downwards.
GCACCAAACCCGATTTGTCCAAGACTAGTAAAAGGGTCAAACCCTAGTTTGAATAGCCAAATCCTAGTTTGAAAAGTCAAACTCTAGTTTTTGGTAAGAAGGAAGACTTGGTGGAAAAGGTTTCAAGATCTTCCCTTGGTAGCTGAGTTGGGGGGACACGTCCTGGGCTGGGAACCCTTGGTCGGCCGCCCCCACCTTTATAATGAGGGGTGTGGGCGCACCTCCCCACACCCTTGTCCCTCTTGGCACCTAACCCTAGCCGTCGCATCTCTTCTCTCTCGCCCACTGACCTGCTTTGGCTTAGGCGAAGGCCTGCAGAAATCTCTCCTCCTCCACCACCACCACCACCACCACACCGTCGTGTTGTTGGGATTCTAAGGAGATCTATAACCTCCGCTTCCCTGCTAGAACAAGGGAGAGGAAGGTCTTCATCGACTACCATACGTGTGACCGACTGCGGAAGCGCTGCCGGAACGCAGCGCCAGAAGGATCGTCTACACGATATTGAGATCGACTACATCAACCATGAGATCCCAACTCGTTAAACGCTTTGGATATACCAGGGTTAGTTCTTCACAATCTCGTTGCACCGATCTCGTAGATTAGATCTTGGCTTTTCCATAGATTGGATCTTGGTTTTATGCGTTCTTGCGGTACAATTTTTTTGTTTTACTACAATGAACTCAACATTAATATGATCTCACGGTCTAAGAAGAAGGATAGTATGCTTCTAACTATTGCAACAATGAATGTCTTGACTTGATCGTGTTGCAATATTTGGGTAATGTTCATCACATCATTCACCAATGATATGAACTTCTCGTCAACTGGCATAAAATCTCCATGATCAAGAAAAATTGATCATCGGCTACCCAACGAACTAGTATGGATAAAGTTTACCATGGACCTGGTTTGTTTCATAGCATACCTGTATCAAAGTTTCCACTTGATACAGTTATAACACAATATGAAACTATTACGAATTAATTGAGATATGACAATAAAAACCATTTATTATTTTTCTCTATGGCATATCTCCTTCATTTGGGTCATCCCTCATGGAATAATATCGGGAGATAATAATTTGATATAATCCTTTTGATCTAATGATAAGTGCTGATGATTTAGTATAAGTATAAATTTATACTAAATTATCAATACTTATTATGGATCGGAGGGAGTAATTTTATTTTTCTTTCTTATATCAAACTTCTCTTATAAACTAGGACACAATTTTTTTCCTCCATTTCCATTTCAGTGAAAAGAAGAAGGGGTTTCTATTTTCGTGCCCCTGGTTCGTTAGTTGTACTCAGTTTTCCCCAGCCTCTTAACTTTTCCTCACTTTTGCCCATCTCCTTCTCAGAAACTCATCCAAGAGCTCGAACGGCAGCTGCTGTCGGGTTGACCATTGGCTGACGTGTGGGGACGCACGGTGTGGGACCACGTGGGGATGGTTGGTCAGTAACGCGTTATCCTGACGTGTGGGGTCGTGCCATATGGACCGTGTGGGTCCGGTTTGTTGGGAACGCGTTATGAGGGACATGGTGTGGGATCATGTGGAGTGCATTTGGTGGCTACGTGCGTCCTGTCACCTAAATTGGAAACTTTATTTTTTGTTATTTTTATGATTGGCCTTTTTTAAGAGCGCCTTTTCCCCCTCTATCTCACTAACATTTATGTATTTTTTTCCCAAAAAGGTAGCGAATCTAGAGAAGTTTCTCTCTTCATTCATTGTTCCTTTTGGCCCTCGTTTTTCCCAATTTGGTAAAAAATCTAGAGCAACAAATCTAACCAAAACCATAAATACATTCAGTAAACAGAGCAGATGTAGATAAAGCAGCTAATATAGGATATATATAGTATGGTACTTAACGAGGTTCGACAATTAGGCTGCTTAGCAGCAACAGTGGTAAGTTCAACACAACCAATACAAACGAACTGCTTTACAGCAGCAGCAACAACACAAGATCAGTGGCCCCTCATGGCCTCCGCCCTCCTCCCTTTGGCGCTTCCTCCACTTCTCGCTGCACAGTCCCTTGACCCTGGGTTCCTTGGGCTTGATCGGGGGCATGCGACCCTCCTCGATGGCCGCCTTTTGGAGGTTGCAGAGGTGAAAACCGAGCGCCTGGTGCTTGGCTCTGAAGGCGTTGATGTTCACGGACATGCCGCATGTCTTCACGTCCTTGGCATGCTTCACGAGGGAGTTGAAGTCGGTGGCGTGTAGCCTCCTGGTGCAGAAGGGGCACCTATAGACGTCACCGACGAAGAAGTTGTCGTACTGGCCGGACTTCAGCCTCCTCTGCACCTGACGAGTCTTGGTGTCCTTGGAATCGTCGTCGCTGCAGAAGTCACTGCTATCCACCTGTTGAAAAATAAACAGTAGAGTGCAATAAGGAAATGATTGAGATACCTTGATTATCGGGATTGATTACTTGCATAAATTAACCGTTTGAGATCCCCTGATTATTCCCCAATCCCCAAATCTCAAACCAAATCGAATATTGATCCCAACTATAGTTCGGCGCTAGTACTAACTAGGAAATACCTTAACTACAAATTGAAGGACAAATAAAATAGGATTGAAATACGAACACGGAGATTCATCGAAATACGAGATCTAACACAATAAGATTAGCTACTATAGAAATACCTAGCATCTAACGATTGAAAATTCGAACAGCCGAACTCTAATAACACACGATCTAGCACACAACAATGGGAATGGGGAAGAACAAAGGAAGGGGAGAAAACCCTAGTTACCTCCGACCATGGGTCGATGATGCTAGTGTCGTAGGGGTTCTCTTGACTGATGTAATCATCCTTCCCGTAGGGGTTCCAGCCGAGTGGGATATGCCCGAGACAGGCAGGGGCCTCCTCGCCGGTGGCTATGGCGGAAGCAAGGACGAGGGTCTATACGGGGACGGCGACTGCCTTCGATGCCTTGAGGGGGGCCTATACGAGTGAGTGATGAGTGAGAGTGAGGAGGCCTCTATAAAGGTGAAGGGAGGAGACGTTTCGTTGCACCCCCGTGCACCGCGTACACTATTGCACCATGCATGGCCACACATGTCAGCTACTGCCCCATGCACCATGACGCGCGTATCGCGCATCATGTTTTTCCCTCGTGTCTAACCCTGGTGACTTAGTTGTGCTCAGTTATACCCTCGAGTGTAACACATACAGTTTGGTTTACTCAGTTTTGCCCTCCAGTACTAACACTGGCGTGTGCAATATACTCACTTTTACCCTCCGGTGGCTGGTCAACAGAGAGTCAACGAATGGGATTTAGCTATCTAATTGATTCATTTTATGCATAAAAAATTCAAAAAGATCAAAACATAGTGACATCGATCTAGAGAGTCTTATTATGTGACCTGCCACCATAAGAAATGTATACAAATCAAGTTTTAACCTAAATCAGCACTTCTCAAATCACCTACTATCTATGAAGGTTCATGGCTTTCTACTCAAGCCTCTTCCCAAAACATTCCTCCCCAAGCATAGTTTGTCTGAATGAGGCAATAATTGTCAAACTGATGTATATTTGAATTGCAAATATTTTGATGTATGCCAAGATGTATTTTATTTTATAAAAGAAGCATTTTCCATTTTTAAATCTCTTTCTATTTTCTATTTGAATCCCTTTGTCAGTTTTGCCTTGGGTTTTAAGTTCTACTCAGTTTCCCCCTCTCTCTTAGTCACAAACTCTCACGCATGTGCTCATCTTATCTTCTACACTCTGATTGGTCGAGACAGTTGTCACACAGATCGTACCCACCAACCATTGATCCTCTGTGATCTAGCGGACATGATAACCTTTACGATGTGTTTGGATGTTGGAAAATAGCCTTGGAATTGGAATTTTGGAATTACTAGACCTAATTCAGCCGTTTGGAATGGTCTGGAAACTAAAGCGTAGAAAGACGGACCGATTCCGAGCGGCCCGGCGCGAGCACTGCGCCCCGTCCCGATAATTTCCAAGCCCCTTCGCTCGGAAACATCCTGGAAATCTTCCGCGCGAGCGTACCCCCCCCCCCCCCGCCCCCGACCTTCTTCCTCACGAGGCACGTGACCTGCAGCAGCTCCGCTCTCCTCCCTCCCGCCGGTGAGCTCTCCCCACCACTCCCCTTCCTCGTCCCTCCCCTTTCCCTTCCCTCCCCTCCCCCTTCCCCTTCCCTTCCCTTCCTCCCTCCCCTTCTTGGCACAGCTGGGGGCGCCCCTCCCCCCGAACACTAACCCCATGGCGGTGGCAAGGTGGTTGTCCTAGCGCCGGCGGGAGGTCTAGCTGCAGCAGGTCACTGGAGGCGGCGCCCTCCCTCTCCCTTCCTCCTTCCCCTTCTTCTCCAATGGTTGTTGCTGTAATTTTTTTCTTGTATGAACACCTAATTTGTTCTATATGTGAACTGCAGATTTCTTCAAGAATTAGTACCACCTCGGTCCAATTGAAGGTATAAACTTCTTGATCTGTACTATTGGTTGTTGTGTTGTTTACCGATTTATGATATGACCATATGTGTGATAGAAACATATATTTGTGGCATGTGCTTCTAATAAGATGAGATATGGATGATTGTGCGATGCCTATGCTCTACATAATTAGATTTTAAACATTGTTTACATTGTAGAATAATCATGTCCCAACAAGAGTTGGTTGCTTACATTACCGAAGAGAACAAAAGAAGAAAAAGAAAAAGGATAGTATTGACAAAGAGGTTTTTTGAGATGTCATGTCTTGCTCTAGCTTATGTTAGTACGCAGCGGGGACCAAGAAATCTAGGATGCTTCAACGATGATGAGGAGAAGGTTGCATATAGAAAGTACATCTTGAAACAAACATATGATGGTTCCGAGACAACTTGCTATGATAAGTTGCGCTTAACTAAAAGGAACTTTCATGATCTTTGTGCTATGTTGCGTGCGAAGTGTGGTCTCAAAGATAGCACATATGTGACAATAGAAGAGAATGTTGCTATGTTCCTACAAGTTGTTGGACATGGAATTAAAATGAGAATGTTGGGTGGCACATACCAACGGTCTTTAGAGACTATAAGTAGGCATCTCTCTACTGTGTTATCAGCCATCCTATCTTTACATGGGGAGTTCATCAAGCTTCCGGATCCTTCTACCAACCCTCCTGATGATTACAAATGGAAGTGGTTTGGCAATGCACTTGGAGCACTAGATGGGTGTCATATTCCTGTGTTCGTTAAAGCCGCTGATAAAGGGAGGTATAGAAATCGAAAACAAGATATCACCACTAACATGTTAGGTGTGGTTGATTGGAATATGAAATTTCTATATGTTCTACCTGGTTGGGAGGGCTCGACATCGGACTCTAAAGTGCTAAAAGATGCTATGAGAAACGATCGCCAAGATGCATTTGTTGTACCACAGGGTATGAATCTTTCTCTTGGCTTTTTATTTCTCATATTTAATTGCTAGCTAACTTATTTACTTGAAAATAGGAAAGTACTACCTAGTTGATGCTGGCTATACCAATGGACCTGTATTTCTATCTCCATTCAGACCCACTAGATACCACTTGAAAGAGTGGGTTGCAAGTCAAAAACAACCTCAAAATGGTCTAGTGAGATGGACACGACATTGTTATCCATCCTTGTTGAGCATCACAACAATGGTGACCATGCTCAAAATGGTTGGAAGCCACATGTGTACCATGCTTGTATTAAGCATGGCAAGGAAAAAATGTAACATTGACATCACGAAGGATAACATTGTTGGAAGAATTAAAACATTTGACAAGCAATATGAGATCATTACAAAGATGCTTGCTCAAAGTGACTTTGGATGGGATTGGGAAAAGAACATGGTGATGGTTGAAAGTGACGAAGTGTGGGATAGATATGTAGAGGTACTTAACACTAAATTTTATTTTGTTCTTACTTTTGCATCTTCATTATCAACTCTAATATTTGTGTGCATTGTGTAGGATAACAAGGATGCACATGGCTATAGGACCAAAGTGGTGAAGAATTGGGAGTCCATATTCACTATATATTCTAAAGACCATGCGACTGGTGCAGGTGCAAGGACAGGAGCTGAGAGTGTTCAAGAATTGGACTCACAGGTTGTTGAAGAATCTCCTAAGGTGCCTACGAAGAGGTAACAGACGGGAGATGCTATCTTGTCCATGATAGGAAAGATGAGTACATCTTTCGATGATGCTATGAAAGCAACCGAGCCACTTCCTATGCCAAAGGTGACTCCTCCGGCTGAAATCCTTGCTGCGCTCGAGAAAGTAGATGGTTTGGAGGAATCTGATATGATAACAGCTTATGCAAAGTTGATTGTCAATGAGCGCTTATATGAAGCATTCATGTCACTTCCTGAGAAGTTCAAGAAGAACTATCTACTTACCTTGCCTTGATGGTTGCTACAATGAGTGCTTGTTATTATTAGTTACTATCTACTTTGTTGTTTGTGAACTGTCCACTACTGTTATGAGTGCATTATGTGTAAGAAACATAAACTGTCTACTTATGCTACTTGTAAGAGACAAATTTATTATCCGTGTTGTGATTGTCGTTGGTACTTAATAACTATTTTGTGTCATGCTTCATTTACAATTTGTTATTGTGGTGACTTTATTCATTATACTTTTATGTTGTCATGTGTGAAAATAAATATATAAACCTCAAATATATAATATACTATTGTGCATACAAGTGTAGAGAAGTTTATATTGTCAAATCTCAAAAAAACATTCAATTCCATGTTATGTACATCCAAACATGATTTGGAATTGGGTACTATTCTTTGATTCCAACAGAAAATTCCTTGCACATCCAAACAACAGAATTGGAAATAGAGGCCATTTCCTTTCCATCTTGGATTTGGAATCTTCAACCCAATTCAATTCCAAGCTTATTTTTCAACATCCAAACAAAGTGTTATATCTGTCGGGGCACCCCTCTATCCATGCAAAAATAACGAGTTTGCCACCTGTATTTTAACTCTATAAACAAATGATTTTGAATATAATTTGAAGAGAAAGTGTTTAACGGTGTATTATTTTCGTATATGCAAGTTTATGCATTATATTTCACTCCATAAAATGATATATGATCAGAATTTTATTAGCACAACATTATCATGTCCTAACTACGATTTCAAATGTTTTAAAGGTGTATAATTTTCGTATATGCAAGTTTATGCATTACATTCTACGAAAATGATAATCTCTCAAGATTTTCTTAGCACAACATTATCATGTCCTAAGTGTGGTTTCATAGTGTTCGAAGGTGTATAATTTTCGTATATGCAAGTTTATACATTATATTACACTCTATGAAAATGGGGAGAAAATGATAATCTCTCAAAATTTTGTTATCACAGCATTATCACGTATTAAGTGCGATTTCACAGTGTTCAAAGGTTTATAATTTTTGTATATGCAAGTTTATGCATTATATTTCACTCCATGAAAATGATAAATGATCAGGATTTTATTAGCACAACATTATCATGTCACAAGTGCAATTTCAAAGAGTTCAAAGGTGTATAGTTTTCATATATGCACGAGGCATAAATATTTTGGTTTAGGGATCACTTTTTACGCTCAAAAAATGGTAAACTCTAAAGATTTTCTTATGACAATATTATCATGTCCAAATTGTAATTTGAAAGTATTCAAGAGTTGTGACAATTATAAACACTTTTTACATTAAGAGTTGTATAATTTTTTAAACTTGAAAGTGTTCAAGAGTTGTGTCAATTATAAACACTTTTTTAAGAGTTGTATAATTTTTTAAATTTGAAAGTGTTCAAGAGTTGTGTAATTATAAACACTCTTTTAAATTAAGAGTTGTATAATTGTTTTAATTTAAAAGTGTTCAAAAGTTGTGTCAATTATAAACACTCTTTTACATTAAGAGTTGTATAATTTTTTAATTTGAAAGTGTTCAAGAGTTATGTCAATTATAAACACTCTTTTAATTAAGAGTTGTATAATTTTTTTAATTTAAAAGTGTTTAGGAGTTGCTGTGGACACTCTTTTACCTCATAGATTCACTTGATTGCAGCCAAGATATTAACTCGATAAACCAATTAAATCATCGGAACGGCTCACGGACCGCATTCTCCACGGCAAGCACTCTCGTCTAATCGGAATATTTTTATGCGAGAGCTAACCTTCCCTACGCATGATTGCCATCCTTCGTACAGGTCAACGGGACAACACCATACTACGGCCATGACAAACGGGAGGCCGAAGTGAAGCTCGACAAAAGGCCGCCGTCGCTGGAAAAGGGCCGCCGTCGCCGGAGAAGAAGAAGAAAGGAAAGGCAACGACACAGGCGCGAGCGCGGGGCTGGCTCGGGGTCTCATCTTGCAACGTCAACCTGGGTAAGTTGTGGGTCCGACGTTCACGTGAATATGCTGTGGGTCCCATGCTGATCTGGATAAGTGGAGAGATGTGTCCACTACGGAAGGCGACTGAACGCGGTCCACTTGTTAGCATGTAACGGCAAGGATCCACTACGGGATCCGATAGAACACGACCCACTTGTCAGCACGTAACGGCGAAGGTTCATTACGAGACCCGACTGAGCACAATCCTACTTGTCAGCACGTAACGACAAGACCGGCAGACAATCAGTTTCAGGTGGTGTAAGAGTTTCGTAGAAAGAAATGGTGAAAAGTAAGAAAAAATTAAACGACTGAAAAAATAAATATAACTAAAACCAATGACACGGAAATAGAAATTCGAAACAAGAAAGAGCTTCAGTTTGTATCGGGGCCTGCAGCGATATGTCAACTAACCAACCAATCAAGCAAAGCTTAGGAGCGGCACCTCGCAACGTTCCTGCGAGGTACGAGCTCGTAGCAGTCTTTGGCGCATCCAACACCTGGGGTCGGCAGCCGGAGGCCGAGTCCACGCGTCCGGTCGACGCCGCCGCGTTGGCCTGCCTTCTAGAGCCGAGGCATGCTTCCCGCGGCTCCATCCCGACAACGACACCCCGATCAAGCCCGGTCACGCACGCACGTACCTGCTACGTATCATTTGAGGCAGCCAGGCAGCAGGACGCCCCGGATGGTCGACGTGACCTCTCTGCTTGGCCATTCTTAGTACAACTACTTAACAATTCTGATTGTCGATTAGCAGTTGCCTTGCCTTTGCTTGATCCATATCCGAAGCTGTCAACAAGGAGATACTAGTAGATATATACACATGTCGAAACTGCGGACACATAGTTTACGCTGCTAATTAACTAAAGTTATAATGCCATAGTCTTGGTCACAAGTCGTAACATATTGTGCATTGAACTGAGACGCAATTCAGCAACGAGCTAAGATAGATGGGTACGGTGATGGGAGCTGGAAGAAGGTTCCACCAGGCTACAAGCAATGCAAGCGCATGCAACAAGGCCACTTGATCCCCAAGCGAATTAGTCATGGACTCAATGGAAACTAAGTGTTTGCTTTCACAAAGCCAACAGGGTTTCGCTAACTGAACCTTTATTAGTTGACTTTTGTTCTGTTTCTGTTCTGTTCTGGTTTTGTTTAATTTGATGAAACTGAAGGGCAATTGAGTTTTGGTGGTGGTTACTTATCGAAACAATTAAGGCGTGTCTGCACGGCTAATCACGGCACGGAAGTGAGTTAAGGAGTCAATGCGGCGTCCTTGTCCGTGTCCCTGTCCGTGTAAGCACGCACTTTTTTTTTTTTGAGGGAGTGTAAGCACGCACTCTTTTAACAGCCGCGTGTAGCTTGCAGAGTAATTAGGACACTGCACGGACGCTAATGGAATAGTAAAAAGACCAGCAAAGATCATGCGCAACCACAATATACTTTCCTTGATTTTGTATTGTGAACTCTCCGAAGGTAGCTGTAGTTTTGTACTGCCCAAAACAAAAACAGCTGGATGTTAAGCACACACTCCCTTTCTTTTTGACTTTCACACCCAAATATTTTCGATATACTATAATAATTTGAAAAAGGAAGAACAAAAGTTTCCTTATATATTTTGACCAAGGGTCTAAGGCTTACAAGAAACAAGCAAGTCCTATCCCAGCTAGCCGTCAGATTTCTTTATCCGACGGCCGGAGTCAAAACACGGACAGACAAGTAAATTTTGGTATACCACCGCGCCACGCAAAACGCTGCGCTTACCATATCAACACCCCTTCCAGGTTCCAGCTCACAATTCCAGTCCGGAGCCAGAACAAATCAAGCAATCGGATTTAACCAGCAGTCGAAACCTAGCGAAGAAGAATTAATAATCCTAAAGAAAACCACCAAAACCTAAACGGCGCCGCCGCCGCCGCCTCGCCTGCTGATCAGACGACTGCTAGAAGCATCTCCGTCCGCGCTCTCTTCGCCTCCGGTGGGGCGCTCTCGGCCTCGTCCCCGGCCACCGCGGCCGCCGGCAGGTTCAGGTCGAAGTTCCTCAGCAGCGCCGCCGCCTTGGCCTTGGCAGCCTCCTTGTCCTTGCCGCCGAGCCCCTCGCCCTCGTAGTGCAGCCGCTTGTGCCCGCCCAGCGCCTGCCCCGACGGGAACGTGCGGTCGCACAGCGAGCACCGGTGCACCTTGGCCTCCACGACGGCCCCGCCGCCGGACGCCTCGTCGCCGCCCGCGGACGGCGCCGCTTGCGCCGGCGGCGTGGGCGGCTTCCGGTGGCTCGTCTTGTGCCCGCCCAGCGCCTGGTAGGACGCGTACACCTTGCCGCACACGGAGCACTCGTACCCCTGCTGCGCCTTCGCCTGCGCCGCCACGCCCTTGAGGACGGCGTCCTCGTCAGCCTCGCCGCGGACGCCGCGCGCCAGCATGACGAGGCAGAGCGCCATGTACTCGTCCTCGGACTCGCCGCCGCCGCTTCCAAAGCTGCTTCCGCTGCCGCCGCCACGGCGCCTGGAGCGGCGCCCTGCTCGAGCCCACGAGTCCATCCGCGGAGGGGACGCCGGCGCCGGCGCCGGCGCGGGGGACTTCCGGGACACGTCCTCGAGCGACATGGCGGAGATCGATCCGGACGCCGGGTTGACCAGTGGAACCAACGGATCGGAACAGAGAGAGAGGTGGACAAGTAGGAGAGTGGTGGGTGTGCGCGAGCGAGCGAGCGAGCGATTGTGAGGGAGGCGTGGGTTGTCCTGGGGCTGCCCGCCATATATAGTGGCTGGGGGAAGTGAGGGTAGTGCGGACTGCGGGGTCTGGCACTGTGCCTAGGCAAGGCAGGCGGCGGGGCGGCAAGCGGTAAGCGTGGCGAAGGGCCCCAGCCGCGTGCACGTATGCGGCCGCGAGACCGTGCGTATGTGTGACTTGGTGGTCAAGTCATCGCGGCGTGGATTAGGTGATCCGACGGCTGGGATGCTGTTTGGCTCTGGAACCGTGTGATCCGGTCCCTTCGTGAGGGATAAGACGTGTGTTCCTTACGAACGACAAAGGGCAGTAGGGAGTACATTCATGTTCGTTAACGTACCTGGTATTTTTCTGACACGTCCTGCTGCTTTCCGGGAAGATATGCGTGCATTGATGGAGGATAGATCTTCGCCTCCCAGAAAAGATTTAATGCCTCAATATTTTCCATTTAATTTGTCATTAATAGACAAAACAAAGAAATTAATAAAAAGTCGCTTTATTATGCATATACAATACTACTAGTAGTACTACTTTCTCCGTCTCAAAATCGATTTCATGGGTTTATCAAATTTGAATAAATCTAAATAGCAAGTAGTGTCTAGATACATCTAAGTTTTAACATATCTGCGACATCTATTTTAAGACTGAGGGAGTACATCTTTTCTAAAACTAAACAGAAATACTCAAGGTCCATCATCATATCACTCTATCTGGATTTCTACGGTACAAATTGGTGGACTCGACAACAGTGTACTGAATGAGTATAAACATATAGCTCGCCTCTCTTTTCAAACAATATGCCTATGATTTAATGTCTAGTTAGATATTCCCCTCCAGAAAAGATTTAATGTCGCTCGATCTTTTCCATTTAATTTGTCATAAATAGACAAATCCAAGGAAGTGATAAAAAGTTGCTTTACTATGCATACGAAATACTACTATACATCATTTCTGAAACTAAACGCAAATACGCCTCCGTCAGCATATCACTATGTCTGTTTGTTTTCTGCAGGGGACTATTGAATTTCTATAGTGTACAAATTTGGTGGACTGGACAATAGTGTACAGGATTGAACTCCTCTCTTTTCAAACTATATGCACATGAGTTATTTTATTTTTTACTTTTGAAGGACAAAATTGGATGGAAGATAACAACAACACAAGGAAGTTTCTATGGAAGAAAAATATTGTGCGCCCCTTTTTGAACTATATCCATGCGAAATTATTTTCTTGTTTCAAACTGATACACTTATTTGAACTTCCAAATGATAAATATGTCTCCTTCCTAAGTAGATGCACACAAAATTAATTTCTTTTTTGAGACAAAATACACATATATGCGCTTCCAAAGAAATATAATTGGATGGAAGAGATAATGGTAACATGGCTGAATTTATGATGGATGATCCCTAACATGATGCAAATACTTTAGTTTCTACTTTGATACACCAGTATGTGTGTCTCCATATCCGAGACGCAAAATTGGATAAAAAGGACAAGCATAAATAAGATCAATCTATAAAGGAGGATAAATATCTATCTAACTAGACACATATGGACATATTTCTTTCTTTATTTGAGATAGGAATCGTATCTCTACTTTGTCCTAGAAAATATTGATAGAAGAGACAAATGTAAGCATGACCAAGTTTATAAGGGATAATGAATATCTCACATCCTTGTTCTAACTAGATACACATGAGATTATTTTTGTTATTTATTGAGATTGATACAGTAAAGAACACAATTTGATAGAAGAAACAACGACAATGAATATCAAATTTGTGGCGGGGGATAAATATCTTGACTCACTTGATCCCCTTTTCAAGCTATATATATACGATTTTTTTAGTGATGTATTTTGTTGGTTTTCTTCCTTTCTTGGCTTACCAATGATCTAGCTTCTAGTAGAAATAGTGATTTTGCACGTCATGATTAGTTAGGGGTTTAGGGCCTTTTGAATGCACGTAATTTGCACAAATTTTACAATAAAAGGCAAGGCGTATATTTCCTCTGAAATACCAAACATTACATTTCATATCACTACCAGATGATCTAGATGCACAAATATGCATGGCCGAGTGAATAAATTACATATAAACTATATGCGTATGAGATACTTTTTTACTTTTCATGAGACCGATAATCGTATATGAACATATATAACAACAACATGATGGAACTTTTTATGAAAGAAGAATACTGCACCTCCCATTTTGAACTATATCCATGTGAAATTATTTCCTTGTTTCAAACTGATAAGAGTATATGAACTTCTGATGAAGAATATTGCATAGAAGATACACCGGTAAACCCGATCAAATTTATGATGGATGAGAATATGTCTCCTCCCCAAGTAGATGCACACACATTTTTTTGTTTGAGAGACAAATACACATATATGCACTTCCGAAGACATATGATTGGATGGAAGAGATAACTGTAACAAGGTTGAATTTATGATGGATGATCAATATGTCGACTCCCTAACAAGATACACATACTTCGGTTTCTTCCTTTGATACACCAATAAGACGCAAAACTCGTTGGAAGGGACGACCAACAAGATAAAATTTATAAGCGAGGATAAATATCTAGCCTCCCTTTTCTAACTAGACATATTTGAACATATTTATTTCTTTATTTGAGATTGGAATGCATGTCTAGACTTCTGAAGAAAAAATCGAAGAGACAAATGTAAGCAGGACTGAGTTTATGAGGGATGATGAATTTCTCACATAACTTTTCTAACTAGATACGCGAGCATATTTTCTTATTTCTTGAGACCGATACACAAGATATCAAGACTTCTAAAGAACAAAAATTGATGGAAGAAACACCGGCGACGAATATCTGACTTTTTTGTATTAATGAATATCTGACTTTGTGGTGGAGGGTAAATATTTTGACTCACTTGACCCACTTTTCAGGCTAGACATGCAATTTTTTTCTTCCTTTGTTCCTTTGAGACCGACGCAGTGGTGATGTACTTTGTTTGTTTTCTCTCTTTCTTAGCTTAACATGATTACTCAGGCGCTTAGGGCCTTTTGAATGCATGAAATTTGCACAAAATTTACAAAAAGGGGCAAATCATAGATTTCCTCTAAAATTCGAACATTACATTCTGCATGATTACCAGATCGATCTAGATGCACAATAGAAGGAAATACAAATATACCCATAGATTTATATAATTAAAGCGCTAGGCAGGACAAATTCTAGAAAACTTTAGGCACCTTAATCTTAATAGATAGAAAGCTTAAGAGGATGTGATAAGCAGAGCCGAGAGAGCCACTAGCTAGAGCACCGGACAAACATGATCCACACCATGTGTGGGCGTGTAGTGAACACTCTCGTGCTTTGCCCCAAGCAACCGGCAAGCCATTTGGACACCACGTCGGACAGACGGCCGAACCAGCACCTGCCACTAGGCGAAGGGCGGGAGATGCCACGGGCGGCCTAGCGTGTAACCGGCGATCAACTACCAGGACAGTGACAAAAGTCGTTGGAATATGGCAGGTCTCCGGCCGCGTTGAGCGCGTGTGATAGTGACGTGGCAGTGTGGTAGTTGCTGGGAGAGAGCAGGCACGTTATTGGGTGTGGGCGCTCCAGGTGCTGCTTGGGAGGAGACACCTCACCCCTGCCACGAGAGCCTTCGCGCGGGCACGGGGGCCCCGGTCCGGCCGTCGATCGGCTGCCGATGGAGCTCCACGACGTACGGCGCCGTGGTGGTCTCGCGACTCCACAAGCCGCTCTAGGCTGACGCAGACTTTTGGGGATAATTTATATCTGGTCGGCCGACCAGAGTTGTTGTCTATCCGAATGATGAAGGTTTTTCGCGGCACGCATACAAATCATTTTCAGTTTCAGCCTCACCAAGCCAGCGAATAGTGGAGTACAAAAACACAACGATGCGAATTTCAGCAAAATATCTCCCACCCGAAGTTAAAATCAGCGAGATTACCAGGATGGGCCACGTACTATGTCCGTAGTGTACGGCTTCTCTGGGCTTCCACGGCCAGGTAGTAGAGTAGTGCTTGCTTTTCACTGGGACATGAACGCGAATTCCAAAGCAACAAAAACTATAGTATATATTCCCTCGGTAATGCTACCTAGTCGACCGCACGTGCAAACAAATCTTCCAAAATTAAGGACCCATGCGATACCGATCTGCTTGGATCTGCTGCAGTTATTGGCAACGGACCGGCCACAAACCCAGCATTCCACCAACCGCGCGCGCTTTAAACTCAGAAAGATCTCCATCGATCAAACTTTTTCGATATCCAATAGTTTAGCACTTCGAGTAGTATGTCGCGAATCACCGCAGCATATGCACATATCCTCAGTAATGAATGGTCATATCATGGCGTAACCTAGCTATGTCGCTGCCAGGTTAATCAGCAGACACGACATTTGTCCCTCCGATCCGAGAAGAAACGTGAGGCGACGTGTGGGCAAACAACCAGTAGGTACCAGCGGGCGAGTGCGACCGTACGTGCAGCGGCGTGCTAGCTGGTTTATGCAAAACGCGGCGACAGTAATGGCGAGGCCCAATTATTAGTAGCTTCCAGAATATATCGCTGATCAGTGATCATCACTTCGGGAAATAATACAGGCATCAGTACATTGAACCACGAAAAAAGATCGACGCGGGCGTGTATATACTACTAGTGTACTTATTGATAGCTGCAGCCTGCAGCTGTGCCACTCACTCTCGACGTGCGGATGTGAGGAACAGTACAGAGAATGATACTGCTGTATAATGTGGATATATGCCCTGGCATTGCTAAAAAACCAGAAGCAGCATGAGCTGTGGCCTCCCTTAACTAGCTTATTAGCGTCGTTTCGATCCCACATGCTCGCTTATGAACGCTTCAGTGCGCCTGGTTGGGGAGCAGATCCGCACGGTGCTCCCCTAATCGTCTCCGCGGAGAATAATCCCCACGAGTCCATGTCTACTTATGTTGTCCAAATGATAATGATAATATATACCACCACATTGTTCGATTCGATCCAGTGGTATCTCTGTCATAAATGACCAGATTTCTTTCACTTCTTAAGAGGAAGCTACTACATATGATTAGGTTGGAGTCAACATGCCAGGGTGAACCCAGTTCAGAGATTACAGCTTTTTCGACAGATTACAACTTTGCATCTTTGGTGTACTCCATGGTAAGTACAGTGATTTAATCCTCTCTCCGGACTACTACTTTCTTTGGAATGTTCATATGATGTACAATCGGACTGCTAGTATATATCAAGTAATCCTAACACTGACTGTATTACTGTAACAGAGCATAGACCAGGTTTTTATCAACAGAACCCACAGCTTATATAGTATATACCCCAGCGAGCCTCCGAACTAAAGCCGGAGCAAGCAACCTGGTGAAGAAAGCGCACCTCACTCGGCAGTACATCATCTCAAACTGATGGCAACGCTACTGCGGCTGTGCAACATTTTCCGTGGGCCTCGGCTTTACTTCCAATTCCTCGACGTCGCGGATAAAGATCTTATCAGGCGGATGGCTGCGAAATGCAAAAGCGACGGTTAAAATTGACAGTTCAGTGGTTCCATCTTGAATGGAAGGTAAATGTTCCTAGGTAGTAATCGCAGAAGCTTGGTCTTACGGTATATCTCCCCTTTCGTGAGTGTAACTGGATGCAACAGCAAGCAGGCTGCCATCCCTGCTGAAAGAGAGCGCGGAAATGCTAGTTTCATACCTGGGGTACTGCAATCGAAAAAAGAGAAAGAATCAGGATACCCTGAGTTCTGAATTTCCTGACACATAGCTACTACTAATTATTTGACAGATAAATCGCGGGTACAGGAAA
Organism: Avena atlantica; assembly: GCA_910589765.1. NCBI lineage: Eukaryota > Viridiplantae > Streptophyta > Magnoliopsida > Poales > Poaceae > Avena > Avena atlantica. Next base: position 339,000,697 of record OU342738.1, on the reverse strand, counting down.
ACCTGAAACAATTTCTTTTTGTTTTCTCCATCCCAGGTGTATACGAATCCATCACATCCACCGGTAGCAAACGTTCCATAGCTGCATATGTTAGATGGGGCCATTAAAGAAACTGCAGGCTGATAACAGTGCGAGAGAGAAAGAGACGAGGAGCATTTTACATTGGGTGAAATGTAATTGCATTGACAGGATATAAAACTCTCCGTCCATCCTCATCCAGTCGATGGCACTTGAAAGCATACCTGATCAGAATGAACACTTAATGGAAAAGCATCTAGCTAGGTTTAAAGGTGGGACACAAGTGACCTGATGTAGATAAGACAATTACACACCAAGGCAGATACCATTATCTTCAGTAAAACGCCGATAAAAGTGACCTTATATATTTTGCAACAGAGATATATACCTCTTAGAGGGACCAGCTGCAGTTCGATCAAAGAACTCCAATGCAACTTTTCCTTCCACAGAACCCAAAGCAAATCCTACATATAAGTTAAAACTAAACCTTAAATTAAAAGACACTGGGAGGAATAGTAATGAGGCCTAAAAATGTAAATAAGCTAGTTTGCGGATGAATATTCCGAAGTAATTTTTTTTCCTTACTTCAGTAATGTTGTGACTTCAATACTACACGCTATTGTCTATGAGTAGTATTTTTATGTGTAGAGCGAAACTTATACAAGGCTAGAGCCCTAAACAAGTCTAGGAAACTATCCATTAATATTATTACTATGTATATAATTACATTATCATGCCAAGTGAATTTGAACATGAGGTATGACCGTATGACAAGGTCAAAAACTAAAAAAACATAGTTAGATGACACGCAGAACTGAAAGACTATGTTGATGTGGGATATCAATCAAGGACATCAACCATTAACCCACAAGGAGTAAACGGAAATATATGAGGCTCCATAGTCAAAACAGCGGTGGTGCACTAGACTTAAGAACCTAGTTAAGAACTTGAGATCAGTTGCAAAATCTCATTCTTAATATTACTGCAAACGTTTTTTCACAGCAATATATAATTAGCACATAGTGACAGAGCCTGCTGCTGTCATTATAAAAGTCTCAAAGGATATTTGAAATTCAGACTCTGTTGTGAATTGTCATTACGAGATAGATTTTTTTCTTATGCTCTACTACTGGAAAATAATAATATCATGAAAGAGACACTAACAGGCTAAATGTTAACGAGAACTAAGAAGACTGTAGAAAATCATGCTTTCAACAAATTCGTGTATGCTGATGGTATAGAGAATTTCAAACTTCGGAACAAGTTGACCAGTTAGTCAGTTACTCCATCTACTGAAATAATTTACAAGTATCATCTAGATTAAGAAGCAATGGAGCTGAATGATAATCTATACAAAAGAGTTTGAAACAACCTATCCATCTACTGAAATGACCTGCATTGCAACGCACAAATGATGATCACATGGTTCCATGAAATTTCAAGCAATTTATCTATTGACCATGCATGAAAACAAAGATAATAGGAACAACAATCATGTGCAAAATTATTATAAGATTCAAGAAGCAGTACGGCAGTTTCACAGCACCTTTCCAAATGAACAAGGGTCCCGATATAAAGAAAGCTAAATAAATATCAGCCTAGCACATCTTTTTGGTATTAGACAAATCATAAAAAGAAGGTTCAAATCATGCCAGTAATGTTTAGCAGGAATATAGATTTATTGCATGTTAGCAGTAATAAAATCTTACCAGTTCTATTTGGATAACACTCAACACAGCGTGTTTGATAACGCAGGGAAGACTCCCTTCGCTGCTCAGGCTCAGACATACGGCGCAAATCATAAACATTCACATGCCTTCCTGCTGTTGCAACAACCAACTTATATCCTGCTAATGAAAGCGAGTATACACGTTCAGGTTGGTTATGTGTCTCAATAAGTGCATTCTCTTGTGGCCCATTAGCACCTCTTGGATCCCAGCGCTTTATAGTCCTATCCCAGCTGCCAGTGATAACTTGCCCTGACATAATACATGTTACAAGCATATGATGTTTCACACTATTATGAAGAAGTGACAAATTATCTGGAAAAGACTTACTTTAGTGAAATTATGATTGTACGGGAAATGCCAGAGCCACTTGTAAGTGAGATATTCTAACTAACATGTCTGATTTACTGAATTTTTCATACATACTATATATGTCTAGGCTGTCTAATAGGGACAAATGTTCGCCTAACCTTTTCATCTCATGCTATGTGATCTAGTAATCTATCTTTTCTGATTACAAAATGAAACAGTATAAGACATGAACTTATCAGTTACAAGTTTTTCGGATCAAATACAGTACAACAGTAGATTTTAGTACTCGTAGCATAAATGTAGAAGATCACATAATTTGGATGTTTCCAGCGATGTGGGACTAGTAAACTCACGAAATTGTTCACACGAAGTTAAATTCATTTAGATACGCAGTAAATTTCAAATCATTGCAGCATACATAACAACTTCTGAATTCTTAATGCCATATTTCACTATTGCCTTGCATAGTATCCATAAAGTTACATGTCTGTTGGTAAAGACAAAGTAAACCAGATAGCTATCCTCCTAAGATTTTCAATATTCAGTCAAAGATATCATCTAGGCTCTTGAAGCTTCTCATATGGGATTTGGGTTTTTGGGAACAACTATTGAATGATGGGAAAATGAACAATGTATGGAATTGAGCAACAAATACAAAAGGTGGATATCATAAGAAAGCACATGGAATGGATATTTATTGAACACTGAATCTATAAGGATAAGTAAAATAGAAAAAAAGGAATTCAACAATTGTTGCGCGGCGACTGAAGAATAATTTTCCATGAAGCTAATTATGATAGTCTTACCCCAACACCAGGAAGAACTAAAGGATGAACTCAACTAGCAAAGCGGTAGAATTGAACTATTGCAATTTGTGGTCAGGTTCTTGACTTAATTAACTCATCTCAAGCAACAGGAAACATGGATTCAGTAAACTAGCAATGTTATTCAGAAACTGAAGTTTGACAACACGAGTAGCACTTGTCTGCAAAAGCGAATTGGCAGAAGCAATTAAGCAAGTACCTTCAGCGTGGGAGTACTCCACACAGGAAACTGTACCATCATGGCTTCCCAAGCGATAACTGTTATCATCATCAAACAACAGCCTGCAGTATATAGACAACAAAACAGTTCCCAAGCATACGAGCTATCAGTTGCGCTTCAATTTCTATGAATGATTTGACCAGAGAGAAATTTAAATTGAGTTAATAATGCCGAGGGACATTGGGCCCAATATCCACTAAAACATGCTTCTACTCCCTATCGACCCACTTTAACATCACAAATGCACATCTGCAAATCTCTATCTCTGCTCTGGACTACGGGGCAAAAACTATACGGCGTCCCGAATCATTCAATCAGAATAGCTCAGCAAAATACGAATCAAACGGGAGGGGAAAGTCCAGCACGGGTCGCTGTCATCACCTTCGCACGACGTGGTCGCTGGACGCGCTGAATCCCGAGGAGTCATCGTGGAAGCAGCAGTCCAGCACGGGTCTCTTGTGCGTGAACACCACCCCCTTCAGCGCGTTGGCCCGAACGTCGTAGAGCCGCACCGTCTGGAAGGGGAGCGAACGCACGCGACAACCAAGACCCAATCGAACCCAACGGATCAAACCGAGCGTCTAGGGATTCGTTTCCTCGAACAAGCAGGAGGCCCGCGAGGCTTGAGACTCACCTTCTCCCATGAGGAGACGATGAGGAGGTCGCTGTTCCTCGAGAAGCGGAGGTTGGAGATCCCATCCTTAGGCGGGTGCGCCAGCTCCCTACCCATCCCGATGCGGCTGCCGCCATCACCGACCGGCGGCAGGCCGGTGGCGGGTGCGCTCATGGCGGAGCCGAGGAGGAGGCGGGGGTTATCCTAGGCTTCTGCGTTTCGCGGTAGGACTAGGATGCGGAGGGCATCGAAATTTTGAATCGAGCAACGACGGAGCCATGGAGCAGAGCGCGGGATTTAGAAAGGAGAGGGCTTAGGGAATGGTCAGTCAGTTGGTGCGACCCGAGCGCAAATGCTAATTGCCGCTCTGTGCGGCGCGGGCGGCTCAGGGGTTCGTCCTGTTGGGCCGGCCCATTTCGCAGCGGTGCTATTTTTCTTTTTTTTTTACTTTTCTGTTTCCTTTTTGGTTTCTTATTTTTTTTATTTTTTCTGTTTGAAAATTTTCAAATTTTTAAAATTTTGTTTGTGTTTTTAATATTGGTTAATGATTTTAAAATTTGAAATTGGTTTGTATTTACAAAAAAGATAGCCACACGAGGTGGGCAAAAAGGTCACGAGCCTCTCATGGCTGTTTTTTTTTGGCAAATTATCGCCATGCAAGTGAAATCATTTGACCTGGAATGATTTTGATGATTGTACAAGGCCGGGGTGATAAATCAGGAAATATACTGAGGACTCGGTTGCTTGGCATTATTGATAGTAAAGGGATTTTTTAGTTAAATCAGCGTATATGCTGGGTGTTAGTCTTAGAGAGGCTAACCAGAATAACGATGCTAGCTCTTCTGTTGCATCAGCTCCATCATCAACATTGTGGAAAAAGGTTTGGAGTTTGAAGCTTCCTGCAAAGATCAAGATTTTCGTTTGGAGGTTGTGTTATACTCTCTCCGTTTCAAAATATAAGATGTTTTAGATTTATGAAAGAGATGTATCTAGACATTATTTAGTGTGTAGGTTCAAATAAATCTAGATACTAAAAGATGTCTAGATACATCTCCTTCACAAACCTAAAACATCTTATATTTTGAAACAGAGGGAGTAATAGTCTACCTATGAGACTGAATATCCAACGAAAAAGAGTGGAGTTGGACACTAGGTGCCCGATGTGTAATCGGGTGGATGAAGATGGTGGTCATTTGTTATTTGCATTAGCTCTTTTGAATCTTTTGATTTTAGTTATTGTCCTAGAGTTTGTAATAAGGTTGCACATCAGCTTGCACAGTATGCCCTGCGTGCCAATTCTAAGTGCGTTGGGTGGGCAGATGTTGCCCTGGTTTTCGTATCTAGTTGCTAACGATTTAGCTGAGCAATAAAACTAAGTGGTTTGCTATAAAAAAAGATAGGGAAAAGGCACAAACTTTGTATGATAGAAAATTTATCTACTACGTTCACTGAAGAGATTTGACGATAAAATTGGGAGAGGAAGTTTTTCAGTATTAAAAGATTACTTCTTTTAAAATTGTGGAGATGTTTTTTTTTTTGAAATGGGAAAAGAAAACCCGGCCTCTAAAATTATAGGGATTTACATGGAGTATTGATGTGTATATTGACTTTTGTTTTCCTTCTTCTTCTTCCCTACTAGAAGATGTGCATTGTAGTTCTTTTTAGAACAGGTTGCATCTTTATTCATCGATGATCATAGTTACAAGAATGTTGAGCCCAACTGGTGGGTCTATGAAACATATGTGATGCCCTACTTCTAATGCAGTGGAAAGATGCGCCAGAGTGAGCCTCCATATTGGATCGTCTATTTTCATGGAAGAAGATGAAGGAGCCCCTCGCCCTCACTTCAGCTTGAACTTCATGCAGAATGTGGTTGAACACAGCAGCATCCACTTGCAGTTCCGCCACCAGAGCAAGCGCATCGCAACATGCTAAAGCTTTAAGACATCCTGGGTGCATAATTCCATCGACGACAACAACCGATGCACCTTATTGGCCCTGGTCTGTTCGACGGATCGCACTTGTCGCACGGCGGTTTTGTGATTTCACCATCACACCATCAACACTGAACTTGCACTTGTCCCTGGAGCGGAGCGATCCACCGTAGCGCAGGAGCTCTCTGATCACCGCCTCAACTATAGCTTGTACGACACCCATGTCTTGAAGAAATCTCTCGATGAAGATCATAGTCGACATTAGACTCTGATATATTTCCTCCTGGGTCGCCTTACATTTCGCGTGCCATATTGCCCATAGAGTCAAGAGCATCTTGGTGAGATCACCCTGCTCCATTGAGAACAGCCACTGCTGGGCTGGAGGTGAAGGGAATATGTTTGAGAGGCAATAATAAAGTGGTTATTATTGTATTCCATGTTTATGATAAATGTTTATTTTTCATGCTATAATTTTGTTAATTGGAAAAGTTAATACATGTGTGTTTAATAAATAAATAAGTGTTCCTACTTATGCCTCTCATATAAACTAGCTCGTTGATTAACAATATGATCAAAAGTTTCTTGATCATAGACATTGGATATTATTAATAACGGGGTCACATCATTGGTGGAATAAAATATCATAAACACTTACCCAAAATATAGTAATACGATCAAAGTTATTATGTTTACATTGCTATAATATGTCATACAAAGTAACCCCTAATCCTTAGACCATGAGATCAAGTTAATCACTAACATCGAAAGAGTACTTTGATAACATCAAACGTCACACCGTAACATGGTGACTATAAAGGTGGGTTCAGGTACTCCGATCAAAAAGTGTTATGTAGAGGCTCATGAATTAAGAGTGGGATTTGTCCACCCGATGACGAAGAGATATACTTTGGTCCCTCTTGGTGACATTACATTGATAACAGCTTGCAACAAGTGATTTGATCATAAAGGAATGTTATATCACGGAAACGCAAAAAAAGTACTTGTCAGTAACAAGATTAAACTAGGTATGGGGATACCGATGATCAAATCTCGGACATGTAATATATGCGAGACAAAGGGATTTAGTTACGGCGTCTAAGGTTCTCACGATCACTAAGTCATCATTGAATATGTGGGAGTGAGTATGGATCTCTAGGTCCCGCTACCGATTATTGATCGGAGAGGGGTCTCAATAATGTATGTATTATTCGCAAACTGTAGGATGACACACTTAAGGTATACCGACACCAATTGGGGCAGATATAATATCAAAGAAAGGTTTTAATAGCGTTGGCATTATTTCGATAAGCACCGGAATTGTTTCGGGTCAAATTGCTAAAATTGGTTCATATATAATATCGAAGTTATGCAAGGGGGTTTATAATTAACAAAATTCTAAATAAAATAAATAAAATAGTTTTATTAAATGAGAGATGACATTGATTTTGGTAAAAAATTAATGCAAATGAGTGGAATTGTGAGTGGAGAGGGTTTTAAGTGAGTGGAGCTTCCACCCACATGAATGACGGAGAGGTGGGGGAACCCACCTTGGCCGCCGGCCATGGCAAGGAGCTGCCCCTCCCCCTATATAAAGGAGCCCTACTCCTCTCTCACAAGCACACCTTCTCGTGAAGGATCGCTCTCCCCTCTAGTTTATTCCATATGGCTTCAGATTAGCTAAGTACATGTTCTCGTGGTAGTTTCTCTAGAAAGGATCTGTTGCTTCCACTACTTTGTTGGAGCAAGAGATGGAGGTTATTACGGTGCTGGATGTGTGTGCGATCACGGATGCGCTGTTGGTTTGCGGTGCTGGACTTGTTGGATTTCATCACGATCTTGAGATCGATAAGTGTACGACCACATCATCCATGAGAACCAATCGTGTAAAGATTTTAGGTCTTCGAGGGTGAGTTCTCTATGGATGTATATCCACTCGTTGCTTGTTTCTAGATAGATAGATCTTGATGATTAGTTGTTCATATTGTAGGATTTTTTTTTGCTTTATATGTTGCAAACCCAAGAGCAGGCTGCGTGGATAAGCAAATATGCTCGACGATGATAGGATCAGTGAGATCCCATATGCATTGAGATGGCATGCACTCGAGCAGTGAGTGCCGCCAGGAATCCCGATGTCCACACAAAGAACACGCCATGGTCTTGTGATGCAGAAAATCGGAGGTAGGCAGCGAGTGTTCTTCCAGGCGCCACAAGAACACCTGGATCTTTGATAGCACTTGCCATTTTCAGAGTTTTATCCACAACTTACTCTCTGCATCAGTGTTTGAGGATGAACTTCGGCCCTCTAGCCAGTCGACCCGCGTCCTCTTGGTCGACACCAGAGAGCGGTACGCTGAGTGCACCGAGAACACCCTGCTCTTCTCGAAGTGACATTCCCAAAAATCACCCTGCACCCTTGTAAAGAGAGGAATGTTTTTGATGACCTCTATGTCCATAGGAAGGAAGAATTCCTCCAGCCTGTCTATTATCCATGTTGCATAAGTGTGGTCGATAAGATCACTCACTTTGCATGGTGGATCATCCGTCAACGACGCAACTGGCCTGAGCCTCTCATCGCGCGGGAGCCAGTTGTGACTCCATGAGTCTGTAGTCGTGTTGTCGCCAATTCATCTCGTCGACAATTCGTCTGATCAGCCAAGCTAAAGAGCATCGATGCCTTCCAAGATCGATATTCGAACAAGAGACGGGTGACATCCAAGCTCGGCTATCAAAATACCTTCCTAAGGAAAATAAACTGATTTCAGGATCCTCGCACTTAGCGTAGCGATAATGGCTCCTGCAGTATACGCCATGCTTGCCTACCAACCATAGCGAGGTTGAATAGTTCTATATCACGAAAACCAAGGCCTCCCGCATGCTTTGGTTGTACCATTGTGTTCCATGAGACCCAGCTCGTGCGTCGCTTGCCTTCTTTGTTGCCCCACCAAGATTTTCGTAGCATAGAATTTATGTGTTCACATAAGTCTTGGGGTAACTTAAAACACAACATTGAGAAGACACGAACCGCTTGAACAACGAACTTTATAAGAATTTACTTGCCCCCCATTGATAGAAGCAACTCAAGCCAACCCAACACTTTCTTTCACACCTTGTCTTTCAAATACTTGTATTGTAGTATGTGGATGTACAAAGGGCAATATAGGCTCCGGACCACCAAGGTCATGGCTCGGGCCACGGCAACGGTTACACATCCTACTAAGACACTGTAGCAACACGGTTTTGCACTGTTTATATGAAGGTGACCCAGTATGATGCTTAGGGAAGGGACACAGCTCATTGAGGACGACCTGAGTTGTGGCCCGCCCAGGAATTAGGCATTCCTTAGTTTTTGGGTCGACCTGTCAAGGCAATTTATTCTAAAAAAACATCTTGCTCTACTACAGTGTGTTTTGGGATGCGAGTCTGGTTCCCTATCCTTTCGGTATCTTGGAGTGCCTATCCATTATAGAAAATTAAGGAATTCCGAATGGAACCCTGTGGAGAATCGTTTTGTCTCTAAGCTAGGATGTTGGCAAGGAAAACTACTCTCTTATGGAGATAGGCTTGTCTTGATTAATTCGGTGCTGACTAGTTTACCAATGTTTATGCTATCTTTTCTTGAAATTCCAAAGGGGGTTAGAAAACGTCTGGATTTTTTTAGATCTAGATTCTTTTGGCAAAGTGATGATACCAAGAAGAAATATCGACTCTCTAAATGGAATATAGTTTGTCACCCGAAAGATCAGGGAGGTCTAGGGATTGAGGTACTTGAGAGAAAAAATAAATATTTACTTAGCAAGTGGCTTTTTAAATTGCTCAGTGAAGATGGCATGTGGCAATAGATACTTCAAAATAAATACTTGCAAGGTAAAACGTTGTCTCAAGTAGAGGCCAAACCTAGTGATTCCCCCTTTTGGAAAGGCCTTACGCGGGTGAAAAAACTTTTCTTTGCCAATGGCTTTTTTAAAATTGGAGATGGCGAAAGTGTTCGTTTTTGGGAAGATATATGGTTAGGCCAATCTTCTTTGGCTCAATATCCATCATTATATAATATTGTGCAACGGAAGAATGTCCTGGTGACAGATGTCCTTAGCCATACGCCTCTCAATATTGGTTTTACAAGGTCTTTAACTAGCAATAAGTGGACACAATGGTTAAACTTATGTCAGCGGTTGATGACGGTTCAGCTAAATGAGACACCCGATCAGTTTACTTGGAATCTTACTGCCTCAGGTAAATTTACAGTAAAATCTATGTATCTTGACCAAATGAATGGGCACACGAGATTTTTACAAACATACTTGTGGAAGTTGAAAATTCCTCTAAAAATAAAGATTTTCATTTGGTTTCTAAAAATAAAGTTTTATTAACAAAAGATAATCTTGCCAAAAGAAAGTGGGAGGGATGTCAACGATGTTGTTTCTGTGATTCACTGAAATCTGTTGAACATCTTTTCATTTCATGCACTTTTGCTCGTATCATTTGGTGTTTGGTTTATTTTGCATATGACATGCCTCCGCCCGCCAATATCAAAAATTTGTTTGGAAATTGGTTGAACGGGGTTGATAAGATGAACAAATCGAGGATACGCATTGGTGTATCGGCTTTATATTGGTCCATTTGGGTTTATCGGCTTTATATTGGTCCATTTGGGTTTCTAGAAATAACGTTGTCTTTAACAAACAGACTGGTACCAATTTTCTGCAGGTTATTCGACTGGCGACGTATTGGATTCAACTATGGGCACATCTTCTACCGGAGGATCAGCGAGAACCCATGGTTTCTGGATGTACGCGGCTACTCATGGTCACTCAGGACTTCTACTTCTGGGCTACTGGCTGGCGGCACATTAGTAGAATTGAGAATGGATAGAATTTTGTTATTTCTACTTTTCAGATGGTTGATACATGTCTCAACCGTAGCTGATTCATGAATGTTTAAAACTATTTTTCGCTGAACTTTGCAATAAAAAGGGCTGTGTGCATCAATTGATGCAGAGGCCGGGGCTCTATCCCCCATTTCGAAAAAAAAACTACAGCGTGGCTCGCCCAGGAGTTCAGCTGAAGCTCTGTCACTAGCTTAGGGTATAGTTTTAAAAACTAAACATGACCGATGGTTAAACTGGAAAAAACCAAAACCAGAGCTCCTGACGATTCTTTAAAAACACTGGACCGCTCGCGCTAGTGAACCCAAATAAACCTTTAAAACTGAGGTTGAACCACCGGTTTATGCACTAGTCAAAATTGTTTTAGAGGTGAAAATTTTAATTGGGCTTGATTGGGACTCACTCAGCACGCTAGAATAGAGCCTCATACCAGCTGACCTACCGACATTTCATGCATAAAACAGAAACGTACCTTGTTATTATTATCTACACGGTTGAACTCAAAATTCAACGTGCAACTACAAAACTACTTTCTCTACCGTTAGATTGGTAGTGTTTGCTCATATGGAGATATGCTATTGCTTAGTTGTACTCTTTTAAGTTGTTACATGTACCTTTTGCTAAATTCTAAGTCTAAAATATTTTCTGCATCTATAAATATTTATTTACTGTAGAATTTAGAAGTAAAATTATAATACTTTATATCTTAAAAAATCAATGGTTTGACCGGTAAAAATCTGAACCGACAGCCTCATCGGTTCGGGTCCAATTTTTTAAACTATGCCCCAGGGCTGGGTCCGATCACTGAATGTACATACTGCTAATATGCTAAATAGGAGTAAGGAATACTTAGTGCAGATAAACTAAACAAGAAAACCATATCGTTCCCCAAAAAATTAAACGAGAAATCACTGGCAACAGCCAGATAGAATGAATGATCAATGTCTTCCTCACAAAATAGAACGATATAAGTGGCTCGAAAGATCACACGATGCACCCGAAACTTCATTAATTACAAGGATCTCACCGACCTCAACTTGCGCAGCATAAGACAAGCAGTAGTGGCACTTGATGGCTAGAAACTCTAGTTCCCCAGGAAGTTTTTTTTAAAGAGTTTTCTCCGCGAAAGTTGGCGGTCCATGTAATCCTTGTTGAAATAAGAGTATTTAGAAATATCTCGAGGATTTCATATTTTAATGGTTGATATATATCTAGAGGATTCTCGTGGTGTTAACCATCGCCAGGAAGCCAGTATCAGTTCATTAAAAAAGAGCGAAAATTCGGTCTGCCGGTCAGATCTGCCTCTCTGCCAGTTGGAACATTTGTACCTGGGGAAAGGGAGATAATACTGGCAGGTACGCGGAAGGTACCACCGGTTTTGTCTAGCCGTTTGCCGTCCATGCCGACTTCCGCTTACGGAGCTTCACCTGTCCAGCTTAATATGCACTTTTCTTAGAGAATATTCGAGATATATTTGTCTAACGAAGATGATTTAAATCATATGTGCAACTTTAGAGCACTGTCCTATAGCATATCCACTCATGCCCCCGATAAGCCCCAGTAGGCAAATAAAATGTATCCAAACGATGAAAATCGGCCCTTGGCATACCTCGGAACCTCGATTTCGTCCGGATATGATCCAAAATCCATCCCAAATGAAAGAAAAATGCGGAAAAAACGACCAAGTGGACTCTATCGGCGAGAGGTCGTCTTCATCCTCATCCCCTGGCTCCCGCGCGAGTTAAGGCTGTCTTCGGTAGCCTTTGCGCAGGCGACTGAGCGTCGAGTCCAATCGTCGGCCGCGTGGCACGATTATGGCGCGCCACCACCTCGGCTTCCCGCGCTTCCCGCCCGCATGCTATACTCCTCCCTTCCACCTCATCGCTATAAAAGACTCGCAATTTCATCTTCGCCGTCCACACTCCTCCTCGCACCGGCTAACTCCACCCTTCCTCCACATATATTCTTCTCGGCGATGGCGGAAAGGTTCCCAGCCAACGGCGCGGGAGCGAACGACTTTGGCCGGCGTTTGCTGAACGGGTGGCAGGGTCGCCTTCTCTACGAGGCCGACTATCCCGCTCCGCTAGACTTCCACACGCCGTCGACATGGAGGCTCAGCGCGGGAGACGTGCCAATCCCTCCTCCACCCACTGCCGTCCGGGTGGTCAGTGATATCCAAGACATCCTCGCCGGAATGTCCGACGAGGACAGAGCGGACCCACGCTGGCATCCCGACAACCACACGGGGTGGCGCTAGTACTTCGCCGAATAGAACGCTCGAGAGTTAGCGTCGTACAAGGGACCATCGCCGACACCGACAAGAAACAACGGGCAAGTGTGTCGGGACGCACGCTCCCCATCGTCCTCGAGCACATCGAGGCCGACAACTATCCTCGCCTCAAGTACCCCCGCGCTAATGCCGGTCTCCCTCTCCCGCCACCGCGATAGTTCTTGGCTGCCGAGGAGGATGCCCGGCGCGTCCTCCTCTTGATCGACATTCCCCTCCCTCTCCTTCTGTTGGAGATATGCCCTAGAGGCAATAATAAATGTAGTTATTATTATATCTTTGTGTTTATGATAAATGTTTACATTCATGCTATAACAGTATTAACCAGAAACATTAATACTTGTGTGATTTGTAAACTAAATTAGAGTCCCTAGTAAAGCCTCTTTATAATACTAGCTTGTTGATTAATAGATGATCATAATTTCTTGATCATGAACATTTGAGATGTTGTTAATAACAAGGTCATATCATTAGGAGAATGGTATGATGGACATACTCCTATAGATAAGCGTAGCATAGAGATCAAGTCATTTTAATAGTTCAATTGCTATAAGCTTTTCTGATACATAGTAACCTAATTCCTTCGACCATGAGATCATGCTAATCACCATCACCAGAAGGATGCTTTGATGACATCAAACACCACACCGTAACTGGGTGGATATAAAGGTGGAATTGAGTGTTCGGAAAGTATGGGTTGAGGCATATGGATCAAGAGTGGGATTTGTCCATCCATATGACGGATAGATATACTCTGGGCCCTCTTGGTGGAATGTCATCCAATTGGCTTGCAAGGATGTGACTGGATCACAAGGGATCACATACCACGGGAACGAGAAAAGAGTACTTATCAGTAACGAGGTTGAACTAGGTATACAGATATACGGACGATCAAAACCTCAGATAAGTAAACTATCGTGAGACAAAGGGAAATTGGTATCGTATGTAAGTGGTTCATTCGATCACAAAGTAATCGTATAAATATGTGGGAGCCATATGAATTTCCAGATTCCTCTATTGGTTATTGATCGGAGAAGTGTCTCGGTCATGTCCGCATAATTCACGAACCGTAGGGAGACACACTTAAGGATTCGATGTTGTTGAGTAGTTATGGAATGATGAGTAAGATACGGAATGTTGTTCGGAGTCTCGGATGGGATCCGGGATATCACGAGGAGATCCGGAATGGTCCGGAGAATAAGATTCATATAAGGAAAGTCCTGTTTTGGAGTTGGGGAATGATTCCGGTGTTTTCACCAAGAATGTTCTAGAAGGGTCCGGAAGGTCCGGCACTCCGGAGGGGAAGGGTACATGAATGTGTCATAACAATATGGAATGGTTGCATCATGTACTAGGTCACTTGGCTGGGAAAAATAAAGGAAGAAATCAAATCCTAGTTTGAAAGTCAAACGCCAATTTGAAAAAGTCAAACAACAAGTTTGCTTGGTGGAGGGAGAGTAGGAAACCTACTTGGGGAGGAGTTCCTCTCCCTCCACCCGCCGGCCAAGGAGGCCGACTTGGGGGAGGACTCCCTCCTCCCAAGCCGCGCCCTCCCACCTATATAAGGAGGGGCAGGGCGGCCCATCTTCCCTACACAAAAGACTGTTGGAGATATGCCCTAGAGGCAATAATAAATGTAGTTATTATTATATCTTTGTGTTTATGATAAATGTTTACATTCATGCTATAATAGTATTAACAAGGAAACATTAATACTTGTGTGATTTGTAAACTTAATTTGAAGTCCCTAGTAAAGCCTCTATATAATACTAGCTTGTTGGTTAATAGATGATTGTGGTTTCCCTATCATGAACATTGAGATGTTATTTACAACAAGATCATATCGTTAGGAGAATGATATGGTGGACATACTCCTATAGATAAGCGTAGCATAAAGATCAAGTCATTTCAATAGTTCAATTGCTATATGCTTTATGATACATAGTAACCTAATTCCTTCGACCATGAGATCATGCATATCACCTTTACCGGATGGATGCTTTGATGGCATCAAACACCACACCATAACTGGGTGGCTATAAAGGTGGCATTGAGTGTTCGGAAAGTATTGGTTGAGACACATGGATCAAGAGTGGGATTTGTCCATCCATATGACGGATAGATATACTCTGGGCCCTCTCGGTGGAATGTCATCCAATTAGCTTGCAAGCATGTGACTGGCTCACAAGGGATCACATATCACGGGAACAAGAAAAGAGTACTTATCGGTAACGAGGTTGAACTAGGTATGCAGAGATACCGACGATCATAACCTCGGATAAGTAAACTATCGTGAGACAAAGGGAAATTGGTATCGTATGTAAGTGGTTCATTCGATCGCAAAGTAATCGTAGAAATATGTGGGAGCCATATGAATTTCCAGATTCATCTATTGGTTATTGTTCGGAGAAGTGTCTCGATCATGTCCGCATAATTCACGAACCGTAGGGAGACACACTTAAGGATTCGACGTTGTTTGAGTAGTTATGGTATGATGAGAAAGATACCGAATGTTGTTCGGAGTCTCAGATGGGATCCGGGATATCACGAGGGGATCCGGAATGGTCCGGAGAATAAGATTTGTATAAGGAAAGTCCCGTTTCGGAGTTGGGGAATGATTCCGGTGTTTTCACCGGGAATGTTCTAGAAGGTTCTGGAATGTCCGGCACTCCGGAGGGGAAGGGGTATATGAATGTGTCATTGCAAGTTGGAATGATTACATCATATACTAAGTGTCTTCTCTGTTCAAAATAAAGGGTTTATTCAAATCCTAATTTGAAAAGTCAAACGGCTAGTTTGAAAGTCAAACGGCAAGTTTTGGAAAGAGGAGGAGGAGTAGGAAACCGAGTTGGGGAGGGAATCCCTCCTCCAACTGGCGGCGCACCACCCAAGCCGAGTTGGGGAGGGACTCCCCTCCCTCCCCTTGGCCGGCCGGCCCCTCCACCTATATAAGGAGGGGCAGAGCTCCCTCCTAGACACACAAGTTCCCTGCCCCAAACCCTAGCTTGGCGCCACCACCTCCTGCAGCTGCCGCCGCCTCCTAGGGTTGCCCTAGCCGCCGACTTGGGCTGCACCAAACCCTAGCCGCCGGCTCTAGCTCCTCCTCCTTGGTGTGTCTAAACCCTAGATCGCCGAGGAGCTCTCTCATAATCCACCATACTCGCTCCGGCTTAAGGCGAAGCCCTGCGAGATCTCCCCTCTACTTCCGGTACCACGCCGTTGTTCTGCCGGAATCGCGAGGAGAGTGCTACAACCTCCGCTGCCTGCTGGAACAAGGGAGAGGAAGGTCTTCGTCGAGTACCGAACGTGTGAACGACTGCGGGAGCGCTGCCGGAACGCAGCGCCGGAAGGATCGTCTACGCGATCTTGAGATCGGGAAGAGTACGACTACATCACCCACGAGAATCCGCTCTCGTTAAACACTTTGGAATCTTCGAGGGTGAGTTATTCCATCGACTCGTTGCTACAATCTAGTAGATAGATCTTGGCTTGTTTGTTTGTATGCGGTAGAAAATTTTTGTTTTCCATGCTACGAAACCCTACAGTGGTATCAGAGCCGTGTCTATATGTAGATCTGTTGCACGAGTAGAACACAATGGTCATTGTGGGCGTTGATGCTTTTATTGTCGATTGCTTCTTGTGTACTTTGCATCTTGCGGTATGTTGGGATGAAGCGGCCCGGGATAACCTTACATGACATCGTTCATGAGACTTGCTCCACGCTTGACATGCAACTTGTATTGCATAAGTGGCTTTGCGGGTGCCTGTTTCTCCTAGCATAGTTAAGATCCAATTTACAACGGGTGATTAACAATACTAGTATCAATGTTGTGGTTCTTGTTCGTAAGTTAGAACGACACTTATTGAAAGCCCCAAACCACGTAAAACATGCAAAGAAAGTAGAGGCGTCTAACTTTGTTTTGCAGGGGTGTGCAGTGATGTGATATGGCCATGATTGCGATTATATTTGATGTATGCAATGTTCCTTATTGTAAGTTGGCAACCGGCAGGAGCCATATGGTTGTCTTTAATTTATGTTAAGACCCGCGTGTCTATTCAAAGTAGTTGTAATAGTTGAAGCCGGTGGACGACAACCATGGAGAAGCGTCATTGACCTTGATGCAATGCCGGTGATGATGGAGATCATGTTCGTGCTAGAAGATGGAGATCGGAAGCACAAAGAAGAAAGGCCATATCATATCACATATTATGAATTGCATGTGATGTTAATACTTTATGCATCTTGTATTGCTTAGTAGACAACGGTAGCATTATAAGATGATCCCTCATGCACATGAATTTCAAGTCATAAAGTGTTCACCCTTAGTTAGCACCGTTGCTAAAGCTTGTTGTTTCGAAGCACCATGTGATGATCGGGTGTGTTAGATTCCGCAAGTGTATACAACGTGAGCAAGCCAGATTTTCTCATGCGGAAACTAAGGTTTAATCTTGACGAGCCTAGCATGTACAGACATGGTCTCGGAACACGGATCACCGAAAGGTAAAGCATGAATCATATAGTAGATATGATGAACATGTCGATTGTTCGCCATTGAAACTATATCAACTCTCGTGATGATCGGTGTTGATGTGGTGGATTTGGTTCGTGTGATCACTAAAACAATGTGAGGGATATTGTTTTGAGTGGGAGTTCACCTAGATTAATTTTATTATTAATTTGAACTCAATTTGTCATAAACTTAGTCTAAACTATTGCAAATATGTTGTAGATCAATGGCAGCCCCTACCATCAATTTTAATGCGTTCCTAGAGAAAGAAAAGTTGAAAAACAATGGAAGCAACTTCGCGGATTGGTTCCGCAATTTGAGGATTGTCCTCATAGCTGGTAATTTGACCTATGTGCTGGACGCACCGCTGGGTGACCCACCTGCTGCTGATGCTCCCGATGAAGTAAAGAATGTTTACCTCACTTGGAAGACTCAGTACTCCACAGTTCAGTGTGCTATCTTGTATGGTTTAGAATCGGAGCTTCAGAAAAGGTTTGAGAATTCAGACCCATATGATATTGTCGAGGATCTCAAATCGATCTTTGAGACTCATGCGGTAATTGAAAGCTATGAGGCTTCTGAAAAGTTCTTTAACTGCAAGATGGAAGAGGGCAGCTCCGTTAGTGAGCATGTGCTTAAGATGTCTGGGCACGCAAACAAACTTCAAAGCTTGGGTATTGTGATTCCTAATGCTTTGGGGATTTACCGTGTCCTCCAATCACTACCACCAAGTTACAAGAACTTTGTGATGAACTACAACATGCAAAACATGAACAAGACGTTGCCAGAACTCTTTGCCATGTTGAAATCTGCAGAAGTGGAGATCAAGAAAGAGCACCAAGTGTTGTTGGTCAATAAGACCACCAAATTCAAGAAAGGCAAGTCTAAGCAGAAGGGACACTTCAAGAAGGGTGGTAAGAAAGTTACCACGCCGACGAAGAAGACCAAGGCTGGATCTAAGCCTGATACTGAGTGCTTTTACTGCAAGGGAGAAGGTCACTGGAAGCGGAATTGCCCAAAGTACTTGGCGGATTTGAAGAACGGCAACATCAAGAAGAAAGGTATATCTGATATACATGTTATTGATGTGTATCTCACTAGTACTCGTAGTAGTGCCTAGGTATTTGATACTGGTTCGGTTGCTCATATTTGTAACTCGAAACAGGTGCTGTAGAATAAACGGAAGCTAGCGAAGAACGAGGTGACGATGCGCGTGGGAAACGGATCAAAGGTTGATGTGATCGCAGTCGGCACGCTACCCCTTCATCTACCATCGGGATTAGTTTTATACTTAAATAATTGTTATTTGGTGCTTGTGTTGAGCATGAACATTATATCAGGATCTTGTTTATTGCGAGACGGTTACTTGTTTAAGTCCGAGAATAATGGTTGTTCGATTTATATGAGTAATATGTTTTATGCACATGCACCTTTGATAGATGGTCTATTCTTGTTGAATCTCGATAGTGGAAATACACATATTAATAACATTGAGGCTAAACGTTTGAAATCGAGCGATAACTCGACCTATATGTGGCATTGTCGTCTTGGTCACATTGGAGTGAAGCGTATGAAGAAACTCCATTCCGATGGACTTCTTGAATCACTTGATTTCTAATCACTTGATAGATGCGAAGCATGTCTGATGGGTAAAATGACTAAGACTCCATTTTCTGGTATGATGGAGCGAGCTACAGACTTATTGGAAATCATACATACCGATGTGTGTGGTCCAATGAGTGTAGCATCGCGCGGTGGTTATCGTTATGTTCTTACCTTCACGGATGACTTGAGTAGATATGGGTATATCTATTTCATGAAACATAAGTCCGAAACTTTCGAGAAGTTTAAGGAGTTTCAAAGTGAGGTAGAGAATCAACGTAACAAGAAGATTAAATTTCTACGTTCTGATCGTGGAGGTGAATATCTAAGTTACGAGTTTGGAGAGCATTTGAAGAAATGCGGAATACTTTCGCAGTTGACACCGCCGGGAACACCACAGCGTAATGGTGTGTCCGAACGTCGTAATCGAACTCTCTTAGATATGGTTCGTTCTATGATGTCACTTACAGATTTACCGCTATCATTTTGGGGTTATGCATTAGAAACAGCCGCATTCACTTTAAATAGGGCACCGTATAAATCCGTTGAAACGACACCGTATGAATTATGGTTTGGGAAGAAACCTAAATTGTCGTTCCTTAAAGTTTGGGGATGCGAAGCCTATGTAAAGAAGTTACAGCCGGACAAGCTTGAACCCAAAGCGGAAAAATACGTCTTCATAGGATACCCGAAGGAAACTATTGGGTATACCTTCTATCATAGATCCGAAGGCAAAATCTTCGTTGCCAAGAATGGATCCTTTCTAGAGAAGGAATTTCTCTCAAAAGAAGTGACTGGAAGGAAAGTAGAACTCGACGAGGTTGTTGAACCTTCTCTCGAAATTGCGACTAGCGCAGCATCAGAAGAAGTTCCTGTGGTGCCTGCACCAATAAGAGAGGAAGCTAATGATGATGATCATGAATCTTCGGTTGAAGTTGCTACAGAGCCTCGCAGGTCAACGAGAACTCGTACCACTCCAGATTGGTATGATCCCGTTATGAGTATCATGTTGGTGGACAACACCGATGACCCTAAGACATATGAGGAAGCGATGATGAGCCCAGATTCCAATAAATGGCAAGAAGCCATGAAATCCGAGATTGGATCCATGTACGAAAACCAAGTGTGGACTTTGGTGGACTTACCGGATGGCCGGAAGGCTGTCGAGAACAAATGGATTTTCAAGAAGAAAACAGATGCTGATGGTAATGTTACTGTCTATAAAGCTCGACTTGTCGCAAAAGGGTTTCGACAAATTCAAGGAGTTGACTATGATGAGACTTTCTCACCAGTAGCAAAGCTAAATTTTGTGAGGATTATGTTAGCAATCGCTGCATATTATGATTATGAGATATGGCAGATGGATGTCAAAACAGCATTCCTTAATGGAGACATTGATGAAGAGTTGTATATGATGCAACCCAAAGGTTTTGTCGATCCTAAAGATGCTAACAAGGTATGCAAACTTCAACGGTCCATTTATGGGTTGAAGCAAGCATCCCGAAGTTGTAATCAACGTTTTGATAAGGTGATCAAAAGTTTTGGTTTTATACAAACTTATGGAGAAGCTTGTATTTACAAGAAAGTGAGTGGGAGCTCTGTAGCATTCTTAATACTATATGTAGATGACATATTGTTGATTGGGAATGATGTAGACCTTCTTAATAGTGTCAAGGAATATTTGAATAATAGTTTTTCAATGAAGGATCTTGGCGAAGCAGCTTACATATTAGGCATAAAGATTTATAGAGATAGATCGAAAAGCCAAATATCATTGTCACAAAGTACATATTTGGACAAAGTTCTAAAGAGGTTTGGAATGGAAGAAAGCAAGAAAGGGTTCTTGCCCATGTTGCCCAATACGACCTTGAGTAAAACTCAAAGTCCGACATCGGCAGAAGATAGAGAAAGGATGAGTAAGACTCCCTATGCCTCGGCCATAGGATCTCTAATGTATGCCATGCTATGTACTAGACCCGACATTGCATATGTTGTTAGTTTAACTAGCATATATCAAAGTGATCCAGGAGTGGATCATTGGACAGCGGTCAAAAACATCCTTAAGTACTTGAGAAGAACTAAGGATATTTTATGGTTCTTTCTTATGGAGGTGATGAACAACTCATTGTTAATGGTTACACCGATGCTAGTTGGAACACCGATCCGGATGATTCTAAATCACAATCTGGATATGTATTTATTTTGAATGGTGCAGCAGTTAGCTGGAGGAGTGCAAAGCAAAGCGTTGTGGCGAGATCTTCAACTGAATCAGAATACAGGGCTGCTTCGGAGGCTTCACAAGAAGTGATATGGATGAAAGAGTTCATTACAGAGTTGGGTGTGGTTCCTAGTGCGCTGGACCCAATGTCTATCTACTGTGATAACATGGGCGCCATAGCCAATGCGCAAGAACCAAGGTCACACAAGAAGCTGAAGCACATCAAGCTACGTTTTCACGCTATTCGAGAACATATCCAAGATGGGGATATAAAGATTTGCAAAGTACACACAGATCTGAATGTGGCGGATCCGTTGACTAAACCTCTCCCGAGGGCAAAACATGACTAGGACCAAACTGCCATGGGTGTTCGGTATATTACCATGTAATCTAGATTAGATAACTCTAGTGCAAGTGGGAGACTGTTGGAGATATGCCCTAGAGGCAATAATAAATGTAGTTATTATTATATCTTTGTGTTTATGATAAATGTTTACATTCATGCTATAATAGTATTAACAAGGAAACATTAATACTTGTGTGATTTGTAAACTTAATTTGAAGTCCCTAGTAAAGCCTCTATATAATACTAGCTTGTTGGTTAATAGATGATTGTGGTTTCCCTATCATGAACATTGAGATGTTATTAACAACAAGATCATATCGTTAGGAGAATGATATGGTGGACATACTCCTATAGATAAGCGTAGCATAAAGATCAAGTCATTTCAATAGTTCAATTGCTATATGCTTTATGATACATAGTAACCTAATTCCTTCGACCATGAGATCATGCATATCACCTTTACCGGATGGATGCTTTTATGACATCAAACACCACACCGTAACTGGGTGGCTATAAAGGTGGCATTGAGTGTTCGGAAAGTATTGGTTGAGACACATGGATCAAGAGTGGGATTTGTCCATCCATATGACAGATAGATATACTCTGGGCCCTCTCGGTGGAATGTCATCCAATTAGCTTGCAAGCATGTGACTGGCTCACAAGGGATCACATATCACGGGAACGATAAAAGAGTACTTATCGGTAACAAGGTTGAACTAGGTATGTAGAGATACCGACGATCATAACCTCGGATAAGTAAACTATCGTGAGACAAAGGGAAATTGGTATCGTATGTAAGTGGTTCATTCGATCGCAAAGTAATCATAGAAATATGTGGGAGCCATATGAATTTCCAGATTCCTCTATTGGTTATTGTTCGGAGAAGTGTCTCGATCATGTCCGCATAATTCACGAACCTTAGGGAGACACACTTAAGGATTCGACGTTGTTTGAGTAGTTATGGTATGATGAGAAAGAGACCGAATGTTGTTCGGAGTCTCGGATGGGATCCGGGATATCACGAGGGGATCCGGAATGGTCCGGAGAATAAGATTCGTATAAGGAAAGTCCCGTTTCGGAGTTGGGGAATGATTCCGGTGTTTTCACCGGGAATGTTCTAGAAGGTTCCGGAATGTCCGGCACTCCGGAGGGGAAGGGGTATATGAATGTGTCATTGCAAGTTGGAATGATTACATCATATACTAAGTGTCTTCGCTATCCAAAATAAAGGGTTTATTCAAATCCTAATTTGAAAAGTCAAACGGCTAGTTTGAAAGTCAAACAACAAGTTTTGGAAAGAGGAGGAGGAGTGGGAAACCGAGTTGGGGAGGGAATCCCTCCTCCAACCGGCGGCGCACCACCCAAGCCGAGTTGGGGAGGGACTCCCCTCCCTCCCCTTGGCCGGCCGGCCCCTCCACCTATATAAGGAGGGGTAGGGCTCCCTCCTAGACACACAAGTTCCCTGCCCCAAACCCTAGCTTGGCGTCACCACCTCCTGCAGCTGCCGCCGCCTCCTAGGGTTGCCCTAGCCGCCGACTTGGGCTGCCCCAAACCCTAGCCGCCGGCTCTAGCACCTCCTCCTTGGTGTGTCTAAACCCTAGATCGCCGAGGAGCTCTCTCATAATCCACCATACTCGCTCTGGCTTAAGGCGAAGCCCTGCGAGATCTCCCCTCTACTTCCGGTACCGCGCCGTTGTGATGCCGGAATCGCGAGGAGAGTACTACAACCTCCGCTGCCTGCTGGAACAAGGGAGAGGAAGGTCTTCGTCGAGTACCGAACGTGTGACCGACTGCGGGAGCGCTGCCGGAACGCAGCGTTGGAAGGATCGTCTACGCGATCTTGAGATCGGGAAGAGTACGACTACATCACCCACGAGAATCCGCTCTCGTTAAACACTTTGGAATCTTCGAGGGTGATTTATTCCATCGACTCGTTGCTACAATCTAGTAGATAGATCTTGGCTTGTTTGTTTGTATGCGGTAGAAATTTTTTGTTTTCCATGCTACGAAACCCTACAAAGACACCCCAAAACCCTAGCCCTAGCCGCCGGCCTCCTCCAAGTCGCCGCCACCCTAGGGTTTCTCCAAGTTGCCGACTTGGGGCTTCCCCAAGCCCTAGCCGCCAG
>OU342738.1:338248082-338376080 GCA_910589765.1 Avena atlantica | reverse complement strand
CGCCGGGCCCCTCCACCTATATAAGGAGGGCAGGGCTCCCTCCTCTAGACACAAAGTCCCTCACCTCAAACCCTAGAGCTGCCGCCCTCCATAGCGCCGGCTCCACCTAGGTTTTGCCTAGCCGCCGACTTGGGGTCCCCCGGAACCCTAGCCGCCGGCTCTAGCCCCTCCTCCTTTGGTGTGTCTAAACCCTAGATTGCCGAGGAGTCTCTCATACTCCACCATACTCGCTCCGGCTTAAGGCGAAGCCCTGCGGGATCTCCCCTCTACTTCCGGTACCACGCCGTTGTGCTGCCGGAATCGAGAGGAGAGTGCTACAACCTCCGCTGCCTGCTGGAACAAGGGAGAGGAAGGTCTTCGTCGAGTACCGAAACGTGTGACCGACTGCGGGAGCGCTGCCGGAACGCAGCGCCGGAAGGATCGTCTACGCGATCTTGAGATCGGGAAGAGTACGACTACATCACCCACGAGAATCCGCTCTCGTTAAACACTTTGGAATCTTCGAGGGTAAGTTATTCCATCGACTCGTTGCTACAATCTAGTAGATAGATCTGGCTTGTTTGTTTGTATTGCGATAGAAATAGAAATTTTTTGTTTTCCATGCTACGAAACCCTACACGTGGTATCAGAGCGTGTGCGAGTAGAAACACAATGGTCATTGTGGGCGTTGATGCTTTTATTGTCGATTGCTTCTTGTGTACTTTGCATCTTGCGGTATGTTGGGATGAAGCGGCCCGGGCTAACCTTACATGACATCGTTCATGAGACTTGCTCCACGCTTGACATGCAACTTGTATTGCATAAGTGGCTTTGCGGGTGCCTGTTTCTCCTAGCATAGTTAAGATCCAATTTACAACGGGTGTTGATAACAATACTTGTATCAATGTTGTGGTTCTTGTTCGTAAGTTAGAACGACACTTATTGAAAGCCCCAAACCACGTAAAATATGCAAAGAAAGTAGAGGCGTCTAACTTTGTTTTGCAGGGGTGTGCAGTGATGTGATATGGCCATGATTGTGATTATATTTGATGTATGCAATGTTCCTTATTGTAAGTTGGCAACCGGCAGGAGCCATATGGTTGTCTTTAATTTATGTTAAGACCCGCGTGTCTATTCAAAGTAGTTGTAATAGTTGAAGCCGGTGGACGACAACCATGGAGAGGCGTCATTGACCTGATGCAATGCCGGTGATGATGGAGATCATGTTCGTGCTTGAAGATGGAGATCGGAAGCACAAAGAAGAAAGGCCATATCATATCACATATTATGAATTGCATGTGATGTTAATCCCTTATGCATCTTGTATTGCTTAGTAGACGACGGTAGCATTATAAGATGATCCCTCATGCACATGAATTTCAAGTCATAAGTGTTCACCCTTAGTTAGCACCGTTGCTAAAGCTTGTTGTTTCGAAGCACCACGTGATGATCGGGTGTGTTAGATTCCGCAAGTGTATACAACGTGAGCAAGCCAGATTTGCTCATGCGGAAACTAAGGTTTGATCTTGACGAGCCTAGCAGCATGTACAGACATGGTCTCGGAACACGGATCACCGAAAGGTAAAGCATGAATCATATAGTAGATATGATGAACATGATGATTGTTCGCCATTGAAACTATATCAACTCTCGTGATGATCGGTGTTGATGTAGTGGATTTGGTTCGTGTGATCACTAAACAATGTGAGGGATATTGTTTTGAGTGGGAGTTCACCTAGATTAATTTATTATTAATTGAACTCAATTTGTCATAAACTTAGTCTAAACTATTGCAAATATGTTGTAGATCAATGGCAGCCCCTACCATCAATTTTAATGCGTTCCTAGAGAAAGAAAAGTTGAAAAACAATGGAAGCAACTTCGCGGATTGGTTCCGCAATTTGAGGATTGTCCTCACAGCTGGTAATTTGACCTATGTGCTGGATGCACCGCTGGGTGACCCACCTGCAGCTGATGCTCCCGATGAAGTAAAGAATGTTTACCTCGCTCGGAAGAATCAGTACTCCATAGTTCAGTGTGCTATCTTGTATGGTTGGAATCGGAGCTTCAGAAAAGGTTTGAGGATTCAGACCCATATGATATTGTCGAGGATCTCAAATTGATTTTTGAGACTCATGCGGCAATTGAAAGCTATGAGGCTTCTGAAAAGTTCTTTAACTGCAAGATGGAAGAGGGCAGCTCCGTCAGTGAGCATGTGCTTAAGATGTCTGGGCACGCAAACAAACTTCAAAGCTTGGGTATAGTGATTCCTAATGCTTTGGGGATTTCCGTGTCCTCCAATCACTACCACCAAGTTACAAGAACTTTGTGATGAACTACAACATGCAGAACATGAACAAGACGTTGCCAGAACTCTTTGCCATGTTGAAATCTGCAGAAGTGGAGATCAAGAAAGAGCACCAAGTGTTGTTGGTCAATAAGACCACCAAATTCAAGAAAGGCAAGTCTAAGCAAAAGGGACACTTCAAGAAGGGTGGTAAGAAAGTTACCACGCCGACGAAGAAGACCAAGGCTGGACCTAAGCCTGATACTGAGTGCTTTTACTGCAAGGGAGAAGGTCACTGGAAGCGGAATTGCCCAAAGTACTTGGCGGATTTGAAGAACGGCAACATCAAGAAGAAAGGTATATCTGATATACATGTTATTGATGTGTATCTCACTAGTACTCGTAGTAGTGCCTGGGTATTTGATACTGGTTTGGTTGCTCATATTTGTAACTCGAAACAGGTGCAGAGAATAAACGAAAGCTAGCGAAGAACGAGGTGACGATGCGCGTGGGAAATGGATCAAAGGTTGATGTGATCGCGGTCGGCACGCTACCCTTCATCTACCATCGGGATTAGTTTTATACTTAAATAATTGTTATTTGGTGCCTGCGTTGAGCATGAACATTATATCGGGATCTTGTTTATTGCGAGACGGTTACTTGTTTAAGTCCGAGAATAATGGTTGTTCGATTTATATGAGTAATATGTTTATGCACATGCACCTTTGATAGATGGTCTATTCTTATTGAATCTCGATAGTGGAAATACACATATCAACAACATTGAGGCTAAACGTTTGAAATCAAGCGATAATTCGACCTATATGTGGCACTGTCGTCTTGGTCACATTGGAGTGAAACGTATGAAGAAACTCCATTCCGATGGACTCTTCTTGAATCACTTGAAAGATGCGAAGCATGTCTGATGGGTAAAATGACTAAGACTCCATTTTCTGGTATGATGGAGCGAGCTACGGACTTATTGGAAATCATACATACCGATGTGTGTGGTCCAATGAGTGTAGCATCGCGCGGTGGGTTATCGTTATGTTCTTACCTTCACGGATGACTTGAGTAGATATGGGTATATCTATTTCATGAAACATAAGTCCGAAACTTTCGAGAAGTTTAAGGAGTTTCAAAGTGAGGTAGAGAATCAACGTAACAAGAAGATTAAATTTCTACGTTCTGATCGTGGAGGTGAATATCTAAGTTACGAGTTTGGCGAGCATTTGAAGAAATGGGGAATACTTTCACAATTGACACCGCCGGGAACACCACAGCGTAATGGTGTGTCCGAACGTCATAATCGAACTCTCTTAGATATGGTTCGTTCTATGATGTCACTTACAGATTTACCGCTATCATTTTGGGGTTATGCATTAGAAACAGCCGCATTCACTTAAATAGGGCACCATCTAAATCCGTTGAAACGACACCGTATGAATTATGGTTTGGGAAGAAACCTAAATTGTCGTTCCTTAAAGTTTGGGGATGCGAAGCCTATGTAAAGAAGTTACAGCCGGACAAGCTTGAACCAAAGCGGAAAAATGCGTCTTCATAGGATACCCGAAGGAAACTATTGGGTATACATTCTATCATAGATCCGAAGGCAAAATCTTCGTTGCCAAGAATGGATCCTTTCTAGAGAAGGAATTTCTCTCGAAAGAAGTGACTGGAAGGAAAGTAGAACTCGACGAGGATGTCGAACCTTCTCTCGAAATTGCGAGTAGCACAGCACCGGAAGAAGTTCCTGGTGCCTGCACCAAATAAGAGAGGAAGCTAGTGATGGTGATCATGAAACTTCGGTTGAAGTTGCTACAGAGCCTCGGAGGTCAACGAGAACTCGTACCACTCCAGATTGGTATGATTCCGTTATGAATGTCATGTTGGTGGACAACACCGATGACCCCGAGACATATGAGGAAGCGATGATGAGCCCAGATTCCAATAAATGGCAAGAAGCCATGAAATCTGAGATTGGATCCATGTACGAAAACCAAGTATGGACTTTGGTGGACTTACCGGATGGCCGGAAGGCTGTCGAGAACAAATGGATTTTGAAGAAGAAAACAGATGCTGATGGTAATGTTACTGTCTATAAAGCTCGACTTGTCGCAAAAAGGGTTTCGACAAATTCAAGGAGTTGACTACGATGAGACTTTCTCACCGGTAGCGAAGCTAAAGTCTGTGAGGATTATGTTAGCAATCGCTGCATATTATGATTATGAGATATGGCAGATGGATGTCAAAACAGCATTCCTCAATGGAGACATTGATGAAGAGTTGTATATGATGCAACCCAAAGGTTTTGTCGATCCTAAAGATGCTAACAAGGTATGCAAACTTCAACGGTCCATCTATGGATTGAAGCAAGCATCCCGAAGTTGGAATCAACGTTTTGATAAGGTAATCAAAAGTTTTGGTTTTATACAAACTTATGGAGAAGCTTGTATTTACAAGAAAGTGAGTGGGAGCTCTGTAGCATTCTTAATACTATATGTGGATGACATATTGTTGATTGGGAATGATGTAGACCTTCTTAATAGTGTCAAGGAATATTTGAATAATAGTTTTTCAATGAAGGATCTTGGCGAAGAAGCTTACATATTAGGCATAAAGATTTATAGAGATAGATCGAAACGCCAAATATCATGTCACAGAGTACATATTTGGACAAAGTTCTAAAGAGGTTTGGAATGGAAGAAAGCAAGAAAGGGTTCTTGCCCATGTTGCCCAATACGACCTTGAGTAAAACTCAAAGTCCGACATCGGCAGAAGATAGAGAAAGGATGAGTAAGACTCCCTATGCCTCAGCCATAGGATCTCTAATGTATGCCATGCTATGTACTAGACCCGACATTGCATATGCTGTTAGTTTAACTAGCAGATATCAAAGTGATCCAGGAGTGGATCATTGGACAGCGGTCAAAAACATCCTTAAGTACTTGAGAAGAACTAAGGATATGGTTCTTTCTTATGGAGGTGATGAACAGCTCGTTGTTAACGGTTACACCGATGCTAGTTGGAACACCGATCCGGATGATTCTAAATCACAATCCGGATACGTATTTATTTTGAATGGTGCAGCAGTTAGCTGGAGGAGTGCAAACCAAAGCGTTGTGGCGAGATCTTCAACTGAATCGGAATACATGGCTGCTTCGGAGGCTTCACAAGAAGCGATATGGATGAAAGAGTTCATTACAGAGCTAGGTGTGGTTCCTAGTGCGCTGGACCCAATGTCTATCTACTGTGATAACATGGGCGCCATAGCCAATGCGCAAGAACCAAGGTCACACAAGAAGCTGAAGCACATCAAGCTACGTTTTCACGCTATTCGAGAACATATCCAAGATGGGGATATAAAGATTTGCAAAGTACACACAGATCTGAATGTGGCGGATCCGTTGACTAAACCTCTCCCGAGGGCAAAACATGACCAACACCAAACTGCCATGGGTGTTCGGTATATTACCATGTAATCTAGATGACTCTAGTGCAAGTGGGAGACTGTTGGAGATATGCCCTAGAGGCAATAATAAATATAGTTATTATTATATCTTTGTGTTTATGATAAATGTTTACATTCATGCTATAATAGTATTAACAAGGAAACATTGATACTTGTGTGATTTGTAAACTTAATTTGAAGTCCCTAGTATAGCCTCTATACATCACTAGCTTGTTGGTTGATAAATGATTGTGGTTTCCCTATCATGAACATTGAGATGTTATCAACAACGAGTTCATATCGTTAGGAGAATGATATGATGGACATACTCCTATAGATAAGCGTAGCATAAAGATCAAGTCATTTCAATAGTTCAATTGCTATATGCTTTCTGATACATAGTAACCTAATTCCTTCGACCATGAGATCATGCATATCACCTTTACCGGATGGATGCTTTGATGACATCAAACACCACACCGTAACTGGGTGGCTATAAAGGTGGCATTGAGTGTTGTTTGAGTAGTTATGGTATTATGAGAAAGAGACCGAATGTTGTTCGGAGTCTCGGATGGGATCCGGGATATCATGAGGTGATCCGGAATGGTCCGGAGAATAAGATTCATATAAGGAAAGTCCCATTTCGGAGTTCGGGAATGATTCCGGTGTTTTCATCGGGAATGTTCTAGAAGGTTCCGGAATGTCCGACACTCCGGGAGGGGGGAGGGGTACATGAATGTGTCATTACATATTGGAATGATTGCATCATGTACTAAGTGTTCTTGTTGTTCCAAATAAAGGATTAAATTGAATCCTAAAACAGAAAAGTCAAATGTCCAGTTTGAAAGTCAAACGGCTAAAACAAGAAACTGTGGGAAACAAGCAAGAGGAGTTGGGAACCGACTTGGGGGAGGAGTCTCCTCCCCAAGCCGGCGCGCCAACCAAGGCCTACTTGGGGAGGGACTCCCCTCCCCTTGGCCGCACCCTCCACCCATAAAAGGAGGGGCAGGGCCTCCTCCTCTAGACACACAAGTTCCTATCCTCTAATCTCCGGTTTAGAGCCGTTTTGGTTTAGAGCTTCTAATTGCCCTAGCCTTCAGTTTAGAGCCTTCTAATTGGTGTGTCTAAACCCTAGACCACTAATAGTACTCTCTCATACTCCACCATACTCGCTCCGGCTTAAGGCGAAGCCCTGCGGTATCTCCCCTCTACTTCCGGTACCACGCCGTTGTGCTGCCGGAATCGCGAGGAGAGTGCTACAACCTCCGCTGCCTGCTGGAACAAGGAAGAGGAAGATCTTCGTCGAGTACCGAACGTGTGACCGACTGCGGGAGCGCTGCCAGAACGCAGCGCCGGAAGGATCGTCTACACGATCTTGAGATCGGGAAGAGTACGACTACATCACCCACGAGAATCCGCTCTCGTTAAACACTTTGGAATCTTCGAGGGTAAGTTATTCCATCGACTCGTTGCTACAATCTAGTAGATAGATCTTGGCTTGTTTGTTTGTATGCGATAGAAAATTTTTGTTTTCCATGCTACGACCCCCTACACAATCGTCTGTTATGGGAGAGGTGGAGAGATTGGATCGTAGATCTATCTATTGGGGGGTTTATGGCGTGCCTTCCTCGTTGGACCCTCCTAACCTTTATATATGAGGGAGGCTAGGTCTCAGGTACCAATACGAGTAGGTTATAAGTTGTATTCAAACTCTAATCTTGAGCTTTTCTTGTCCTGTGCGTTGGGCGTCTCTTTATAGGCTTCGTACCAGCCGAACCGTCATAGGCGTCATGAACCTTGGCAGGTCGTCGAGTGGGTTTACATTGGGCCGCACCAGGTAGGATAACATTAGGCACCCGTAGGACATACCCATGTCACCTATAGTCCAAAATAGATATATTTTTTAGCGGAACTTATGAGTACATACTATTTGTATATATGTAATTGTATATTCCTTTTTAGTAAACTGTAGGGCATTTTTTTTGCTATGATCACCTGGTACTCCATGCAAGTTGTGGAGAATTTTTTGCTAAGAGGAGAAGCCAACCTTACCGGTACAGTCGAGGCTAGCCTCGAAGTAGTCATCATATTCCTTCACGATGTCGAGAATATGTAGGAACAACTTTCTGGACATACGATAGGACCTTCTCGTTGTACACTGGATCAATTTGATGGAAGTAGTCCCCCATAAGGCGCTCGTGGCCACCTAATCGATCGTGATCGGTGTTGGCCTTGTGCTTCTCTGATGAGCCACCCCTATGCGGTAGCAGGTAGTGGTCGTGCACCATGGTAGCAGCGGCAAATAAAAGTTCAGTCTCACCGTCGAATTCCTCGTCCGACAATGATTCGATTACATTCTTATAGAAAAACTCGATTGGCCTATTACCCATATGTACAAGCAGATTTTCGCTTGTCGGTACTTGGACGTATCATCAATGTCCAAGCGTGTGGCCAGTGACAAGTAGGCATCACGAGCGGTGTCACGATGGCCAGCTATATCTGGTAGGAAATGGTGATGGTAACGACGACCCAAAGCGTAGATAGTGGCGCCGCCTAGTCGTGTTTTGGTTGTTCTCGTGTTCACATGTGCTCTTGCGTACATGCCAGAATCGGGTGGGTCAAGTCGCCGAATATGCCCTAAGTGTGCTGGCTAAAACTTTAGAGTGACACCTAAGCTATACTTAGGCTAGTCTTAGTGGGAGTATCATACATTGATATCAAGCATATGATACTATCCCTCTAATGCATAGTACCATATAGTAATGTCATAATTGTATAGTATTTAATTATTTATAGAATCTCGATAAATATGCGTACATGATTTATATCTAGTTTTATGTGTTGTAATGCCGTATCATAATATGAAACCACTATCATCTCGTTTTTCATTAATTGACATGTTATGTCGTATTTTTGCTAATATGACATGCATGATACAAGTTACATTACTCCCACTAGGGCTAGTCTTAGTAGTTCTATTGCTTGAGCCATTAGGCCAACTCCAGTGGCCCCCACATTTCGGACAACAGTTTCATCCAAATCGGTCCGTTTGCGGAGGGTGGAGGACGGGCGTCCTGGCTCAGCCCTGTTGCGGTGGGCTCCCCAACCGGCTACCCCATATGCGGACCCCTTGTCCGCTGGGAGCCATCAAGATCGAGCTGAACAGAGGATCAGCGCTAATGGCTGTCGACGATTGTCCCGTCAGAACTCCAGTTCCCGCCCGCTGCCCCGGCCTTTCCCGCCTAGGCCGCGCCATTTCCCGCGTGACCCCGCTCAATCGTTCCCGTTGATCCCCGCGTATATAAATAGGGGCCGGCCACCAGCACCAACCCCTCGCCGTTCCCTCCCTCCCTTCCTCGCCATGGACAACCTCCCTGTGACCTGCCGACCTCAGCAAGCTCCCCCTCGCCACGTATCCCCCTTCCCCTGCCCTACGGGCGCTGGTGAATTGTCGGAGGAGAACAGGGACATGGGAGTTAGTGCTGAGCGAGGCGGAGTTGGTGGCGCAGGCGGTGTAGGGCGAAGTCGAAAGCGCCGGCGCCGCACACTACGTCTTGGAGAAGTACGTACGCGAGCTGTACGCGGCCTTCAAGGCCAGGGAGGACACCCGTCGGCAACCCGCTAAGTGGCTTTCGGCTGGAGGCTGAGGAGGTGGCGAGAGAGGCGGAGGCGGCCATCGAGGACCGCGACGAGCGAGAAGGGCAACAATCGCTGGCGGCCGAGGAGACTTGCATAGTTGCATCTCATGACTTGCATAGTTGCATCTCATCTCAAAGCATGCATCCCGCCCGACAGTAGAATCCTCTGTTTGCACCCTAGTATCTACATTTTGTACCGGTACGCTCCGTACCTGATGCAAAATCCAAAGTTGAAAAGGAGAGTCGGCACAACTGCAGTCGGCAGAAGTGATACATGACCTGACAGATATTGAAACAGAGAACAAAAACGACTAAGACAGGTGAGCTTAGTAGCATGCAGCAGCTACTCCTGATACAACTTGTAGATATCGGCCACTTTTGCGCATTTTGTCAATGCAAAATACACAAGGAATCCATGCTTTACCCGACACGCTGGTTCAGATCTAACAGTGGGAGGTGGATGGAGACTACCACCATAGCCACAAGTTTCACCTACAGAAAACCCCACCACTTCAAGTTTAAGCGTTAACAAAGCATCGCATTTCCCATGCAGGCTCTGCTCCATAGAAAATTGGAAACGTATATGTGTTGCGCGTCTTGCCGTCCTCCTTCTGATCGGAGAAGAAAGAAGTACTTCCTCCGATCTAAATTAATTAACTTAAATTTGTTTAAATTCGAATGTATCAAGACATGTTTTATGTTAGATACTATCTAAACAAATCAAAGTCAATTAATTTGGATCTGTGTAATGTTCTTTTTAAAGGGTGAAGAGAAAAGAGAGAGAACGGATGGTGCATGTAGGCCGCAGCAGGGCTCTACCTGTCACTTCAGTCGCCGGCGATGAGCTTTCCACTGGTCTTTTTCATGACGCGTGCATCGCGCGATGGAGCTACTGCCCAACAACCGGGAGAGAGCGAAAGGAAGCAGGGGTGTTGCACTGTTGCTTCCCTAACAAACAGGGGTACGTCATGCCGGCAGCCCCAGTATATATCTGATCACCTTTTATTTCCTTTCTTTAGACTTGATGAATAGTGTACGAGTATTCGCGTGCTAATGCCTGTCACGCGCACTGCTCACGATCACCTGTCCGAACTGCGATAGTTTAATAATAATTATGTTAAGTAAGGAAGCAACGCGAATATGTTATGTTGTAGTGTGTTACTTTATCTGTCAGCGCTCCAATCCTTGCTTGGAATACAGGAATTAGGTAACACTGATTGTAACATCGATCGACGAGAGCTAACTGAATTTCCCTCCTACAAATTTCCAGGGTTCTGGACAGTGGTTCAGACCACTCATTAGCCATACTCTGATACTCCCATGCGGTTACAAATGGATTAGTTCTCTGGCTGTCCCCCAATTAATCCTGACACCGACAAAACACAAGGCCTGCCAAAATAATTGAACCGATCTCGGTGTCAATTAAATCTGAATTGCACACACGACTATGATCAACTCCCGAGCACACACGAGCTCATCAACACGGAAGGGAGGAGACATCGCGTTCCGATCCGGAGCAAAGATCGCCATCGCGAGCCATCGTGTCAGCGCAACCACCAGGAAAAGACTTATCCGACGCAACCGAAACGGCTCCGGTTCAGAGCGCCGTAGGATCCTGTCCAAACATCTTTCTCCCGCGCTAGTTTCTTAAGCTGACATGTGACATGACAGCTCTGTGTGTAGGTCTACCGAGGGGCAGCATACTCATCAGTGACAGCTCTTGTATTCTAATCTGCAGCCAAAAAACAATGATTAAGCGAGATTAGGGAGCATGACATGGTCTGATTCTCCTTGGATTTGATTCATTTTCGTAGCATCCCACTTGGAGCGTCCTCGGATAAATCACCATATGATGAGTTACTAACGGTACGGCCTTTCATTCATTGTTCATTCATTCATGCTATTTTGTTTTGTTCAAGTTGTTCACGAGGGATTGTAGTAACTTGGGCAGATAAAACAACTCAGCCGAGCAACAAAACAGGTTTGGAGTTGCAGGCTGAAATAACTAGATTCAGAAAACAGGTTTGGAGTTCGGCGCGACATGTCAGAAAGCAGTCTCTGGCTCTTCCTAGATGACAAAGGTTTGGAACAGCACACACTGCAGGAACGGTCCCGGCCTCTGATTTCTAAATTGCGTATGTGTACAGTTAATTTGTAAAGCCGCACTCGATCTACAGTATGAGATGCTTGTATATTGTACTGGTACTATATACCACTTGGACTTTATCGAAAAACTGCTAGTACTAGTAGTATACTAGTACTTCGAAGATACTTTGGGTTTTGTGGGCTAATTGTGAACAATTGCCCGTGAGTGTCGATCTTCATAGTATATGCTCTTGGTCGAAGTATTTTGTTTCCAAATAAATTAGAGGTGCATTAGCATAAACACGTACGTTGATTTAGGACGTGCTTGCATCAGCGGGAACAAACATGAGAGGACAATAACAAGAGTGCAATCTTTTGCTTACCCTTATTTTTTTGGAGAATGATTTCTTTGCAATTTTGTTTTCTAATAAGATAAGAAGGGCGCGTGAATTGTTCAATATATACATATATACGAGCTGCCAATTATATACTCTAGTATACAAGGAGTTGTCGTCTACTTACGCATTCAAAGTTCAATCCCGCCACGGAAGAGAATTGTTCTTGGAGCAGTTCTAAAGTCGACGTCGCAAATCGCAATGCATGTCGTCAACCAAGTTGTACGCGTCGTTCAAATCCAGAGAAGAGAAGAGTTCAGATGTCAAATACTACTGGTTACTGAAACTCAACCATTCAGCGTGTAATAAAATTCAGACTCGTGCATCTTTTTTACTCCTGCACCTTGACTACTCTTTTTCCGGTCACAGGGAAGAACAAGTGCCGGGTCGTCTGTCCTGCATCTTGACGACCCCTTTTCCATACAGGAAGAAAGAGCGATGTGATCAATTCATGCGTACGCAAAACTGAAGTGACGGTGCATATATATCTTGTCCTGCACTGTTGGTAGATGAAGCAACAACAGGAAGTCGCAGGTACGTAGGTTCAATAACCTCGGCACGCTTTTCCCACGGGCAAATGAAATGATGATCTGATGTTGACAACAGTTTACCGGTGGTCGTACTCGTACGCCTAACCTAACTAGTACCCGCGGCCGCCTACATGGACATAAAATTATGGTGGTTTTGTCGAGTGAGTTCCGGACTTACGGGCGGCTGCGGAAAGCGAACGGGTCGATTGGACCAGCATTTCGCACGAATCATTTCGGCGACGCTGACACTTCGACGGCGGTTACTCGACTGATCGGATCAATCATCATTCATCAAAGCTCGTGAGGAAAATATCAGATGGACACGCCGTTGGATGCACGAACGTACGAGGGCGCAGGATCGGGTTGGCCGCCGCCCCCACTCGTACTACTCGTCGCCGTGCCGTGGCCTGCCACGCGCAGGCGCACCCGCCCAGCAGCTTGGTTTGGTTGTGGAGTTAATAGCATAAAACAACCACTTTAAAAACAAAATTTACTGATTGATACCACTTTATGAAAACGAGATAAAAAACCATCACAAAATTCGTTGATTGTCTCAAAAAACACCAATTCGACGCTAAACCCGAATTGACACCGCTTCTGACCGATCGGGCCCACCGTCAGAGCTGACGTGGCACCCGACAGACGGCTCCTGACACGGCCATTAATGGAGCATGGGCCCCCGTTTCGTTGGTAGCATAAAACCACCACTTTTGTACTTAAATTTCAAAAACCACCACATTTGAATAAAAATTTAAATAGAAAAACTTTTAATACGAAAAGTGCTCAGATATATTTGAATATTTCTAATATAAATTTTATTTACTATTTCAAATAAGTAAAATATGATTTTTTTTGCTTCTATTAGTAATGCAAACTTTGGAAATTCATAACTTCAACTATATAATTCCAAATAATATAAATAATATGTATAAATTTATTAGAAAAATTTAAGAAATCCATTTCTAATATCCATCATGCATGATTCACATCTTTTCCTCTCGGGTATTACAAGAAAAAAATAAAAAACGTGTGTACATATGTGATGCATGGCCACGACTCTGTTCCGATCAAAGCTAAGTTCTATTTTGGCGAGCACGCAAAGGAAGGAGTGCCCCCATCCGTCCTTTTTGAATTTGTTTGCCCCTGGATATTTTCTTATTTCAGTTCGTTTGACGAGCTAGCTGCTCAAGTTATTTTTTCTAACTTGCTGGACGTACCCCTCATGATGGGGATTTCTTTTTCTCTCAATCTTCTCTCTCATCTTCAAGAAAAACCTCAGCTAAATAGGTATATACATGCATGTACAACATGTGATCGTGTGATAATCTATGATTATGACAGTATAGTGGTACTTTGTGTACCACTTGAAACAACACTTGTGGTTTCTACATATTCGCACCACGTTGCCCAGAAGGTTTGTCAAACCATTATTTGGTTTGTATACACTATTTATTATGGTGTACAAGTATCAAACTTTGGTGGCTGTGATAGAAGTATTGTGAGATGCTTTATCTTGATTCATGTGTAGATAGCAAGACGAGATGTTCTTATTTGGCTGAAAGGGTCGTTCGATGGGAGAGAGAGAGAGAGAGAGAGAGAGAGAGAGAGAGAGAATGCGATGATATGAGGATGATGTGCTATAAACATTGTTTTTTCGTATGAATTTCAAGGTCTTAATATGCACTTGTATGTGTGATCTTGCTGAATGATGATTGCTGACTTATTTTTTTTAAATGTGAGGGTGATTCATCATATAACTGCCATGCCTTTGAATGAAGACCTTTGTCAATAAGTTCATGTGAAAATATCCACCTCTTTGTGTTTGGTAGTACATTCCGCTAAAATGATAAATACACATAGTACATGTATGTGTGTGAGAAGATTAATATTATATAGTGGCAGGCACGCCGGCGATGGGTGTTGTCACGTATGCATGAGCATTAACTGGCAGCGAGCTAAGGTCTCTATAAACACCCGCACAAGGATCAGCACACACGCTTGTTTTTTTATTTTTTCTTGTAATATCCGAGAGGAACAGATGTAAATCATGCATGATGGATGTTAGAAATGGATTCCTTGATTTTTCTAATAAATTTATACATATTATTTATATTATTTGGATTTATATAATTAAAGTTATGAATTTCCAAAGTTTGCATTATTAAAAGTTTTTTATTTAAAAGTGGTGGTTTTTCGAAATTTAAGCACAAAAGTGGTGGTTTTATGCTACTAGGCCCACGCATCGTTAACGGCCGTAATATCCGTGTCGGGAGCCGTCTGTGAGGTGCCACGTCAGCTCTGTCAGTGGACCCGACCGGTCAGAAGCGGTGTCAATTCGGATTTAGCGTCGAATTGGTGTTTTTTGAGACAACTGACGAATTTTGTGGTGGTTTTTTTATCCTTTCCGTAAAATGGTATCAATCAGTAAATTTTGCTCTCAAAGTGGTGGTTTTATGCTATTAACTCTTTGGTTGTGTGACCACGTCGTTCTTCTCTGGTTAGCGCGCCGGGCCCGGGGAATCGCCAGCCGAATCGTGGTCGTAGCCGTGCGCCTTGGTCTGTGTTAGAAAGCATCGAGAGGCAAATG
This sequence comes from Avena atlantica, assembly GCA_910589765.1. Classification (NCBI taxonomy): domain Eukaryota; kingdom Viridiplantae; phylum Streptophyta; class Magnoliopsida; order Poales; family Poaceae; genus Avena; species Avena atlantica. The sequence continues at coordinate 338,361,128 of OU342738.1, read as the reverse complement.
AGAGACAGAATGAATGGAAAGAATCAAGTGTTTTTATTAATGAATGAATCAGTATATATACAGGGGAAGGTCGGTTCCGAGAGGCAATGCTCAGGAATCCTAACCGCCCGACGGTTCCACATATGTGGGATTACAGGAGCGGGGATTAACCCTTAATTAACTATGTTTGATTAATTAAAACACTCCCCCTAATCACCGCTTTAATGTGAGATCCATCATCTTGATTCAAGTCTCCTTTAAAAACCCTGTGGGAAAAATACGAGGAGTATGGTAGGATATGCTGTTAAAACTCCTTCAAAAACCCAGTGGAAAAATAAGGAGAAAATGACACAGCATATAATGATTATTGCCTCTATTAACTCAATATGAAATAAATCCATAAAATCTAGAGGTCAATAAATATGTCGTTTATACCTTCCTAAAAAACCTGGTGGGGAAAACGGATAGTATGACATATAATCTTATGTTGATATTACCTCATTAAAAACCTTAATGAGAACCTGTAAAATAAACTCATTTAAGGGAAAAAGAGTGTAATATGATGCTTTGAACAGGAATAGTTCAGAAAGATACTCCCCCTGATTATTGCAAATCTCGAAGCCGTCGCATACCGATTCCATGAATATATTTCTGGAATGTTGAAGTCGTTAGAGACTTCGTAAACAAGTCGGCAAGATTATCGCATGATTTGACTTGCAAGATGTTTATTTCCCCACTCTTTTGAAATTCATGAGGATAAAACAACTTTGGGGCAATATGCTTAGTGATATTGCTCTTGATGTTTCCTGTTTGCGTCCCGCATTATCCTCATAGATAATGGTAGGTGATTCGATAGAACCAATTCCACATGACTGTTGTATGTGGTTTATCATTCTGCGAAGCCACACACATTCGCGTGATGCCTCATATAATGCAATTATTTCAGAATGATTGGTAGACGTTGCAACCAGAGTCTGTTTCGAAGACTTCCATGATATAGCAGTTCGACCATGTAGGAACACAAAGCCGGTCTGCGATCTGGCATTATGGGGATCAAATAAGTAGCCAGCATCAGTGTATCCAATCATACCGGAGTCCGGATTTCTCTGAAACTGAAAGTATAGGCCAAGGTCCTTTGTGTCTTGGAGATATCGAGAGACATTCTTAACTCTCGACCAATGGCGTTTGGTAGGAGCTGCGCTGTGCCTAACAAGTAGATTCACTGCAAATGCGAGGTCAGGTCTCGTACAATTTGCAAGGTACATCAGCACTCCAATGGCACTGACATATGGAACCTCGGGTCCCAACATCTCTTCTCCATCATCCCTTGGCATGAACGGATCATTCCCTACGTCTAGAGAATGAACCACCATGGGAGTTTTAGATGGATAGGATTTGTCCATATTGAATTTCTCCAATATTTTTTGGATATAGGTAGCTTGGTGTACCATTATTGCTGAGGGAAGGTGCTCGAGTTGGAGACCCAAGAAAAATTTGGTTTGACCCAAATCCTTTATCTCAAATTCTGTCTTTAGATGATTGTGTGCTTCATCAATATCTTGTGTGTTGCCAATGCTGTTGAGATCATCGACATACACTGAAATGATGAAAAATCCTGAAGAGGACTTCTTGATGAAGACACATGGACAATCATCACTATTGGAGTATCCCTTTTGAAGAAGGAACTCGCTAAGTCGGTTGTACCACATCCGTCCCGACTGTTTCAAGCCGTATAAAGACTTGTTCAGTTTTACATAGTACATGTTGCGTTTAGCGCTTGCATTCGGGACAGAGACTCCATCAGGAACCTTCATGTATATGTCCGAATCTAGTGACCCGTAAAGATATGCGGTCACGACATCCATCAACTGCATAGATAGACGATTTTGCACTGCCAAAGATATAAGATATCGGAAAGTGATACCAGTCATTACTAGAGAATATGTCTCATTGAAATCAATGCTGGGTCTCCGCGTGAAACCCTGTGCTACGAGCCTCGCTTTGTATCTCACCACCTTATTGTTCTCATTCCGTTTCTAGAGGAAAACCCATTTGAATCTCAGAGGGAAAACATTGGGAGGTGTTGGTATTGCTTGTGTGAATACCTTCCTTTTATTAAGCGAAGCAAGTTCTGCTTGTATTGCTTCCTTCCATTTAGGCCAGTCGGAGCGTTTCTCATACTCAACGATAGTCCTTGGATCATGATCATTGAGAAGGGTACCGGCAATTGTAGCAGAAAAATAAGTGTCGACAATCGTAGACTTATGGTTGAATGATTCTCCAGGATCGATATAGTTGGTGGATATCTCATGCACCCTTGATGACTCTTCGTGATTTCTTAATATGCGTGAGTCTAGGTGTTCCGATGTCCCGGCCAGTGTGTGTAAGCTGGAGCTGGGTTGTGGAGGTTGCCCTTCCACTGGGTGTATACTACCCATAAGGTGTTTGGCAACGTTGAGCTGACTTTCATTTACTGATTTGGAGGATTTTCTCCCCCTCTCCTTTGTTGCTTGCGAGAAGCAGGTTCCAGGTCAGAAGCCGTACTACTCCCCCTCTTTTTAGGATCAGGGAGTTGAGTGTTTTTTGTTGGTACCTCCACTCTTTCGGGCGCATTTCTGGCCGGTTTCCAGGATTTTGTAACACCTTGCGAGAAGCAGGTTCCGGGTCAGAAGCCGTACTACTCCCCCTCTTTTTAGATCAGTAAATGAATCTGGCAGATTATTTGCAAGATGTTGCAAATTGACGATTTTCCGAACTTGGAGTTCGGTCTCTTGGGTACGTGGATCAGAGGTTGAAATGGCGATAGCATTCCAATCAATTTCCGGGCATTCTTTCTGGTACTTGAAATCTCCCCCTAATGCCGAAAAATGTTCCTCATCAAATATGCAATCAGCGTGACGGGCTATGAATAGATCCCCAGTAAGGGGTTCCAGGTACTTAATAATCGACGGCGATTTGTACCCCACATAGATCCCTTGTTTTCTGTGTGGGACCATGGATGTCCGCTGTGGTGGTGAGATCGGGATGTATGTAGCACATCCGAACTTACGCAGATGGGAAATGCTGGGAGGATTTCCACGTACCAATTGCAGATGGGAAGTACTGTGATATGCAGTAGGTCGCAATTGGATTAGGTTAGCAGCATGTAAAACCACGTGACCCCAACACGAAGTTGGCAAGCTACAATTCATTAACAAAAGTCTTGCAATGAGTTTGATCCTCTTTATTAGGGACTCATCCAAACCATTTTGAGTGTGGGCATATGGAACATAATGTTGAACTTCAATCCCCAAGGCCATGCAATAGTCATTGAAGGCGTGTGAAGAGAATTCTGCAGCATTGTGCATGCGAATTGATTTAATTCGACTTTCTGGATAATGGGCCTGTAACTTAATTACTTCCCTCATTATCTTGGCAAATGCATGGTTTCGTGTGGAAAGAAGACACACATGTGACCATCGTGTAGATGCGTCGATCAAAACCATAAAATACCTGAATGGTCCAGATAATGGTTGGATAGAACCACAAATATCACCTTGAATTCGTTCAAGGAATCGAAGTGGTTCAACTTGTATTTTGAGGTGTGAAGGCCTCAAAATTAGCTTCCCTGTGGCACATGATGTACACACAAAGTCTGATGACTGAGGGAATTTGGACTCATGCAAATTATGACCAATGGAATTGCTAGTAATCTTCTGCATCATCCCGATGCCGGGATGGCCTAGGCGATCATGCCAAGTTTGAAATGCGTCAACATTCTGGAAGATTACCTTGTAAGCAACATGTTCTACGGGCTTGATGTATGTATAGTACAGTACATATGACATAGAAGGAATTTTTAAGTACTTGCTTGCCATATCCATTATATTTTGTGAAGAGCAGATACTCTCCTTTGTTGTCTTCATGGGTTTCAATATGAAAACCATTCTTATGGATATCTCGATAACTGATTAAGGTACGTGACGAATCGGGATACAACAAGGCATCCTCAATTGTCACTTGTGTACCATTTGGGAGGGTAAATATGGCACGTCCAGTGCCAACAATTACCACATCGCGTCCATCAATAGTCAAAATATCTCCATTTATCTTTTTTAGAGTTTGAAAATATTTCAACTCCCTCAGTATGGAGTTTGTGGTAGCACTGTCCACAAGGCATAATTCCTCTTCCATCAGATTGTCCCCATAAAGCTATATATAAAAATGAAGAATTTTCAATAAGAAAACCCTTATTTAGATACATAGAATATAATCTTTATTATATCAAAGTGATGATACAATATACATGACAACAACAATACTTATGTTCTTATTAAAACATCACGAATGGACATAAAATAGAGTGATCACTAAGGAGATAGTGGGACTAGTCAAAATCTCCAAACACGTCGTTTGAGGCGTACTCAATCATCATGTTCTCCGTGCTCATAGGGTCCTCGGACTGCTGGAGAGTCATAGTGTTGCTAGGTCCAGGAGGAGCATCTTGCAAACAACCAGCTCCATTGGTGCCATCTGGATGAAGGTTGAACTTGACTTCAAACCTTTCCCTTGAGGTGCCTTGCGTCCTTGGGATTGCTGGTAGAGGATTGCCAGATGCTTTGGGGTCTTGCACTTGTTAGTAGGATGCGTGTAGCATCCACACTTGTCACAAAGCCTAGTTTTCTCATACTTTGGCTTTGCAGTGCCTTTCCCATGGTCCGAGTTTCGAGGCTTCCTGTTTTGGTTGCGCTTACGCTCACCCTTGAAGTTTGGTTGGTTACCGTTGAAGGTACCACCAAACTTTCTTCCGTTCGCAACATTCATATAAACTTCCGGCAAAGGTTGGGAACCAACCGGGCGTTGAGAGCCATTCTTAGCAAGAAGCTCATCATGCTTTTCAGCCTGAAGTAGGATATAAATAAGGTCTGAATAGACCTGGTAGTCGCGAGCTCGGTATTGCTGCTGGAGGAGCCTTTCAGATGAGAGCATAGTGGATAGAGTTTTTTCTATCTTTTCTGCATCTGTGGGTTCCTTCTCGCAAAAGTGCAATTTAGAACTTATCTTATGAACTTCATGATTGTAATCCCCAACGGACTTGAAGTCCTGGAATCGAAGATGAGTCCAATCATGAAGTGCTTCAGGCAGGACAACTGCCTTCTGCTTTTCATACCTCGTTTTGAGGGCCTGAAACAAAGTAAATAGGGATTACTCATCCAAATACTCGGACTTAAGATCCGGGTGGATATGGTGCCTTATAATGTACAAGTCAGCATATTTCCGATCTTCTCTTAGCGGTGCAACTCCAACCGGAAGGGTGTCCTCCGGATTCTGGATGGCACGCACTATCCCACGGGACGCAAGAGCGATCTTGATGTCCATGGCCCATGTAGGGTAGTTGTGGCCATTAAGCTCGAGTGCATCGAACTCTCTTCCAGCCATCGGTTATCTACATGGTAAGCCAAAGAATATTAATTTATGTTCGGTAAATTAAAATCCATCATGGTCATGTTGTAATGAACTATGCAAAATTAACGATGACTTGAAGAAGTAGGCTCGAAATCATTAGTGTGAACTTCAAATTGTTTTAAGTATGACATATTGTAGATAATCTCCAAAATAATATTTGGAGTCCGTCTCGCAGCACTAGAGAGTATAATCTGATGAAATTAGTAGATACTCATACTTCTAATGCCTTATGTCGTGACTTAATAAAATATTTGGGAGAGCACATTGTTAAGCAATCATAATGTCAAATGTGACAAAATATAGGCTTTAAACAGTAGTGGTGATAATCTGTAGTGCAGTAGATCTAGTCACTACCTTGTGTTCCCGAAACATCATTTTGAAGAAATCACTTTGAATTTTGCATACCAATTTGTGCTCGTATCGAGTCAAAATGACTCAATTAAGACGATGAATTGATCTCCTATTTGCAAGAAATTGAAAATCTTAATTGCAAATGGTGAATATAATAAATCTCAACATGTGCATACACGAAAATATATTACATTACATATTTTCTAGAATACGCATAGTACTCGATTACTTAAAAAAACTGTACTAAAAATTAACGGTCTAAAACAGAAAAAAATTCACTGCTAGAACTGTTGTTAATAGGCTAATTAGCTGACATACTGAAATTAACCAATCTAGTTAGCAGTAGCCCAAGCCTTGCGTGCAATGGGCCATAGTTGGCAGCCCAGTATTTCCTGGTGTCGCTGTGTGTTGTAGCCTCTACATACGAGAAGATAGGAAATCAATCGATCCCAAATCCTTCACCGAACGAGCGCAGACCACGCCGCACTTCTTCCTCCAGGCCGCAGCAGCGGATATCACCGGCAGCGAGCGGTGCTCCGGCCGCCCTCTTCCTCATCGGAGGATCCTCCAGGGAGCCTGGTCCCCGGGGTGATGCCATTTGCGAGCCCGAGCCAGGCCGGGTTCCAGGTGCCGGCGCGGCGGCTGCTCGATGGCAAGTTCGTCGACGGGCTGCCCAGTGGGAGGCCGAGGGCCAGGGTTGGCGGTGAGCGCCGGAGTGCGGTGACGATGTCCGCTAGCCCCATCGCGGCCAGGCTTCAAGTGCCGGCGGAGCGACGTCCGCAGCCGTTTGACGGCGGCCTGGGTAGCAGCAGGCCCAGGGCCACGAGGCGGCGGCGAGCGCCGGAGCGCGGTGAAGACGGAGGTGCGGCGGGCATCGGGGACGGCAGGCGCGACATAACGGCTTCAACATGGATTACCGCGGCGCGACGGCTGCGACATCTACGACCACGGCGCTGGCGCATGGCGCGACGGGTGGCGGCGAGAGTCGTCGTCGCGCAGTTGGTGGTGAAGGCACGGCAGCAAAAAAGCGAGGCATTTTCTCACCTTCTTGTCCTTGTTCCGACGATCAGTTCTTTCGGTTGCTCTCTCTCCGTAGAGCAAGGTGCTGATAACGTGTTAGAAAGTATCGAGAGGCAAACGAGAGACAGAATGAATTGAAAGAATCAAGTTTCTTTATTGATGAATGAATCAGTATATATACAAGAGAAGTCGGTTCTAGTAATGTCGGTTTCGAGAGGCAACGCTCTAAAAATCCTAACTGCGCGACGGTTCCACATATATGGGATTAGGGATTAACCCTTAATTAGCTATGTTTAATTAATTCTAACGGTCTGCATGCAGACACGCTGTGCGTCGCGTGAGCGAGGTGTAGCGCCGCTCGATTCATCGTGGGCTGTGCCTCGCCTGCCACGTGTGCGGATTCCACTCCACTGCAAGCAAAGCTATAGGCTTGCGGCCATGGACACCGAACTCCTCTTGCATGAAAACCTGATCGATCACCCTGGCTCCTGTATGTACCTCCTCGTATGTTGCCATCCACGATCCTTAGCTTCAGATCTTCGTGGTATGAACAGAGAGCATAATACGCCGTGATCAATAATACCGTACTAAGGGAAACATATGGCAGGGCATACGGCGGGTCAACTCAGATAATTGCATAACCGTTGACTCTATGAAATAAAGAAAGGATCTCCATCACAGTCAACCATGTGTTTTATCTCTCTTTAATAAATAGAGACAAAGTTGAACTCCACTGCTTCAACTTACAGTCCAACAGGGGCGACATGTACCGTAAAGAGCACAATAATACATACACATGTGCTACTAATGATGATTAATGTAACCATCAAAAGAGAGAGAGACGCTCATGTGCCACCACATGTCACATTATCTAGCCTTGAATTAGCATGTGTGTTGGCTGGTAGCTCGGGAGGAGAGGACGGTGTGGGCGCCCCCATAATGCCGCCGTCCTCGCATCATTGCCACCGGTGGCCGGCCATTTCCATCGACGCCGCTCGGCTCCTCCCAACCGCAACATGTTCGGCTGCAGTGGCGGAAGGCCACCCCACGCCACGCACTCGGCGGCTTCGCTTCATTCACAGGTGTCTCCGCCCTTTCTACGCTGCGCGCGCGAGCCGGCCGGACGAGACACGTGCCGCGCGCCGGCTGATCCAGCTGGGAATGAACTTTTCGTCCGGGATTTTATTCGAATCCGAACCGGCGCGGCGAGCGTGCGAGATCACATGTTCGTTTTGTGTGGCGGCCGGCAGCGCATGTGTGTGTGATCAGCGGACCGGAGGCGGCAACCACTATTGTTCGTTCTAGGTGTGTGCTAGCTCGCTTGTTTCATTTGACAATTATTTTTGAAATTCTACCGATTCTATTACAAACATTAACAATAGAGCATTAGAAATTATAAATAGATCATTGCACCATCTATTGAAGACCGTAATAACTAGCACGATCTGAGTACGTGATTGCCGTCATCGTCTTTCCATCACTGAAACCGGACAAAACTTGTTGTGTGGAAATTATTGTAATAAACAAATAGGAAGTCGTCGTGCTAAGTGTAAAAAGGACTAAGCATCGTCAATGATGACTATCGAGTAGGTCAGAAGTGACTGGCCTGAACTCACACCAAAGAACACAGAAAAAGGATAGGATCCCCGGAGATCCGTCGGACGTACGACTCTGTGCGTCATCCGGGTAGAGCGGGATGAACTTTATTCTGACTTTAGGGCGTAGCCACCATCTTAACATGAGAACGTTGAAAAATAGGCTAAACAAAGAACAAAAAACCTCCCGCTAGTGAGACGCCATGGTTTGTCACACCTTCAGGGTCCAAAGCCACCGGAGGCGGAACGTACCGGTGGTGTTCCGGCGAGGGGACAGCGGAACCCTAGATAGGTCTTGATATCGCCTCTCCAATAGCCTCTTTTTTTCTTCATGTACCGGTTTGAGTGACGTCGTGTCAAGAAATCCTTACGTGAGCGAAACCTAAGGTCACAGAAGCTTGGTTTTTGAAATTTTTGAAAATGGTGATTTACAGTTTTTTTTCAGAAACACAGTACAAATGCAGACGCTCATAATGCATACATACACTCACCCCTATGAACACACGCACGCACACCCTACCCCTATGAGCACCTCCGAGAGACCGAGTCGGCCGATCTTGAGATTGACGAAGTCACCACAAACGTCTCACTATCGACAGGAACGTCGCCTCCTACTGAAAAGAATATTCCGCCTTTATGAGACAGCAAAGCGTGTTTGAACTCTGGTGGGCTGGGGGTACCACTGCCCTTCTAACCATCCAACCGCCGGTTGGTCTCGTGATTTAAAGTTTTACAATATCCAAAATAGCAATCTACCATGGGGGGAAAGTTACGCACCCACCCACATCTGGCCATTGGATCATTCTATGAAATATTTTCTACCATTGATCGACTTAACGACATTAAACTTAACAATCCTTGCAATCAACAATCTATTTATTTTCCAGGAGAGCAAAAAGATGTGTGAACAATGTGTTATTTTGATCTGGTATGGTTGAAAGGATTTATTCAGATGGATGAACAATGTGTTATTTTTCCGATATAGTTGGAAAGATGTCTTGTTTTTATTCAAATGGGTGCATGGTGTGTTATTTTATGTTATTTTTATCTTTTATGATAGAAAATATGTATTTTTTATCAAAACGGGGAAGTCTTAACATACGGTTAATAGCGTTAGACGTGCGTAGCTATCTTGGATATAAAATTCCCGTTGTTTATAATATGCTTAAAGGTCGATAGTATGTACACATGTTTGATATACCTATGCAAACTTCCGATAATAAAAAGATATTCTATTTTGGGTTGCAGGAATTGTTTTGGCAATATAAAGTAATAAAAACATCTTAGTTAACCTAAAACTTTGTCTTCCTATTGACGAGAGTTCAAGTCGTTAGTATTCATTGTTATAGACTTGGGTTTTGGAGGAGGGGACGCTAGATCGCGGAACGGCTAACAGACTTGCAACACAGAGACACGAGATTTATCCAGGTTCAGGCTCCCGAAGGAAAAACCCTACTACTGGTTGTATGCTCTTTGTTAATGGTGATGCCGAAGGTTACAAGGGTGCGCAGATGAGATCTGGTGAGTTGTGTGCTAGGTTATGAGGTAGTTCGATGATCTGTAGATCTATCGTCTATTCTGGGAGAGGTGGAGAGATTGGATCATAGATCTGTCTATTGGGGAGTTTATGCGTGCCCTCCTTGTTGACCCTTCTAGCCTTTATATATGAGGATGCTAGGTCTCAGGTACCAATACGAGTAGGTTACAAGTTGTATTCAAACTTTAGTCTTGAGCTGTTCTTGTCTTGTGCGCTGGGTGTCGGTGTCTTCGTATGCTTCCTACCAGCCGAACCGTTATAGACCTTGGCAGATCGTCGAGTGGGTCTTCCGTCGATCCGCACCAGGTAGGCTAACATTAGACACCCGTAGGACGTACCCATGTCACCTATAGACCAAATAGAATGTATTTTTTAGCAGAACTTATGAGTACATACTATTTGTATATATGTAATTGTATATTCCTTTTCAGAATGTTGCAGAGCATTTTTTTTGCTAAGATCACCTGGTAATCCATGCAAGATGTGGAGAATTTTTTTCTAAGAGGAGAAGCCAACCTTACCGATACAATCGAGCCTAGCCTCGAAGTAGTCATCATATTCCTTCATGACATCGAGAATCTGTAGGAACAACTTTTTGGACATCCGATAGGAGCGACGGAATACCTTCTTGGTGTACACCAGATCAATTTGATGGAAGTAGTCCCCCATAAGGCGCTCATGGCCACCTAATCGATCGTGATCGGTGTTGGCCTTGCGCTTCTCTGACGAGCCACTCCTATGCGGTAGAAGGTAGTGGTCGTGCACCATGGTAGCAGCGGCAAACAAAAGTTCAGTCTCACCGTAGTATTCCTTGTCTGACAATGATTCGATTACATTCTTATAGAAAAACTCGATTGGCCTATTACCCATTTGTACAAGCAGATTTTCGCTTGTCAGTACTTGGACGTATCATCAATGTCCAAGCGTGTGGCCGGCGATAAGTAGGCATCGCGAGCGGTGTCAGGATGGCCAACTATATCTGGTGGGGAATGGTGGCGGCAACGACGACCCAAAGCATAGATAGTGGCGCTGCCTGGGGTGGCGGCGGAGATGGTAGGCGAGGGTCTGGACATGGAGTGGCTTGTATGTGCTTTGTGTGCCACAGGCGGGAGGGCCCAGGGTGGCCAAAGGGATGACGTGTGTGTTGTTCGGCATGACGTAACTGCGATCCAAATTTGGTGGATAGATGGGTCATCCGTGCGAGTTGGTCCGGTTGGGTCGCACCGCTGGTCGTGTTTTGGTTGTTCTCGTGTTCACATGTACTTTTGCGGACAGGCCAGAATCGGGTGAGTCGAGTCGCTGAATATGCCCTAAATGTGTTGGCTAAAATTTCAGGGTGACACCTAAGCTATACTTAGGCTAGTCTTAGTGGGAGTATCATATATTGATATCAAGCATACGATACTATCCCTCTAATGCATAATACATAATACCATATAGTAGTGTGATAATTACATAATATTTAATTATTTATAGAATCTAAATATGCGTACATGATTTATTTGGTATTAAAATATCTAGTTTTATGTGCTATAATACCATATCATAATATAATACCACTACCATCTTTTTTTTCATTAATTGACATGTTATGTCGTGTTTTTGCTAATATGACATGCATGATAAAAGTTATGATACTCCCACTACGGCTAGTCTTAGTAGTTCTATTGCTCGAGCCATTAGGCCAACTCCAACGCCCCCCCTCCCCCCGCGCGCATTTTGGACAACATTTTCATCTGAATCGGTCCGTTTGCGGGGTTGGGGGACAGGCCGTCCGGGCTCAGCCCAGTTGAGGTAGGCTCCCCAACCGGCTACCCCATATGCGGTCCCCTTGTCCGCCGGGGGCCATCAAGATCCAGCTGAACAGAGGATCAACGCTAATGGCGGTCGGCGATTATCCCACCAGAACTCCAGTTCCGCCCGCTGATCCGGCCTTTCCCGGCTAGGCCATGCCATTTCCCGCCCGACCCCGCTCGCCGTTCCCATCGAGCCCCGTGAATATTAATAGGGACCGGCCGCCAGCACCAACCCCTCGTCGTTCCCTCCCTTCCTCCCTCGCCATGGACAACCTCCCTGTGACCTACCGACCTCAGCAAGTGTAACACCCTCAGAATCGACCCTATGCAAGTTTTAGCGCTTCCCGCCAAACTTGCATAGAAATGATTCAAAGGTGCCCACCAGGCACTTTCGTGCGGGTGGAAAACGAAGTAATATCATTACACAATAGTCCTCGATGGAACCTACAAAACATATATACAACAACGACTCAAAGAGTCAAGAATACGGATATACAATACGAAGATCCAAATCACCTTTAAAACGATACAGCGTCCGAGTACGGACAAGATGCAAATTGAGCTAAGAGCCCTGAAGAATAACCAATGGCGTCCATAACCCTGCCCAGGCCAAGCCGGAAGGGTAACCCTGCTAACGACATCGATCTCAAAACCTGCTTAAACAAAAGGGGTGCCGACAAAGGGCAAAGGAAAAGAGAGCGGCCAGTACTGAGGCCAGTACACGGCGAGACTAGAATTCGGCGGTCCTCGCCTACATAGGTATGGTGAACTGAAGCGGCAGCGCGGCATGCACTAAACAACCTATAGAGACTCAATACAACTGGCGGCTATCAGATAGGGATAAGAAAGACCTACTCGCATCCAACCTGATTCTAACACCAAACATACCCATCCTGGTATTCCCCCTCGATACCAACCGAGGAAGTCAACCGAGGAACTCACAGAGTTGGCAGTTTTATTCATTTCGTTGTAGTTGCGGCAATTACTACTCAGATATAGATAGCATGAGTCATCCTGATATAATAAGCAGTGGACAATTTTAATTAATCATTCCGTTGTAGTTGTAGTACTTACTAGTCAGATACATATAGCATGAGGCATCCCAAAACCCAGCAGTTGTTGGCACTTTTATTTAGCCATTCCGTTGTAGTTGCAATACTTACTAGTCAGATACAATGGTAACAGGTGTCACCCCAAACAAGCAATTGTTGGCACTTTTATTTAGCCATTCAATTATAGTGAAGCTGATTACTAGTCATTATAAAGTCAAATTTATAGCACTACTTTAGTTATAGTTGTCTATGATCGAGATACTGTGCTCCAAGTCGTCCATAACCGCGGACACGGCTTTCAGAAAGTTTTACCCTGCATGGGGGCACAAATAGCAACACACGCACGATCAACCTCGAGAAAAACCAATAAAAACCCAACGAGGCATCACGACAGAGCAATTGCAAGATTCATATAGATTTCAGGGGGCCACCCCACCAAGCTACCCGCTACGAAGTTGGCCGGCTCCGAGACGGACCCAGAGGTTTGCGAGAACGGCTGTAAACGACTGGGAACCCAAAAGTGTGACTAGGCTTGTCGATACCGCGTAATCGTGCCGCGATCCAAAACAGTACAGGCGCTCCACGCGCAATCGTAAATAAATCAGTAAAGCATGGCATAAGTACAGGATAGTAATAAAGCCCCAAACTACTTTGTGGCCCCAAGAAATAAATATGACTCAAGCTCTGGCTAGGGGGATTCATGGTCCCACATGCGGATAGTGCGAATATTCAAAGAACAGGTATCAAGTACTCGGGTCCTACGGGACACAAGTGGACGGTCAAAAACCAAATAACATTTATTGCCCACCTGTGCCTCTGCATTATTTACCTACTTCAATTTTAGTTATTAAACGGTAATTAAAGTTATAATCACCTCCAACATAAAGCCTAAGGCATTTCTCCAACAACTGTGGTACTTGACGACTCGCAACAACACTCGAGCAAGCGACTACGACACACAAGTCCAACTATCTACCAAACAACAGGTAATAGGATGTGTCCAAGGCAATATAAGGCTGCAAGGAATACCACGGGTACGAAAACTAGAGCATCGCAACACAAATAGCAATAGATCAACATGAGGAAATAAAGACTATAAAAGTAAGATAGGTAGAAAGGGGGAGAATGCTCGCCTGAAAACATTGTCGAAGGTTCATCCGAAGATCGGGTCGACTCTCGCATCAACTCATCGGTCTAATCCGTGAAGAAGCAAAGCACTAAAAGAAACATCGGATGCACTATTTAATACTACGGCAAAAGATCGAGCATGATGCATGTATGATGTATGGCATGGCAAAGATGCGATGCAATTAGGCAATATTAAGCGGAACCGGGGTTCCGACAATTAATTATTAAGTTCATGTTGTTTAGATACCCCACAATTTAAATGTTGTGTTAACAAGGCAAAATATATTTTCAGTTTGCTACACAAATTTAAATGGAGCCATTATTAGACTAGAAAAGCCCGCATATGGCCTCCATATTTATTTATTAGGTGAATCGACAATATAACCCTAAACCACAATATGTATGCGAGTATGATCAATTAATATGCAACAAGATATATGGTCATTTATAAAAATAGGGCTTCGAGGAAAAGGGATCACACATGGGTATCGACGATCTTGGTTAGGGGTTCGACGGGGTCGGTCTCGGCCGGATCGGTCTTCACCTCCGGGAACGGGGTCTTGCATCCGTGAAGGAGAGCGTGAAGACAGTGTCAGGGTTTAGACTTCGAATCCGGGATCGGGTCTTCAACGTCTCGGCCATCGGGTTCATGACGGCATCATCGCCGTGTCAAAGGCATCGGGGTTTCCGTGACGAAGATGTTGTAGAGGGTTCGTCTAGAGCCACCGGGTACGGTACGGTCTTCGAAGCACGCGGGTTCTTGACGTGGTTCATCGGGCTCGGAGATCTTGTTTCGGTTTTATGTCGGTATAGAACCTGATTAGACAGCCTTTGGCTTCCATATTCTTGCGGTGTTCACAATGAACATCTACAAACGGCTTCAGCTGAACAGAACAAAGAGTGAGGTAGAGCTGGCGTGACATCATAACCAAAAGGAGGCCCCTTGAGTGCTACAGGGTCACATACATGGTTAAACAACAAGCGACAGAGGAGGTCTTGGCAGGGCACGGGTTGTCCTTGAGACGACGAGGAGGATGGAGTCGCGACGAGGCTGCCTGGAAGCAGTGGTGGCCGGACGCGGACGATGAGGAGGCAGGGCCCACAGAAACGAGCATGGGGCGGTCATGGCCAAGCCATGGCCGACCAGAGAGGAAGCAGAGAGGTAGGGAGAGAGGCGCGGCAGCCGGAAGCAGGCGAGGCCGACGCAGGCCGGGCTGCAGCGGGGCAGAGGGCGCGGGGTCGACGGGCGGAGATCTGGCTTGCATACGGGCAGAAGGGCGCCGGCCGAACGAGGAGGTGGCAGACGGTGGCGGCTCGATGCAGATGGGCGCAGACGAGGCGGCGGGGATCAGGGCGACGCGGACGTGAGGTCGGGCTCGCAGACGGGAAGCTGCGGGGGGTCGACAGAAGGGGCCCGGGCGACGTGTTGAAGAGGTCGGCGCTGACGACCGGAGGCACCCTCACTGCTGCGGTGCAGGACAGGGCCGGCGTGAGGCACTCGATCGGAGAGGGGCCGGGCAGAGCTCGTGGACTCACGGTTGGCGAGGGCGCGCGGAGGAGGAGGTGGGGCAGGGGCGGCCGCTCGTCGCCGGAGACAGGAGGCCCGGAGAGAGGGCGCAGCGGTGGCGGACGCGCGCGCTGCCAGGGTCGCGGGTGGGGCAAGAGGTGGGCGACGCGGGGGGAAGAGAGGGAGGAGACAGGGTGGGGAGGCATCGCGGTGGACTGGGCCAACGCCCAACACGAGTGGGGCGCAGCGTGAAGAGGTGGGGCCAGGCGGTGGGGCCAGGGAGAGAGGGGTGGACGGTTTGGTGGCGTTGTGTACGGCGTGGGATGGTGCGTGTGTGGTGTTCGGCAGGGTGGGGTGGAGTTGGTAGGTGGTGGCGGCTGGGAGGTGGCCGAGTGGTGGCTGGAGGGAGTAGGGAGCAGGTGGGGATGGGTTTGGTCTAAGGTTAGGGTTTGAGGGAGGGGGTTTAGTCAGATTGGGCCAGGCCAAAACTGCCGGGGTGGTAGGTGGCCTTCCCGGGTTTTAAAATAGTTGGTTTATTTAATTTATTTTTAAAAATATATTTTATAAGTAGTCTAAGACAAATACAAGATCCGAATAGACCGAGATTTTTGATTTGAAATTTAAGGAGGGCTAGTTTAGAAAACAACATAGTCTTTCGCAAATAGTTTTAGGCAAAAATAATATGCATGATGATGTCTTGATGATGCACAACAAAATAACATACGATTTTCTAGTAGTGATTTACCCGGGGTGCTACAATTCGACACCACTAACAATGGATCTCGCCCTCGAGATCCGCCTCCTAGTATGGGAAAGAATGCCGACAATCTGAATCTTCTCGCTTCGTGTCGATCTTCGCGACACCACTAACAAAGGTTCTTGTTTCGTCTTGAAATCGGCGACACCACCAACAAGATGTCGTTGATGCTGTTCGTCAAGAGAACACTCCGGATAAACAACAGACGAAGTTAAAGGTAAGGCCACCTCTAACTTCTATGGAAGGAGTAAGAATTGCATCGATCCACCATTCAATGTACAAAAGTGAATGGTATGAGTAGTGGTATGGTCGCGACTCCATCCCGCACTCAAAGCATTAATGTACATGAATAGAAGACTTATGCAACCAACTCTCGGGATTCAGACTAAAGATCTCGACAAGCGAGGTTTGGAAACAAAGGAGGGATGGAGATTCTCATCAGATCTGATGTGGATGACTTCGTCGTATCGGAAAACACTGGAGGATAGAAAGAAAATTTTTATTGATTTTTCGGTCCATTGAAAGGTACAACAGATGAAAGATTCATCAGATAGCATGAAGGTCGGATGTTGAAGCACCGTTACAAGAGGAGGAAGTGAAACCCTGAAGGTACGACGAAAGCCCAAACACGAGAATTCCTGGACTCAAAGAAAAGATAAGGGGTAGATTCAAAACACGCAGAGGTACGAGGAGAATAGCAGAGGGGTAAGGAGTAAAAGCAGACCTAATCAGATCTATCCAACCGATTTTCCAAAATAGTTTTGACACTCTACATCGGCCGTTAGCTAGGTTATTCTACAGGCTGGACCACTAGGGTATCGTAACTGCTGAGCTCTGATACCACTCTGTAACACCCTCAGAATCGACCCTATGCAAGTTTTAGCGCTTCCCGCCAAACCCGCATAGAAACGATTCAAAGGTGCCCACCAGGCACTTTCGTGCGGGTGGAAAACGAAGTAATATCATTACACAATAGTCCTCGATGGAACCCACAAAACATATATACAACAACGACTCAAAGTGTCAAGAATACGGATATACAATACGAAGATCCAAATCACCTTTAAAACGATACAGCGTCCGAGTACGGACAAGATGAAAATTGAGCTAAGATCCCTGAAGAATAACCAATGGCGTCCATAACCCTGCCCAGGCCAAGCCGGAAGGGTAAACCTGCTAACGACATCGATCTCAAAACCTGCTTAAACAAAAGGGGTGCCGACAAAGGGCAAAGGAAAAGAGAGCGGTCAGTACTGAGGCCAGTACACGGCGAGACTAGAATTCGGCGGTCCTCGCCTACATAGGTATGGTGGACTGAAGCGGCAGCGCGGCATGCACTAAACAACCTATAGAGACTCAATACAACTGGCGGCTATCACATAGGGATAAGAAAGACCTACTCGGATCCAACCTGATTCTAACACCAAACATACCCATCCTGATATTCCCCCTCGATACCAACCGAGGAAGTCAACCGAGGAACTCACAGAGTTGGCAGTTTTATTCATTTCGTTGTAGTTGCGGCAATTACTAGTCAGATATAGATAGCATGAGTCATCCTGATATAATAAGCAGTGGACAGTTTTAATTAACCATTCCGTTGTAGTTGTAGTACTTACTAGTCAAATACATATAGCATGAGGCATCCCAAAACCCAGCAGTTGTTGGCACTTTTATTTATCCATTCCATTGTAGTTGCAATACTTACTAGTCAGATACAATGGTAACAGGTGTCACCCCAAACAAGCAATTGTTGGCACTTTTATTTAGCCATTCCATTATAGTGAAGCTGATTACTAGTCATTATAAAGTCAAATTTATAGCACTACTTTAGTTATAGTTGTCTATGATCGAGATACTGTGCTCCAAGTCGTCCATAACCGCGGACACGGCTTTCAGAAAGTTTTACCCTGCATGGGGGCACAAATAGCAACACACGCACGATCAACCTCGAGAAAAACCAATAAAAACCCAACGAGGCATCACGACAGAGCAATTGCAAGATTCATATAGATTTCAGGGGGCCACCCCACCAAGCTACCCGCTACGAAGTTGGCCGGCTCCGAGACGGACCCAGAGGTTTGCGAGAACGGCTGTAAACGACTGGGAACCCAAAAGTGTGACTAGGCTTGTCGGTACCGCGTAATCGTGCCGCGATCCAAAACAGTACAGGCGCTCCACGCGCAATCGTAAATAAAGCAGTAAAGCATGGCATAAGTACAGGATAGTAATAAAGCCCCAAACTACTTTGTGGCCCCAAGAAATAAATACGACTCAAGCTCTGGCTAGGGGGATTCATGGTCCCACATGCGGATAGTGCGAATATTCAAAGAACATGTATCAAGTACTCGGGTCCTACGGGACACAAGTGGACGGTCAAAAACCAAATAACATCTATTGCCCACCTGTGCCTCTGCATTATTTACCTACTTCAATTTTAGTTATTAAACGCTAATTAAAGTTATAATCAACTCCAACATAAAGCCTAAGGCATTTCTCCAACAACTGTGGTACTTGACGACTCGCAACAGCACTCGAGCAAGCGACTACGACACGCATGTCCAACTATCTACCAAACAACAGGTAATAGGATGTGTCCAAGGCAATATAAGGCTGCAAGGAATACCACGGGTATGAAAACTAGAGCATCGCAACACAGATAGCAATAGATCAACAGGAGGAAATAAAGACTATAAAAGTAAGATAGGTAGAAAGGGGGAGAATGCTCGCCTGAAAACATTGTCGAAGGTTCATCCGAAGATCGGGTCGACTCTCGCATCAACTCATCGGTCTAATCCGTGAAGAAGCAAAGCACTAAAAGAAACATCGGATGCACTATTTAATACTACGGCAAAAGATCGAGCATGATGCATGTATGATGTATGGCATGGCAAAGATGCGATGCAATTAGGCAATATTAAGCGGAACCGGGGTTACGACAATTAATTATTAAGTTCATGTTGTTTAGATACCCCACAATTTAAATGTTGTGTTAACAAGGCAAAATATATCGTCAGTTTGCTACACAAATTTAAATGGAGCCATTATTAGACTAGAAAAGCCCGCATATGGCCTCCATATTTATTTATTAGGTGAATCGACAATATAACCCTAAACCACAATATGTATGCGAGTATGATCAATTAATATGCAACAAGATATATGGTCATTTATAAAAATAGGGCTTCGAGGAAAAGGGATCACACATGGGTATCGACGATCTTGGTTAGGGGTTCGACGGGGTCGGTCTCGGCCGGATCGGTCTTCACCTCCGGGAACGGGGTCTTGCATCCGTGAAGGAGAGCGTGAAGCCAGTGTCAGGGTTTAGACTTCGAATCCGGGATCGGGTCTTCAACGTCTCGGCCATCGGGTTCATGACAGCATCATCGCCGTGTCAAAGGCATCGGGGTTTCCGTGACGAAGATCTTGTAGAGGGTTCGTCTAGAGCCACCGGGTACGGTACGGTCTTCGGAGCACGCGGGTTCTTGACGTGGTTCATCGGGCTCGGAGATCTTGTTTCGGCTTTGTGTCGGTATAGAACCTGATTAGACAGCCTTTGGCTTCCATATTCTTGCGGTGTTCACAATGAACATCTACAAACGGCTTCAGCTGAACAGAACAAAGAGTGAGGTAGAGCTGGCGTGACATCATAACAAAAAGGAGGCCCCTTGAGTGCTACAGGGTCACATACATGGTTAAACAACAAGCGACAGAGGAGGTCTTGGCAGGGCACGGGTTGTGCTTGAGACGACGAGGAGGATGGAGTCGCGACGAGGCTGCCTGGAAGCAGTGGTGGCCGGACGCGGACGATGAGGAGGCAGGGCCCACGGAAACGAGCATGGGGAGGTCATGGCCAAGCCATGGCCGACCAGAGAGGAAGCAGAGAGGTAGGGAGAGAGGCGCGACAGCCGGAAGCAGGCGAGGCCGACGCAGGCCGGGCTGCAGCGGGGCAGAGGGCGCGGGGTCGACGGGCGGAGATCTGGCTTGCATACGGGCAGAAGGGCGCCGGCCGAACAAGGAGGTGGCAGACGGTGGCGGCTCATTGCAGATGGGCGCAGACGAGGCAGCGGGGATCATGGAGAAGCGGATGCGAGGTCGGGCTCGCAGACGGGAAGCTGCGGGGGGTCGACAGAAGGGGCCCGGGCGACGTGTTGAAGCGGTCGGCGCTGACGACCGGAGGCGCCCTCACTGCTGCGGTGCAGGATAGGGCCGACGTGAGGCACTCGATCGAAGAGGGGCCGGGCGGAGCTCGTGGACTCGCGGTTGGCGAGGGCGCGCGGAGGAGGAGGTAAGGCAGGGGCGGCCGCGCGTCGCCGGAGACAGGAGGCCCGGAGAGAGGGCGCAGCGGTGGCGGACGCGCGCGCTGCCAGGGTCGCGGGTGGGGCAAGAGGTGGGCGACGCGGGGGGAAGAGAGGGAGGAGACAGGGTGGGGAGGCATCACGGTGGACTGGGCCAACGCCCAACACGAGTGGGGCGCAGCGTGAAGAGGTGGGGCCAGGGAGAGAGGGGTGGACGGTTCGGTGGCGTTGTGTACGACATGGGGTGGTGCGTGTGTGGTGTTCGGTAGGGTGGGGTGGAGTTGGTAGGTGGTGGTGGCTGGGATGTGTCCGAGTGGTGGCTGGAGGGAGTAGGGAGCAGGTGGGGATGGGTTTGGTCTAAGGTTAGGGTTTGAGGGAGGGGGTTTGGTCAGATTGGGCCAGGCCAAAACTGCTGGGGTGGTAGGTGGCCTTCCCGGGTTTTAAAATAGTTGGTTTATTTAATTTATTTTTAAAAATATATTTTATAAGTAGTCTAAGACAAATACAAGATCCGAATAGACCGAGATTTTTGATTTGAAATTTAAGGAGGGCTAGTTTAGAAAACAACATAGTCTTTCGCAAATAGTTTTAGGCAAAAATAATATGCATGATGATGTCTTGATGATGCACAACAAAATAACATACGATTTTCTAGTAGTGATTTACCCGGGGTGCTACAGCAAGTTCGCCCTCGCCGTGTATCCCCTTCTCCCCCTGACGAGGGTTCGACTCGTCAATGCCCATTGTTATGGACTTGGGTTTTGGAGAAGATGGGGAAGCTGGAAGTCGTGGAACGGTTAACAGGAAAGCAACACGGGGACACGAGGTTTACCCAGGTTCAGCCCCTCGGAAGAAAAACCCTACTCCTGCTTGTATGTTCTTGATTACAGCGGAACTGGAGGTTACAGGGGTGCGCAGATGCAATCTGGCATAAAGGTGTGTGTATGTGGAGTTCAGGTCCTTCTCGCCATACCCTCCTGGCCGTTATATGTTGGAATTATTCCCTAGAGGCAATAATAAAGATTTTATTATTATAATTCTTGTTCATGATAAAGTTTATATTCCATGCTAGAATTGTATTAAGCGGAAACTTTAATACTTGTGTGGTTTGTGAACAACACCGTTTCCCTAGTATGCCTCTATGGACTAGCTCATTGCTTAATGATGGTTAAGGTTTCCTAACCATAGACATGAGTTGTCGATTAATAATGAGATCATATCATTGGGAGAATGATATGATGGACATACCCAAACTAAGCGGAGCAATTAGATCGTGTCATCGTGTTCATCTTTGCGAAGCTTTTCCTATGTCAAATATTGTATTCCTTAGACCATGAGATAATAAAACTCCCTGGTATCGGAAGAAAGCTTTGAGGTCATCAAACGTCATCCTATGAGAGGGTGATCATAAAGGTGTCTCTCAGGTGATCGGAAAGTTCCTGCTGGGTTGTATGTATCGAGATGGGATTTGTCCCTCCCAAGTCGGAGAGATATACTTCGGGCCCACTTGGTAATCGATATCAATGCCGCTTGCAAGCATGTGGTTAAGGAGTTAATCACAAAGTGATATAGGATTACGGAACAAGTAAAGTACTTGCTGTGAACGAGATTGAACTAGATATGACGGTACCGACGATCAAATCTCGGGCAAGTAAAATATCACGAGACGAAGGGAATATATATATGGGATTGATTGAATCCTGGCATCGTGGTTCATCCGATATTATCATTGATGAATGTGTGGGAGTCAATATGGGTTCCCAGACCCCGCTGTTGATTATTAATAGAAGATCATGTCTGCATATTCTCGAACCCGAAGGGTCACACACTTAACGTGTCTCGACGCTAGGATTGATTGGATAATTGGTTTATGAGTTTTTGTTCAGAGTATCGGATGGGATCCGGTACATCACGAGAGGTTCCGGAATGGTCCGGAGAATAAGATTCATATAAGGCAATGCAGTTTTTGGAGTTCGGAATTGTTCGGGTTAATCGGTATTGCACCGGAAGCTTCTAAAACCTTCCGGAGGGGAACCAACGTGGCCCCACCTGCCGGGAGGGGCATGGGCCTATGAGGGAGTGCCCTGGACGCATTGGGCCAGGGGAACAAGGCCCCATAGGGCCCAGCCGGCTAGATCTAGGGCAAACCCTAGGAAAGCTTCTAGAAGGGGGGGAAACTTGCCCCCCACTCCTCCCTCCTTGGCCGCCGGCCTAGGGCTTGGGGGAGGGGCTAGGGCTGGCGCCCACCCCTCTATATATAGAGGGCTGGGGCACACCCTCCCCACACACCTCCTCCACAACCCTAGCGGCCCTGCTGCCCTCCTCTCTCTCTCCCTCCCGACTGCACGTAGGCGAAGCCCTGCTGCAGAAACTCTCCACCACTTGCACCACGCCGTCCCGTTATAGATCCAATATGTCTCTCCACCATAGTTGCTGGACCGAGGAAGGAGGAGACGTCGAGGTGCTGCACGTTTGCATCTCTCGGAGGCATCGCCACTTGCGGTGTTAGATCGGATCGGATCGCGAGGAGGAGAAGCGAGTACGACTACATCACCCACGTTCCGACGAACGTTCCGCTGTGCGAATCTTCAAGGGTATGAAGATCTCATCTAATCCCCCTCGTTGTTTGCATCTCCTAGATTAGATCCTGGCTTTCCCGTTCGCATCCGTAGATTTTTTTTGATTTACTATGCTGCGAAACCCTTCAGTGGTATCAGAGCTAGATCTATGCGTAGATGTGTTTCATGAGTAGAACGCAACATGGTTGTTGGGGGCGTTGATGTTTTCTGTTGCAAGCCTCTTGTTTGTATTCTTCTTATGACGCGGGATAGTGAGATTGAAGCGGTCCAGGCCAACCGTACGCGACGTCGTTCGCGAGACCGGCTCCGCACTTGACGTGTGGCTTGTTCCACACATGCGGCTGGTGGATGCCAGTTTCTCTCACTATAGTTGTCATGGGATTTACAACGGAGTTTGGCAACCATAATATCACCGTTGTGGCTTTCCGTAGATAAGAATCGTTCTTAGCATGCTACTCCCATAAGCCACGTAAAACATGCAACAACAAAGTAGAGGCGTCTAACTTGTTTTTGCAGGGAGTGTTTTCTGTGATATGGTATGGCCCAAGATGTGATTGTAGGGGTTCGTAGCATGGAAAACAAAAATTTTCTATCGCATACAAACAAACAAGCCAAGATCTATCTACTAGATTGTAGCAACGAGTCGATGGAATAACTTACCCTCGAAGATTCCAAAGCGTTTAACGAGAGCGGATTCTCGTGGGTGATGTAGTCGAACTCTTTCCGATCTCAAGATCGTGTAGACGATCCTTCGGGCGCTGCGTTCCGGCAGCGCTCCCGCAGTCGGTCACACGTTCGGTACTCGACGAAGACCTTCCTCTCCCTTGTTCCAGCAGGCAGCGGAGGTTGTAGCACTCTCCTCGCGATTCCGGCAGCACAACGGCGTGGTACCGGAAGTAGAGGGGAAATCCCGCAGGGCTTCGCCTTAAGCCGGTGCGAGTATGGTGGATTATGAGAGAGGGCTATTAGTGGTCTAGAGATTAGACACACCAATTAGAAGGATCTAAACCGCAGGCTAAAGCAATTAGAAGCTCTAAACCAAAACGGCTCTAAACCGGAGATTAGAGGTAGAAACTTGTGTGTCTAGAGGAGGGGGCCTTGCCCCTCCTTTTATAGGTGGGGAGGCGCGGCCAGGGGAGGGGAGTCCCTCCCCAAGTCGGCCTTGGGTGGCGCGCCGGCTTGGGGAGGAGAATCCTCCCTCAAGTCGGTTCCCAACTCCTCTTGCTTGTTTCCCACAGTTTCTTGTTTTAGCCGTTTGACTTTCAAACTGGACATTTGACTTTTCTGTTTTAGGATTCAATTTAATCCTTTATTTGGGACAGCAAGAACACTTAGTACATGATGCAATCATTCCAATATGTAATGACACATTCATGTACACCTCCCCCCCCGGAGTGCCGGACAATCCGGAACCTTCTAGAACATTCCCGATGAAATCACCGGAATTATTCCCGAACTCCGAAACGGGTCTTTCCTTATATGAATCCTATTCTCCGGACCATTCCGGATCACCTCGTGATATCCTGGATCCCATCCGAGACTCCGAACAACATTCGGTCTCTTTATCATAATACCATAACTACTCAAACAACGTCGAATCCTTAAGTGTGTCTCCCTACGGTTCGTGAATTATGCAGACATGATCGAGACACTTCTCCGAACAATAACCAATAGAGGAATCTGGAAATTCATATGGCTCCCACATATTTCTACGATTACTTTGCGATCGAATGAACCACTTACATACGATACCAATTTCCCTTTGTCTCACGATATGTTACTTATCCGAGGTTATGATCGTCGGTATCTCTGCATACCTAGTTCAACCTCGTTACTGATAAGTACTCTTTTCTCGTTCCCGTGATATGTGATCCCTTGTGACCAAGTCACATGCTTGCAAGCTAATTGGATGACATTCCACCGAGAGGGCCCAGAGTATATCTATCCGTCATGTGGATGGACAAATCCCACTCTTGATCCATGTGTCTCAACCAATACTTTCCGAACACTCAATGCCACCTTTATAACCACCCAATTACGGTGTGGTGTTTGATGTCATCAAAGCATCCATCCGGTAAAGGTGATATGCATGATCTCATGGTCGAAGGAATTAGGTTACTATGTATCAGAAAGCATATAGCAATTGAACTATTGAAATGACTTGATCTTTATGCTACGCTTATCTATAGGAGTATGTCCACCATATCATTCTCCTAACGATATGATCTTGTTGTTGATAACATCTCAATGTTCATGATAGGGAAACCACAATCATTAATCAACCAACAAGCTAGTGAAGTATAGAGGCTATACTAGGGACTTCAAATTAAGTTTACAAATCACACAAGTATCAATGTTTCCTTGTTAATACTATTATAGCATGAATGTAAACATTTATCATAAACACAAAGATATAATAATAACTACATTTATTATTGCCTCTAGGGCATATCTCCAACAGTCTCCCACTTGCACTAGAGTCATCTAATCTAGATTACATGGTAATATACCGAACACCCATGGCAGTTTGGTGTTGGTCATGTTTTGCCCTCGGGAGAGGTTTAGTCAACGGATCCGCCACATTCAGATCTGTGTGTACTTTGCAAATCTTTATATCCCCATCTTGGATATGTTCTCGAATAGCGTGAAAACGTAGCTTGATATGCTTCAGCTTCTTGTGTGACCTTGGTTCTTGCGCATTGGCTATGGCGCCCATGTTATCACAGTAGATAGACATTGGGTCCAGCGCACTAGGAACCACACCCAGCTCTGTAATGAACTCTTTCATCCATATCGCTTCTTGCGAAGCCTCCGAAGCAGCCATGTATTCCGATTCAGTTGAAGATCTCGCCACAACGCTTTGCTTTGCACTCCTCCAGCTAACTGCTGCACCATTCAAAATAAATACGTATCCGGATTGTGATTTAGAATCATCCGGATCTGTGTTCCAACTAGCATCGGTGTAACCATTAACAACGAGTTGTTCATCACCTCCATAAGAAAGAACCATATCCTTAGTTCTTCTCAAGTACTTAAGGATGTTTTTGACCGCTGTCCAATGATCCACTCCTGGATCACTTTGATATCTGCTAGTTAAACTAACAGCATATGCAATGTCGGGTCTAGTACATAGCATGGCATACATTAGAGATCCTATGGCTGAGGCATAGGGAGTCTTACTCATCCTTTCTCTATCTTCTGCCGATGTCGGACTTTGAGTTTTACTCAAGGTCGTATTGGGCAACATGGGCAAGAACCCTTTCTTGCTTTCTTCCATTCCAAACCTCTTTAGAACTTTGTCCAAATATGTACTCTGTGACAATGATATTGGGCGTTTCGATCTATCTCTATAAATCTTTATGCCTAATATGTAAGCTGCTTCGCCAAGATCCTTCATTGAAAAACTATTATTCAAATATTCCTTGACACTATTAAGAAGGTCTACATCATTCCCAATCAACAATATGTCATCCACATATAGTATTAAGAATGCTACAGAGCTCCCACTCACTTTCTTGTAAATACAAGCTTCTCCATAAGTTTGTATAAAACCAAAACTTTTGATTACCTTATCAAAACGTTGATTCCAACTTCGGGATGCTTGCTTCAATCCATAGATGGACCGTTGAAGTTTGCATACCTTGTTAGCATCTTTAGGATCGACAAAACCTTTGGGTTGCATCATATACAACTCTTCATCAATGTCTCCATTGAGGAATGCTGTTTTGACATCCATCTGCCATATCTCATAATCATAATATGCAGCGATTGCTAACATAATCCTCACAGACTTTAGCTTCGCTACCGGTGAGAAAGTCTCATCGTAGTCAACTCCTTGAATTTGTCGAAACCCTTTTGCG
This sequence comes from Avena atlantica, assembly GCA_910589765.1. NCBI lineage: Eukaryota > Viridiplantae > Streptophyta > Magnoliopsida > Poales > Poaceae > Avena > Avena atlantica. The sequence goes on along the minus strand of OU342738.1, from coordinate 338,334,224 downwards.
ACAAGTCGAGCTTTATAGACAGTAACATTACCATCAACATCTGTTTTCTTCTTGAAAATCCATTTGTTCTCGACAGCCTTCCGGCCATCCGGTAAGTCCACCAAAGTCCATACTTGGTTTTCGTACATGGATCCAATCTCGGATTTCATGGATTCTTGCCATTTATTGGAATCTGGGCTCATCATCTCTTCCTCATATGTCTCGGGGTCATCGGTGTTGTCCACCAACATGACATTCATAACGGAATCATACCAATCTGGAGTGGTACGAGTTCTCGTTGACCTCCGAGGCTCTGCAGCAACTTCAACCGAAGTTTCATGATCACCATCATTAGCTTCCTCTCTTATTGGTGCAGGCACCACAGGAACTTCTTCCGGTGCTGCGCTACTCGCAATTTCGAGAGAAGGTTCGACAACCTCGTCGAGTTCTACTTTCCTTCCAGTCACTTCTTTCGAGAGAAATTCCTTCTCTAGAAAGGATCCATTCTTGGCAACGAAGATTTTGCCTTCGGATCTATGATAGAAGGTATACCCAATAGTTTCCTTCGGGTATCCTATGAAGACGCATTTTTCCGCTTTGGGTTCAAGCTTGTCCGGCTGTAACTTCTTTACATAGGCTTCGCATCCCCAAACTTTAAGGAACGACAATTTAGGTTTCTTCCCAAACCATAATTCATACGGTGTCGTTTCAATGGATTTAGACGGTGCCCTATTTAAAGTGAATGCGGCTGTTTCTAATGCATAACCCCAAAATGATAGCGGTAAATCTGTAAGTGACATCATAGAACGAACCATATCTAAGAGAGTTCGATTACGATGTTCGGACACACCATTACGCTGTGGTGTTCCCGGCGGTGTCAATTGTGAAAGTATTCCGCATTTCTTCAAATGCTCGCCAAACTCGTAACTTAGATATTCACCTCCACGATCAGAACGTAGAAATTTAATCTTCTTGTTACGTTGATTCTCTACCTCACTTTGAAACTCCTTAAACTTCTCGAAAGTTTCGGACTTATGTTTCATGAAATAGATATACCCATATCTACTCAAGTCATCCGTGAAGGTAAGAACATAACGATAACCACCACGCGATGCTACACTCATTGGACCACACACATCGGTATGTATGATTTCCAATAAGTCCGTAGCTCGCTCCATCATACCAGAAAATGGAGTCTTAGTCATTTTTCCCATCAGACATGCTTCGCATATTTCAAGTGATTCAAGAAGTCCATCGGAATGGAGTTTCTTCATACGTTTCACTCCGATGTGACCAAGACGACAGTGCCACATATAGGTCGAATTATCGCTTGATTTCAAACGTTTAGCCTCAATGTTGTTGATATGTGTATTTCCACTATCGATATTCAATAAGAATAGACCATCTATCAAAGGTGCATGTGCATAAAACATATTACTCATATAAATAGAACAACCATTATTCTCAGATTTAAACAAGTAACCGTCTCGCAATAAACAAGATCCCGATATAATGTTCATGCTCAACGCAGGCACCAAATAACAATTATTTAAGTATAAAACTAATCCCGATGGTAGATGAAGGGGTAGCGTGCCGACTGCGATCACATCAACCTTTGATCCGTTTCCCACGCGCATCGTCACCTCGTTCTTCGCTAGCTTCCGTTTATTCTGCAGCACCTGTTTCGAGTTACAAATATGAGCAACCGAACCAGTATCAAATACCCAGGCACTACTACGAGTACTAGTGAGATACACATCAATAACATGTATATCAGATATACATTTCTTCTTGATGTTGCCGTTCTTCAAATCCGCCAAGTACTTTGGGCAATTCCGCTTCCAGTGACCTTCTCCCTTGCAGTAAAAGCACTCAGTATCAGGCTTGGGTCCAGCCTTGGTCTTCTTTGCCGGCGTAGTAACTTTCTTACCACCCTTCTTGAAGTGTCCCTTTGGCTTAGACTTTCCTTTCTTGAATTTGGTGGTCTTATTGACCAACAACACTTGGTGCTCTTTCTTAATCTCCACTTCTGCAGATTTTAACATGGCAAAGAGTTCTGGCAACGTCTTATTCATGTTCTGCATGTTGTAGTTCATCACAAAGTTCTTGTAACTTGGTGGTAGTGATTGGAGGACACGGTAAATCCCCAAAGCATTAGGAATCACTATACCCAAGCTTTGAAGTTTGTTTGCGTGCCCAGACATCTTAAGCACATGCTCACTGACGGAGCTGCCCTTTTCCATCTTGCAGTTAAAGAACTTTTCAGAAGCCTCATTGCTTTCAATTGCCGCATGAGTCTCAAAAATCAATTTGAGATCCTCGACAATACCATATGGGTCTGAATCCTCAAACCTTTTCTGAAGCTCCGATTCCAAACCATACAAGATAGCACACTGAACTATGGAGTACTGATTCTTCCGAGCGAGGTAAACATTCTTTACTTCATCGGGAGCATCAGCTGCAGGTGGGTCACCCAGCGGTGCATCCAGCACATAGGTCAAATTACCAGCTGTGAGGACAATCCTCAAATTGCGGAACCAATCCGCGAAGTTGCTTCCGTTGTTTTTCAACTTTTCTTTCTCTAGGAACGCATTAAAATTGATGGTAGGGGCTGCCATTGATCTACAACATATTTGCAATAGTTTAGACTAAGTTTATGACAAATTGAGTTCAAATTAATTAATGTAATTAAACTAGGTGAACTCCCACTCAAAACAATATCCCTCACATTGTTTTAGTGATCACATGAACCAAATCCACTACATCAACACCGATCATCACGAGAGTTGAAATAATTTCAATGGCGAACAATCGTCATGTTCATCATATCTACTATATGATTCATGCTTTACCTTTTGGTGATCCGTGTTCCGAGACCATGTCTGTACATGCTAGGCTCGTCAAGATCAAACCTTAGTTTCCGCATGAGCAAATCTGGCTTGCTCACGTTGTATACACTTGCGGAATCTAACACACCCGATCATCACGTGGTGCTTCGAAACAACAAGCTTTAGCAACGGTGCTAACTAAGGGTGAACACTTTATGACTTGAAATTCATGTGCATGAGGGATCATCTTATAATGCTACCGTCGTCTACTAAGCAATACAAGATGCATAAAGGATTAACATCACATGCAATTCAATATATATGTGATATGATATGGCCTTTCTTCTTTGTGCTTCCGATCTCCATCTTCAAGCACGAACATGATCTCCATCATCACCGGCATTGCATCAAGGTCAATGACGCTACTCCATGGTTGTCGTCCACCGGCTTCAACTATTACAACTACTTTGAATAGACACACGGGTCTTAACATAAATTAAAGACAACCATATGGCTCCTGCCGGTGGCCGACTTACAATAAGGAACATTGCATACATCAAATATAATCACAATCATGGCCATATAACATCACTGCACACCCCTGCAAAACAAAGTTAGACGCCTCTACTTTCTTTGCATATTTTACGTAGTTTGGGGCTTTCAATAAGTGTCGTTCTAACTTGCGAACAAGAACCACAACATTGATACTAGTATTGTTAATCACCCGTTGTAAATTGGATCTTAACTATGATAGGAGAAACAGGCACCCGCAAAGCCACTTATGCAATACAAGTTGCATGTCAAGCGTGGAGAAAGTCTCATGAACGATGTCATGTAAGGTTAGCCCGGGCCGCTTCATCCCAACATACCGCAAGATGCAAAGTACACAAGAAGCAATCGACAATAAAAGCATCAACGCCCACAATGACCATTGTGTTCTACTCGCGCAACAGATCTACATATAGACACAGCTCTGATACCACTGTAGGGGTTCGTAGCATGGAAAACAAAAATTTTCTATCGCATACAAACAAACAAGCCAAGATCTATCTACTAGATTGTAGCAACGAGTCGATGGAATAACTTACCCTCGAAGATTCCAAAGCGTTTAACGAGAGCGGATTCTCGTGGGTGATGTAGTCGAACTCTTTCCGATCTCAAGATCGTGTAGACGATCCTTCCGGCGCTGCATTCCGGCAGCGCTCCCGCAGTCGGTCACACGTTCGGTACTCGACGAAGACCTTCCTCTCCCTTGTTCCAGCAGGCAGCGGAGGTTGTAGCACTCTCCTCGCGATTCCGGCAACACAACGGCGTGGTACCGGAAGTAGAGGGAAATCCCGCAGGGCTTCGCCTTAAGCCGGTGCGAGTATGGTGGATTATGAGAGAGGGCTATTAGTGGTCTTGAGATTAGACACACCAATTAGAAGGCTCTAAACCGCAGGCTAAAGCAATTAGAAGCTCTAAACCAAAACGGCTCTAAACCGGAGATTAGAGGTAGAAACTTGTGTGTCTAGAGGAGGGGGCCTTGCCCCTCCTTTTATAGGTGGGGAGGCGCGGCCAGGGGAGGGGAGTCCCTCCCCAAGTCAGCCTTGGGTGGCGCGCCGGCTTGGGGAGGAGACTCCTCCCTCAAGTCGGTTCCCAACTCCTCTTGCTTGTTTCCCACAGTTTCTTGTTTTAGCCGTTTGACTTTCAAACTGGACATTTGACTTTTCTGTTTTAGGATTCAATTTAATCCTTTATTTGGGACAGCAAGAACACTTAGTACATGATGCAATCATTCCAATATGTAATGACAAATTCATGTACCCCTCCCCCCCGGAGTGCCGGACAATCCGGAACCTTCTAGAACATTCCCGATGAAATCACCGGAATTATTCCCGAACTCCGAAACGGGTCTTTCCTTATATGAATCTTATTCTCTGGACCATTTCGGATCACCTCGTGATATCCCGGATCCCATCCGAGACTCCGAACAACATTCGGTCTCTTTCTCATAATACCATAACTACTCAAACAACGTCGAATCCTTAAGTGTGTCTCCCTACGGTTCGTGAATTATGCAGACATGATCGAGACACTTCTCCGAACAATAACCAATAGAGGAATCTGGAAATTCATATGGCTCCCACATATTTCTACGATTACTTTGCGATCGAATGAACCACTTACATACGATACCAATTTCCCTTTGTCTCACGATATGTTACTTATCTGAGGTTATGATCGTCGGTATCTCTGCATACCTAGTTCAACCTCGTTACTGATAAGTACTCTTTTCTCGTTCCCGTGATATGTGATCCCTTGTGACCAAGTCACATGCTTGCAAGCTAATTGGATGACATTCCACCGAGAGGGCCCAGAGTATATCTATCCGTCATGTGGATGGACAAATCCCACTCTTGATCCATGTGTCTCAACCAATACTTTCCGAACACTCAATGCCACCTTTATAACCACCCAGTTACGGTGTGGTGTTTGATGTCATAAAAGCATCCATCCGGTAAAGGTGATATGCACGATCTCATGGTCGAAGGAATTAGGTTACTATGTATCAGAAAGCATATAGCAATTGAACTATTGAAATGACTTGATCTTTATGCTACGCTTATCTATAGGAGTATGTCCACCATATCATTATCCTAACGATATGATCTTGTTGTTGATAACATCTCAATGTTCATGATAGGGAAACCACAATCATTAATCAACCAACAAGCTAGTGAAGTATAGAGGCTATACTAGGGACTTCAAATTAAGTTTACAAATCACACAAGTATCAATGTTTCCTTGTTAATACTATTATAGCATGAATGTAAACATTTATCATAAACACAAAGATATAATAATAACTACATTTATTATTGCCTCTAGGGCATATCTCCAACAGTGATGTGTATAATGTATGCGATGATCATGTTTTGTAATGTTTCACGACTTGCATGTCGATGAGTACACAACCGGCAGGAGCCATATGGTTGTCTTTATAATTGTTTATGACCTGTGTGTCAACTTCTTATACGCCATGTAATAGTTTCACTTTATCGCTAAGTAGTTAGAAATAGTTGTAGTTGCTATTCGTGGTGGAGGCAATCATGGTGGAGTGATGGATATCATGCCGGCACGCACAAGATGGAGATCATTGCACGAAGATTGGCTATACCATGTCACATAAAGTTATATGCATGTGAATTTTATCCTTTTATGTATCTTATTATGCTTAGATCGCGACGGTAGCATTATAAGATGATTCCTCACTTAAAGATCAAGATAAAAACTGTGTTCTCCCCAAGTATGCACCGTTGCGAAAGTTCGTCGTGTCCAAGCATCACGTGATGATCGGGTGCTATAGACTCTACGTTCACATACAACGGGTGCAAGCCAGTTTTGCACATGCGGAAATACTTGGGTCTAACTTGATGAGCCTAGCATGTACAGACATGGCCTCGGAACACATGAACCGAAAGGTTAAGCATGAGTCATATGAATGATATGATCGACACTTCGTTGTCCACCATTGAAACCACATCTCTTCTCGTGAAGATCGGATTAGGTGTGGTGAATTTGGATCGTGTTCACTAAACAACTTGAGGGATGTTGAATTTAGTGGGAGTTCATCTAGTAATTTGATTAAAATTTGAACTAGTTATCATGAACATAGTCTAATTTGTACTTGCAAACATTGTAGATCAAATGGCTAAGTCCAACTTCAACTTCAACGTTTTTGCTGAGAAGGAAAAGCTTAGAAACAATGGGTCTAACTTCACCAACTAGTTCCGCAATCTGCGAATCATTCTCTCTGGCGGTCAAAAGGACTATGTCCTTGAAAATGCGTTAGGTGACGCCCCTGCTGTAGATGCGCCGGCTGATGAGAAATTTGTCTATCAGTCGCGCAAAGATGATTATGGTGTGATTAAGAGCACCATGTTGTTTGCTATGGAATCGGACCTTCAAAATCGTTTTGAAGACTATCCCGGGCCCTTTGAGATTCTAGAGGAGCTGAAAACCATGTTTCAGACTCAGGCCCGTTCTGAGAGATATGAGATCTCTGAGAAATTCTTTAACTGCAAGATGGAGGAAGGGAGTTCCGTTAGTGAGCATGCCATAAAGATGTCGGGCTACACTCAACGCCTTGAGCAACTGGACTGCAAGATTCCAGAGGAGCTCAAGATTGACAGGGTTCTGCAATCACTCCCTCCCAACTACAAAAGTTTTGTAGTGACTCATAATCAGATTGGTTCCACTGATACGATCACCGAGCTCTTCGCAAACCTGAAGGCTGCGGAGGTGGACATCAAAAAGGATAATCATGTGTTGATGGTCAACAAGCCCCCCACCTTCAAGAAAGGTAAGGGTGCAAAGAAGCCCTTCAAGAAAGGCGGCGGCAAGCGCGTTGCCCCTGTTGAAAAGAAGCTCAAGTCTAGACCCAAGCCGGACACTGAGTGCTTCTATTGCAAGGACAAGGGTCACTGGAAGCGCAACTGTCCGAAGTACTTAGCGGACAAGAAGGCTGGCACCATCAAAGGTATATTTGATATACATGTTATTGATGTTTTCCTTACTAGCCCTCGTTGTAGTGCCTGGGTATTTGATACTGGTTCAGTTGCTAATATTTGTAACTCGAAACAGGAGCTACGGAATAGACGGCAGCTTGCGAGGGATGAGGTGACGATGCGCGTTGGCAATGGATCAAGAGTTGATGTGATGTCCGTCGGCACACTCTCCTTAGTTTTACCTTCGGGATTAGTTTTAAACCTTAATAAGTGTTATTATGTGCCTGCGTTGAGCATGAACATTATTTTTGGATCATGTTTATTGTAAGACGGTTATTCATTTAAATCGGAGAATAATGGTTGTTCTATTTATATGAGTAACATCTTTTATGGTCATGCACCTGTTGTGAATGGTTTATTTCTTCTGAATCTCGAAAGGGATGAAACACACATCCATAACATTGAGGCTAAGAGATGCAAAGTAGATAGTGATAATACTACTTATTTGTGGCACTATCGTCTAGGTCATATTGGAGTAAAGCGCATGAAGAAACTCCATTCTGATGGACTTTTGGAGTCTCTTGATTTTGAATCATTTGACACATGCGAACCATTCCTCATGGGCAAGATGATCAAAACCCCGTTCTCCGGAATGATGGAGCGAGCAACGGACTTGTTGGAAATCATACATACCGATGTATGCGGACTGATGAGTGTTTCGACGCGCGGTGGATATCGCTATTTTCTCACTTTTACCGATGACTTAAGTAGATATGGGTATATCTATTTAATGAAACATAAATCTGAAACATTTGGAAAGTTCAAGAAATTTCAGAATGAAGTGGAGAACCATCGTAACAGAAAAATTAAGTTTCTACGATCCGATCGTGGAGGCGAATATTTGAGTTATGATTTTCTCACGCATCTTAAAGCAAGCGGAATCGTTTCGCAACTCACGCCACCCGGAACACCACAGTGCAATGGTGTGTCTGAACGCCGGAATCGAACCCTATTAGATATGGTCCGATCGATGATGTCTCTTACTGATTTGCCGTTATCATTTTGGGGTTATGCATTAGAAACCGCTGCATTCACTTTAAATAGGGCACCATCTAAATCCGTTGAGACGACACCGTATGAACTGTGGTTTGGTGCTAAACCTAAGTTGTCGTTTCTTAAAGTTTGGGGATGCTAAGCTTACGTCAAGAAGTTGATGCCGGACAAGCTCGAACCCAAAGCGGAGAAATGCGTCTTCATAGGATACCCTAAAGAAACTATTGGGTATACCTTCTATCACAGAACCTAAGGCAAAGTGTTTTTCGCAAAGAACGGTTCCTTTCTTGAGAAGGAGTTTCTCTCGAAAGAAGTGAGTGGGAGGAAAGTAGAGCTAGACGAGGTTGTTGAACCTTCTCTTGAATTGGAGAGTAGCGCAACACCTGAAATTGTTCTAGTGCCGCCTGCACCAACAATAGAGGAAGCTAATGACAAGGATCATGAAGCTTCGGACGATGCTGCTACTGACCGTCGCAGATCGACAAGGTCGCGTGCCCCTCCTGAGTGGTACGACAACCCTGTCTTGACTGTCTTGTTGGTAGAAGACAGTGAACCTACGAACTATGAGGAAGCAATGATGAGCCCAAACTCTGAGAAATGGATAGAGGCCATGAAATCCGAATTGGGATCCATGAGCGAAAACCAAGTATGGACTTTGGTGGACCCTCCTAGCGACCGAAAGGCCATTGCGTGCAAATGGATCTTCAAGAAGAAAACGGACGCAGATGGTAATGTTACCGTCTATAAAGCACGACTTGTCGCAAAAGGTTTTCGACAAGTTCAAGGTGTTGACTACGATGAGACTTCCTCTCCCGTAGCGATGTTTAAGTCCATTCGGATTTTATTAGCAATTGCTGCATTTCATGATTATGAAATATGGCAGATGGATGTCAAGACTGCGTTCCTCAATGGCAACATTGATGAAGAGTTGTATATGATGCAACCCGAAGGTTTTGTCGATCCTAAGGATGCTGATAAAGTATGCAAACTTCAGCGTTCCATTTATGGACTAAAGCAAGCATCTTGGAGTTGGAACCTTCGTTTTGATCAAGTGATCAAGAGCTTTGGATTTGTTCCGAATTGCTACGAAGCTTGTATCTACGAGAAAGTGAGTGGGAGCTCGGTGACATTTCTGGTACTATATGTGGATGACATATTGATTATTGGAAATGACATTAACATGCTTAACGATGTGAAGAGTTATTTGAACAAGTGTTTTTCAATGAAAGACCTAGGTGAAGCTGCTTATATATTGGGCATCAAAATCTATAGAGATAGACAAAGATGCCTGATAGCTTTAAGCCAGAGTACATACCTAGACAAAGTTCTGAAAAGGTTCAGAATGGATAAGGCAAAGAAAGGTTCAGTGCCTATGTTGTCAGGTAATATATTGAGCAAGGCTCAGTGTCCAGCTACGGTAAATGATAGAGAAGCTATGAGCAAAGTGCCTTATGCCTCGGCCATAGGTTCTATCATGTATGCCATGCTGTGTAGTCGACCGGATGTGTCCAATGCTCTTAGTTTGACGAGCAGATACCAAAGTGATCCAGGAGTGGAACACTAGACAGCCGTGAAGAACATCCTAAAGTACCTAAATAGGACTAAAGAAATGTTCTTAGTCTATGGAGGTGATGAACAGCTCATCATAAAGGGATACGTCGACGCTAGTTTCGACACCGACAAGGATGATTCTAAGTCTCAGACAGGATACGTTTATATTTTGAATGGAGGAGCTGTGAGCTGGAGAAGCTGCAAGCAAAGCGTGATCGCGGGATCTACAGTAGAAGCGGAATACATGGCTGCTGCAGAAGCGTCAAGTGAAGGAGTTTGGATCAGGAACTTCATCACTGAGCTTGGCGTGGTTCCAAGTGCATTGGACCCACTGGAGATATTGTGTGACAACACTGGCGCCATAGCACTCGCTAAGGAACCAAGATATCATCCAAAGACCAAGCATATCAACCGCAAGTTTCATATAATCCGAGATTATATAGCAGATGGAGATCTGAAGATTAGCAAAGTACATACATATCTGAATGTCGCAGATCCATTGACTAAACCTCTTCCACGTGTAAAACATGATCAACACCTTAGTGCCATGGGTGTGAGATTGTTGCCAAATGTAAACTAGATTATTGACTCTAGTGCAAGTGGGAGACTGTTGGAATTATGCCCTAGAGGCAATAATAAAGATGTTATTATTATAATTCTTGTTCATGATAAAGTTTATATTCCATGCTAGAATTTATTAAGCGGAAACTTTAATACTTGTGTGGTTTGTGAACAACACCGTGTCCCTAGTATGCCTCTATGGACTAGCTCATTGATTAATGATGGTTAAGGTTTCCTAACCATAGAAATGAGTTGTCGATTAATAATGAGATCATATCATTGGGAGAATGATATGATGGACAGACCCAAACTAAGCGGAGCAATTAGATCGTGTCATCGTGTTCATCTTTGCGAAGCTTTTCCTATGTCAAATATTGTATTCCTTAGACCATGAGATAATACAACTCCCTGGTATCGGAAGAAAGCTTTGAGGTCATCAAACGTCATCCTATGAGAGGGTGATCATAAAGGTGTCTCTCAGGTGATCGGAAAGTACCTGTTGGGTTGTATGTATCGAGATGGGATTTGTCCCTCCCAAGTCGGAGAGATATACTTTGGGCCCACTCGGTAATCGATATCAACGCCGCTTGCAATCATGTGGTTAAGGAGTTAATCACAAAGTGATATCGGATTACGAAACGAGTAAAGTACTTGCTGTGAACGAGATTGAACTAGGTATGACGGTACCGACGATCAAATCTCGGGCAAGTAAAATATCGCGAGACGAAGGGAATATATATATGGGATTGATTGAATCCTGGCATCATGGTTCATCCGATATTATCATTGATGAATATGTGGGAGTCAATATGGGTTTCCAGACCCCACTGTTGATTATTGATAGAAGATCATGTCTGCATATTCTCGAACCCGAAGGGTCACACACTTAACGTGTCTCGACGCTAGGATAGATTGGATAATTGGTTTATGAGTTTTTGTTCGGAGTCTCGTATGGGATCCGGGACATCACGAGAGGTTCCGGAATGGTCCGGAGAATAAGATTCATATAAGGCAATAAAGTTTTTGGAGTTCGGAATTGTTTCGGGTTAATCGGTATTGTACCGGAAGCTTCTAGAACCTTCCGGAGGGGGACCAACGTGGCCCCACCTGCCGGGAAGGGGCATGGGCCTATGAGGGAGTGCCCTGGCCGCATTGGGCCAGGGTCACAAGGCCTCATAGGGCCCAGCCGGCCAGATCTAGGGCAAACCCTAGGAAAGCTTCTAGAAGGGGGGGGAAACTTGCCCCCACTCCTCCCTCCTTGGCCGCCGGCCTAGGGCTTGGGGGAGGGGCTAGGGCTGGCGCCCACCCCTCTATATATAGAGGGATGGGGCGCACCCTCCCCCCACACCTCCTCCACAACCCTAGCCGCCCTGCTGCCCTCCTCTCTCTCTCCCTCCCGACTGCACGTAGGCGAAGCCCTGCTGCAGAAACTCTCCACCACTTGCACCGCGCCGTCGCGTTGTAGATCCAATCCGTCTCTCCACCATACTTGATGGATCGAGGAAGGAGGAGACGTCGAGGTGCTGCACGTGTGTATCTCTCGGAGGCATCGCCACTTGCGGTGTTAGATCGGATCGGATCGCGAGGAGGAGAAGAGAGTACGACTACATCACCCACGTTCCGACGAACGTTCCGCTGTGTGAATCTTCAAGGGTATGAATATCTCATCTAATCCCCCTCGTTGTTTGCATCTCCTAGATTAGATCTTGGCTTTCCCGTTCGCATCCGTAGAAATTTTTTGATTTACTATGCTGCGAAACCCTTCATTATATAGATAGGCCAGGTCCCGGGATAGGTCGAGTCGGTTACAGATTAGGGTTGATATCCTTTGAAATTCAATTTAATCTAGACTTGTCCTAGGCTGCAAGTCCTCGCGTGGGCCTTCCTTGGTCTTGACGAGGTATACCAATATTATGCACCCGTAGGGTATATCCATGTCAGTAACCCCCGAGTATTCAGTCGAATCGCAGATTCGATTGGAGACTCTATAACCTTTCGGTGCTTGGTATTTGAAATTGTTTTTCAGGAAGAAATGTTTTAGTTCATAGGGATTGTTGATGTGTGTGCCTGGCTCACCCAACGGATTAGGGCCAGTTAACTGTCATAGGACAAAACAACACGATCTTCATCAGATTCGAGTCCTCGGACTCGAATCCGGAACAAATGCTGGTGTGATTCGACTGAGGTCGCTAAGGTCTTATAGGAGTCGAACCCTGGTATTTTTGAAATGATTGACCCAACGCGTCCGTCGGGATTTTCATCGTGCCTTCTGACACGGGAATTTACTGGTAGAGCGCAGTCGGGTGCGTTACTAGGCCATCAGATGATATCTGTAGGGCTTATCTTTGCGTCGTAGACACAAAATCCGAAATTTTATCACCGTGGAGGTGTTTCGGGTGGCCAAGGAGACTGCTTCTCACTTAGTGTTAGTTTGGTCAAAGTTGCCAAAAGATTTTTGTCGTATTTGATCTGAAGGGTCTCAATCGAATAATTAGAAGGATGCGCGACCAGCGATCCCTATGGGAGTAGCCCCCGAATGTCTGTTCGAGTCGTAGACTCGAGCAGAGACTTTAGTTCAGTCATTTGCTCTTGTTTTCATGATTATTTCGAAGGACACATTTTTTCCGAATGCGCGACCATCGCTTCCTATGGGAGTATCCCCCGAGTCCGTAGTGGTCGCAGACTCGACGTAAGACTCGAAGATATTTTTGAGGTGTCGTTACAATTGTAATTTCTCAGGTGCGCGGCCAGCACTCCTAATAGGAGTAGCTCCCGAGTAGTTGGTTGAGTCGTAGACTCGAGTAAGTAATTTTATCATCAATAGAAATCTTCGAGCCATTGTTGGCTTCGCCTTGATGACGTCATTGCTAATGATTTGGTGAGCTCAACCGTCTGCGGCAGCAGAGATGATGCGACGGGATGATCGTGGGTCCCATTGTCTGACTTGATGTTGACTAGTCACGGATAAGCGTGGCGAAAATTATGGCGTCTCCTTGATTTCCGTGCGTAATGGACAGCATGCTGGCGACGGTTCAGTTTGATACTGACACATGGACGGTGAGATCTGAGGCATGCATTAGGGCTTCTCAATCGACGGCTCTACTGCATCGTCCTCACCCTTTTATACCGTGGGGAAAACAACGGTTTTTACCTTCGCCATTTGCTTCCTCCTCTTTGCCATTTACCACCATTGCATGAGATCTTGCTTCCACTGCACACTGGACGTTCTCCGCATATTTCCCTATGCTTTCCTGCACTCACATCGCCGCATTCACCGCTCCGCCATGGGCAAGTCCAAGAAGGCCTCCTCCACCGCAGTGGGTTCCAGCGCCGCCGGTGCCGAGAAAAAAGCCGCCGCTCCGAGCCACACCACCGATGGCGGGTGGCGGCGCACGGACATGCCCGACTGGAATTTGCGCAAATTGCGTGATGCCGGGTTGATCTCCAAGGAGAAGTACGACGCCATCCTCCCCGTCCAAGAGGTAATCCCTTGCCCACCCGAAGGGTTTCGGGTGATGTTTTACGCCTTTGTTTTCCGGGGTCTCTCTTTGCCCGCCCACGAATTCATTCGTGGGATTCTTTTCTTTTATGAGATTCAGTTGCACCATCTGTCTCCCAATTCTCTCGAAGACCTGCCTGGGTGAAGTGCTTCACACTCGACGACCTGCCAGGGTCCATGACGCCTATGACGTTTTGACTGTTTTGAAGCCCATATGGACACGGACTCCCAAGCGCACAAGACAACGAAAGCTCAAGACGAGAGTTTGAATATAACTTGTAACCAACTCGTATTGGTACCTGAGACCTAGCCTCCCTCATATATATAGGCTGGGAGGGTCCAACGAAGCAGGCTACGACACAATCCCACAGATGGCGCCAATTGACAAGGGTTCGACTCGTCAATGCCCATTGTTATAGACTTGGGTTTTAGAGAATATGGGGATGCTGGAAGTCGTGGGACGGTTAACAGGCAAGCAACATGGGGCACAAGGTTTACCCAGGTTCAGGCCCCCGGAGGGAAAACCCTACTCCTGCTTGTCTGTTCTTGATTACGGTGGAACCAAAGGTTACAGGGGTGCGCAGATGCAATCTGGCGTGGAGGTGTGTGTATGAGGTGTTCAGGTCCTTCTCGCCGTACCCTCTTGGCCTTTATATAGATAGGCCAGGTCCCGGGATAGGTCAAGTCGGTTACAGATTAGGGTTGATACCCTTTGAAATTTTATCTAATCTAGACTTGTCCTCCAAGGAGTCGAATTTGCCACGGGCTTGGGCCACCCGAAATCTTCCTATCTGCAAGTCCTTGCGTGGGCCTTCCTTGGGCTGGACCGGGTATACCAATGTTATGCACCAGTAGGGTATATCCATGTAACCCCTTACCCTGCCCTGTCGGGCGCCCGTGAATCGTCGGAGGGAAACAGGGACATGGGAGAGTTGGTGAGGAGCAAGGCAAAGTTGGTGGTGCAGGCTGAGGCAGACGCGGCGGAGCGGGACGCGGAGGCGCAGGCCAAGGCGGAGGCAGGGAGCGGGTCCCTGAGGTGCAGGCCGAGGTGGAGGCGGTGGAGAGTGAAGTCGACAGCGCCGAGGCTGCACACTACGTCTTGGAGAAGTACGTCCACGAGCTGTACACGGCCTTTGATACGTCGTAAACGTATCTATAATTTTTGATGTTCCATGCTTGTTTAGTATCCAATTTTCTTCTCTTTCTCTACACTTTGAGGTGTTTTTATATGTTTTCTGGAACTAACCTATTAACAAGATGCCACAGTTCCAGTTGCATGTTTTCTGTTATATTTTGTTCTAGAAAATCCAGAAAATAAATATTTTCGGAATTGGACGGCAAAAGCCAAAGTCAATATTTCACCGAGGGGAACACAAAGCAGAATATGAGGGAAGGAGGGCCACGAGGGGCCCACACCCCTGGATGTGCGGCCAGGCCTGGCCCGTGCCTGGGGGGGTGTAGCCGCCTCGAGCACCCCCTCGGCCTCCCTCTTAGCCTATAAGAAGCCCCCGATAACTAATCCCTAAGTATCCGATCAATCTTCCACGAAATAGTCCGTAGCCACCGCCACCATTATCCCTAGATTGGGGGGATCTAAAACTCTTCCCGACACCCTACCGGAGGGGAGAGATCATCCCGGAGGCCCTCTTCATCACCATGCCAGCCTCCGGTATGATATGTGAGTAGTTCCACCTTGGATTATGGGTCCATACAGTAGCTAGATGATTGGTTTTCCTCCTTTGTGCTACCATGTTTAGATCTTGTGATCTCCTTTCATGATCAAGATCATCTATTTGTAATCATGCATGTTTTGTTTGCGGGGATCCGATGGATATTGAGATTACTATGTCAGATTGATTCTATCATGTCTTATGATTATTGATTCTATCATATCTATGTTGTTTGAGATCTTGCATGCTCTTCGTTTCTAGTAGCTATCTTGGACAAGTAGATGCTAGTGACTCTAAGATGGAGTATTTATGCTCGATAGTGGGTGCATGCCTCTATTGAATATGGGGAACTGACAGAAATCTCTAAGGTTGTAGATGTGCTATTGCTACTAGGGAGAAAACAACTAACTTTTGTTCATGGAACAATTGTATTGTTTACTTTACACACTTTGCTTAAAACAGTTATCCGTTGCTTGCAACTTAATACTGGAGGGGGTTCGGATGATAACCTGAAGGTGGATTACTAGTCATAGATGCAGTTGGATGGAGGTATGTGTATATTGTTGTAATGACCAATCGAATCTCATAGGATCATGAATGTCTAGTATTGCATTGTTATGCCTTGCTCTGTCCTGTCAATTGCCCCGCTGTGATTTGTTTACCCAGCATGTTATGTTGTTTATCTTAAGGAGAACACCTCTAGTGAACTGTGGACCCGGGTCCAATCTTTACCATTGATACATCTTCCACTATTACTGTTTACTTTCTGCAAGAGCTTCAGATCACCCCGACCTAGGGACGATGGTGGCAGCGGCTACAGCCGGTTTCGTGGATTTCTGATCGGGTACTCGGGGTTTCTGCATCGAGGGATTCTTATAGGCGAAGGGGGAGACCGAGGCGGCCGCCAGGGCGGTCAAACCCTAGCCAGGCACGGGCTAGGGCCCACCCGCACCTGGGGGTGGTGGGGGTCTAGCCCCTCTGTCCGGCCCCTTGGGATCTCCTCTGGACTTCTTGGTCCCCACGGAAAGTTATTGACTTTGTCCTTCGTCCTATCCAATTCCGTGAATATTTCTTTACTAACTTTTCTAAAACAAAAAACAAGAGAAAATCGGCATCTGGCACTGTTGCAACTTGTTAATAGGTTAGTACGAGAAAACATGTAAAAAGCACCTCAAAGAGTAGACAAGTAAAGCAAAGTAGATACTAAACAAGCATGGAGCATCAAAAATTATAGATACGTGTAACATCCCAGCATTTAGGAACCTAACGAAGGGTAGATTTAGGATTATATTTTGTTGCATGCATCTATTTGTGAAAAAGTGGGCAAAAATTTCGCCAAACAAAATCTTAAGTGATCAATGTTTCTTTCTTACTTTAAGATTAGGTTTAGACTTAAAGTAGGATTGTTATAAACTTTGATGTGATCATAGAAGAATTATGTGTGTTTTAAAAGGGGTTTGAATTTAAAATACTTAAAGTGTTTGAATAATAATTTAAATGATTTAAATATAAGATTTGAATCTTAAATTAATTAAGATATAGGTAGTATAGCTTAAATCTTAAAACAACAGAAATTATGAAATTCATTTTCATATTATAAAGACATAAACAAGATACAATAGAATAAAGAATAAGAATCTTCTTTATTAATAATAACATATTCTTTATTACAATTGAATAAAATAAAGATTACATGAACTATAAAAAAATTACAAAGAATTAAGAAAATTACATCTACTAACTATCCTATACCTAAAACCTAAACTAAATCTTCATCTTTATCTGTGAACCTGCAAAACAAGGATAAACATAAATAAAACAAGATTAGTGTTAGTATGTATTTCTCTCAGATATGTCAGTGAGGTGCACTTGACAATCTCATCATTGAGAAATGTTAAAGAGGGGCAAGTTTCACCAATATGAAAGATTTCATCTTTCATAAATTCACAACCAGAATGCAAAGGGCAGCCAAAAGGGATCAATTCACCAGCCAAGGTAAAAGTAGATTGGTAATAGTAAGATCAAATCTTCTGAACCTATCCATATGTGCATAGCAGGCACACAGGCTGCACACACACAAACATACAAGGGCGTGCTGTCAACTGCACAAGCACATCCAGATCAAACAAATACAGAACACAGCCGTGGGGAAGCACCCCAGTGCATTACCACACCACACCACACCACAGCCAGGGTAAACAACAAGTAAACCAAGAACAACAGCCAAACCAACCACCAGATTAACCCAAACATCACCAGGATGGTGACATAAGGAGGGGAATGAACAAGGTGGACAGCAAGGCCAAGCCCAGGAGCTAGGAGGAGCAGGCTAGCTCCAGATAAAGCACAAGAGTCCAGCAAAACCAGATCAAGATCGTCACCAACTTATTCCACAAATATCAGCTTTTGTGGTGAGTTTCATAAAACCTTCACATGATCTAATCATCTTATTTTGAGAAAGGCATGTGTTGTTTTACAAAACAAACCCTCCGAAGACACCCAAGTGGGGTGAATCCATCATAGGGATTTCTAAAAATCTAAAGGCAAACAACAAAGCACCAGAATCCAACCAAAGATCAGAGCAACATCCTTGCTCTGGTTGTTAAACCATATTCTACAAGTCAATCATACATATACCTATGATCTATTTCTAGGAACATCTCTAAAAGAAGAGTAGCACCTTAGAAACAAATATTTGGAATCCAGAGATTGATCAAGCTCACTATCATTTTTCCAAGCTATGATTCAATAAAGAATAGCTGGTACCACTACCAGGACTATCTAGATGAAACAACTAGATAAGATTTGAATCCCTAAGCCTCAGACCAACATCATTGGTCATAGGGAATTCTGATATGAGCATCCCTAGTTTTCAAAGCCAAGATTGTCTCAAGAATCAACTAACCAAATACATGGTTTAGAATTTAACCTGTGTACCATACATGATGGTGTCACAAGAACAACTCAATATGAATCAGGAATAGCAGTAAATCATCCTGGATTCAGAAAATCAACTAACTAATCATTTTCCTGTTAAAAAAACAGGAATCATAACTAGAATACTCCTATAATACATTTCACTGTTTGAGATCATGAGGATCTCAATCCACATATTAATTTCCAAGCTGATAGCACTAGGGAATTAGCTATATCTTATCATAATCATGACCATGAATCAAATAAACAGTGGAACGCTATAAGATCATTAGTTTTACCAAACATGGTTCCCATACAACCACATCATCTGAATCAGATGCAATCCAAGCATCAAATCATCAAGTAAGCCACCAGAAACACCATACATCAGGTCAACCAACAAGCCTCAGGCCAATAAGCATTCAGTATGGGTACAGACAATCTAAGCATGAATCAATTCCTCCAGTACATGAACAAGTACATCACAGAAACACCAAAAAGGGATAATCATCCTAATCTGAATCAGACAATAGCTAGAGAGGACACTGCTAACAACTAGCATCGAATCAGCAAGCATAGAGAGCACCAGGAGAAGGGAAACAAACTCACCATAGGTCCACGCTAAAGGATAAAAGAGGAAGCCGAGGGGCCGACGACCATGGCGGCACGAGGAGCACCCCAGAGGGGGCGCTGCAACCCACACGGCGCCACGGCAACAACCCTGATCACGCCTGGAGGTGCAGAGCATCACCTCAACGCATGACGACCACGGACGCACTTGAATCCATGCCAATCCCCAAACCCTAGGGTTCGGGACGACATCGATCCATCACAGGAGAGCCCTAGGCTCGAATCCAATTGGATAGAACGAATGGGCGTCGTCGACAGCCCCCTACCACACCACGGCGGCAACCAGAACGGCCGATGGCGGCGGGAATCGCCGGTGGCGGCATCGCCGGCCACGAGGTTGGGTCAGAGGAAGAGAAGATGAATTCGCGCGCGTGCGCGCGCGCGCGAGAGAGAGAGAGAGAGAGAGAGAGAGATAGAGAGAGAGAGAGAGAGAGAGAGAGAGAGAGAGAGAGAGAGAGAGAGAAATGGGTCAAGCTGGGCCAGACCCTTCGGGGTGCACTACTAGGAAAATGGCCTTTAGTGGCGCACCATGAAACATCATCTGTGGCGCACTAGCAGTGCGCCATGTGCCTTGCGCTACAGAAGTTTAAACTTCTGTGGCGCACTGCCTAGTGCGCCACAGAAGTTTAGAGACAGGCGTGGCGCACATGCCAGTGCGCCACAGAAGTTTGGGCAGGTGCGCCACGCGTATGAAACGATAACCGTGGCGCACTAGGTGCTGTGCGCCACGGATGTAAATTTCAAAATTCAAAAAAAAGCAGCAGATCTGGATCTCGTCGTCAGTGCGGCCGCGCGTCGGTGCAGGTCGCCATCGCCGTCAGTGCAGCCGCGCGTCGGTGTCGTCGTCGGAACTGCAAGGAGGAGGAAGAGGAGAATAGGAGGAAGAGGAGGAGAAGAAGAAGATGAGGCAGAGGAGGAGAAGAAGAGGAGGAGGAGGAGAAGAGGAGGAAGAGGAGGAGAAGAAGAAGAGGAGGTAGAGGAGGAGAAGAACAGGAGGCAGAGGAGGAAGAGGAGGAGAAGGAGGCCGCCGTTGCACCACCGTCGCGAGGAGGAGGAGAAGGAGGCCGCCGTTGCACCGCCGTCGCCCGTTGTCACTGCGAGGAGGAGGAGAAGGAGGTCGACGTCGTGCCATCACTGCAAGAAGAGGAGAAGGGGAAGGAGGAGAAGGAAGAAGGAAGAAGGAAGAAGGAAGAAGGAAGAAGGAAGAAGGAAGAAGGAAGAAGGAAGAAGGAGAAGGGAAAGGGAAAGGGAGAGGAAGAGGGAAAAGGGGAAGGGAAAAGTGGAAAGGGAAAGGGAGAGGAAGAGGGAAAAGGGGAAAGGGAGGAGGAGGGCGGGGTGGGGATTCAAATTTGAATCCCGCCCAAGCTTATCTGTGGCGCACTAGGTGTAGGTGCGCTACGGATAAGTCGCCCTGTATTTTTTTTCTGCAGGAAAAAACGGTTTTTTGACCGTAACTTTTTACTCTTTTCGAATTTTGAAAATCTAAAAAATCGCTAAACGACCATAGGTCGTTGCGAGCGGATGCGAAATCTCGTTCTCGTCATTTTGGTATATTATACGATTTTTTTCGATATCGTATGCAAAAGTTACGGCCTTTTTACCGTGGCATAACTTTTTTTTGCAAATAAAGTCGAAACTCGTTTTTGTTAATTTTACTAGAAGCTATACCACATTACCTACCTAAATATGAAAGGATTTAATTTTTTGAAGTGTTTATCATTTTCGTTTATTTTTTGCAAACCCTAAAAAGGCGATCCACGGGGGGGGGGGGGTGGAGTTGGTGCATGCCACTACATCTGTGGCGCACATGCCATAGTGCGCCACAGAGAGTACAAACTTCTGTGGCGCACTATGCCATGTGCGCCACAGATGCTTGCGGATGGTTCACACCAGAGAGGGGCGTGCGCTTAGGGGTAGCGCACCCCCCCCCCATGTGCGCCACAGATGACACTAACAACCGTAGCGCACATGACTATAGTGCGCTATAGATGTTTGGCGTGCGGCCAACAGGGCCCTGGCCCACACACATCTGTGGCGCACTATAGTCATGTGCGCCACGGTTGTTCTAGTTACTAGTAGGGCACTGCCCACAGGTGAGCCACGCCTGTTTTAGCCGTGGGGCACTTCAACCATGTGAGCCACGGATGTGCTGATTACCTATAGCCGTTTTCCTAGTAGTGGTGGCTCTATTGTCTAGTACTAGTGGGCCAACAGGGCCCAATAAAAATAACCAGCCCAGAAATTCTTTCAGGCCTGTTTAAATAAAAAGGAAAAGACCAAAATACCCCTAGACTTAATAAAATTCTAGAAAATAGAATAATAGTCCAAAAATTATAAATAAAATATTTTTGGATTCACAATAATCCATTTTATACAAATAAAATAAGATATCAAATTTTGGATATTCAAATTTTTATAAGAATTTTGTAATTTAAATATTCCTTATGGAATTTTACAATTTTTTTGAAAGGTGATAAAAATAAATAAAAATCACCTTCATTATTTATTAATATTATAGTATTTTTGAAAAATACTAAATAAATAGTTAGTAATAAAATTAAGGGATAATTAATAATTCCTAAAGGAATTATTAAATAAATAAAAGTCAAATAAAGGGAAATAAAATAAAATAATTCAATATATGTTATAAAATATTAAAAAAAATATTTATAAGCCTTTATTAATCAAAAAGAAAAATTTGGGGATAAATTCATACAAATTCAACTAATGCATTACATTACTTGCATAATCATTTTGCTTCTTTAAATATTGTCCTTACCGGGCAATAATGATGTTTTTGTAGAACTAGAAGCTCAAGGTCCAGTGCAAGCATCAGACTTCACTACCTTGCCATGACAAGGCAAGTTCATCACTTTCTCATATCCTTTGAAGAGCATTTATCAAAGTATTTGCAAATTGTGTGTTATCATATATGCTATAAAAGAAAGAAAATATTATTTCCCAAATAAAGAAATTATAAATATCATCCTAAGTGGTGATATAATGGAGCAATAGAACTTAGAGTTCTAATTGCAACAATGATGATCAAATAGGAACTTAATAACCCCTGACATCAGTGATTCAAGCGCCGTATATTACGCGTTAGCCATGAGATTTAGAATGGGACAGAGAAGTCAGCTGTATCTTCTTCCTCTCGCATGAAGTCGGATGTGCAGGTCGTGGCTGTTATCCTCGTAGCGTGCATATTAATTGGTAATTCGTAGAGGATATGCAGCATATGGGTGGGAACCCTCAACGTCCCATGATAGTTCTGGCATCTAACGGTTTGTACAAACCATTGCCGTAATTCATTATGTGGGCATGGTGTACACCAAGGAGGCATGCGGGGTGACTAAGGGGGTAGTGATTGACTTGGACCAACTACTGGTCCCCCACATCATGGAATTGTGGACGGGAAATTATGCCCGGTTGTGCAACAAGGAGTTGATCCCTCATGGGTAAAGTAAACGCACCTCTGCAGAGTGTAAGAACTATAACTTGTTACTCCCTGTTCCGGGAAGGAGCTACGAACGCAGCAGGAAAGGAACTCCATGAAAGTTCTAGTAAACCTGTGAAGGCTGATTGTCATAGTTTTTCAGAATAAAATCAATCTTTGAAGAAAGATTTACAAAAACTGCATAGTGCCAAGGATTTATAATCCGAGGTGGTAGATAGAGCATCAAACTTCCCACCTTGCATATAATGAACTTGTTGGGTAACACAATTACTCATTCTTTCCTTTGATCCCTTGCTTAGACTTTGAGGATTCCGAAGACGTGCCAATGTATGCAGCTGAATTCCAGGAAGACGTGTTCTACGAGGAACCTGACCTATCCGGAGGAGTTGAAGGCATGGACTACGAGATCCGTTACGGTGTCGATGAGAACGATCCACTTAAGAGTCTAGTTAGTAGTAACCAACGGAGCCGAACAACATGAACTCTATAAAATAAGTTGTTGAGCCCCACTCCTAGTCGGAGTTGTTACTTTTAAATTTCCGCTGAACATCTTATATTTTGGTTTGTAAGTTGGATCTTTGGGAAGTCTTGAACTTCCGGTATTGTAATAATAATAATGTGTGTACCTTTGTAAAATGGACCCGAATGTTTCTGTTGTACCACTCTGAGGGATGTGATATTTACGGAACGGTGTTCTGTGGATGTCATGTCAATGACTATAGTGTACTACACATGCAGTGGTATGCTGGGTCACCGTAGTTGGTATCAGAGCAAATTTCTTTGACCTTAGGTTGGAAAACCTAGTTAAGGGTATTACCTGTAGGAGATTTTGCAACAATAAAGAATTCTCTAAAAGTAATATAATGGGTGTTCAAATGAGAATATTTTGTTATATATTTTAGTGCGATAATTCTTTGTTATGCTGCAATATATTATTGGAGACTAATTAAAATTATTTTTCCGATATACAGAGATATGGCACCAAAGTTTCCCAAACAGACTTTGGTAAGGAAAGAGGAGACTCTTGATGATTATCAAGGATCATTTACGGACCAACTTCGTCAACTTTTAAAGCTTTTTAATTGTCCAACTAGAATTCCAGTGAACACTATCACTTATCTTGATGGCCGGATGTTATCCAAGTATCGTGTGTGTATCCAACTTCCAAAGAAGCTTGGATTGTACCACGATCTACCCATAGGAGAAGGTAGGTGTCATTTAGCGGCCTATCATGTTGTTGTTGTGGAGGCAGTAGCTAATATCCGGGAGCAGAAAACCAAGGAGCTAGAAGGTAGCACATTTTTTGTGATACCTCATGACTCTATAGACTCGGATCCTATACCGGATCATCTTAATTTGGTTAAGAAGCATCCCAAGTTAGCTTCCAAGTTTATGGATAGATATTGGACACTCGTTGCGTCTTTTTATAAGACTCATCAAGTGATTATCGAAGACAAAAATGAAATGTTAGAGGATCTAACTGATTCGGAAAGGAGGAAGCAGTTGGCATCCCAGTTAGAGAAAGAAGCAAGTAGTAGTGCAACACCTATCTTTAAGGATATTCCTATAGATCCAGAATCATTTATACCATATCCTTACTCACCAAGACCTGAATCTACATATGATCCTACCGTAGATATGCGGTATGCAGTACCACAGGGCTCAGAGGATGGTTCTGATTCAGAACTTCCTATTGAGAACTCGGATGGATGGAGAATGGGATCATACAATGGATCTCATGAACACCAGATGTCTATAGATGGTTCTGACAGAAATGTTGGACAATCTAGTTGGATGAGTGCAAGGACGAATCCTAATAATAGAAGTAGAAATACCATGTCAATAGATGATCAGGATGAAGAAGAAGATCCTGAGGAAAGAGTGTTTGAATCATCAACATCTTCTCAAAATCCAGGAAATATACATTATCCAGTATTCAATTATCTTGTCCATGAGAGCACCTGGGGAGCAGCAGGATCTGCGACTCCTAGTGACAACTCTAGAGATGAAGCTCAGGAGATGTAGGCTGGAGATAATGTTGAATATGTTTCTGAAGACTTTTTAGCTGAGCTGGAAGGAGTCAATGCGCTCAGGTTGAGTAATGACTCAAGCCCTGACACTTCAGATACAGAATATGTTCCTTCTGGAAGGCCATTTGTTCCACAAACTGTGCGACGAACAACACGTCATCACAGTTGGACATCAGGCATGTACGATGAGCGTAGTTACTACTAGAAGACAATTAGTTAGTAGTATCAAGTATCGTGTTTGTACCCCAAGTAATAAGGTAGTTGTGTGAATATACCTATATGGTATATGTGTAATGACTTTGTATCATTATGATATTATGTAAAATATGTGAAATGCATATTTGGATTTTCTTTGGATATTCATTGTGTGACTAGTTCTGTGCGTAAAGTCGAGCTCAGAACACATGTGCATGATCTAATTATGAGTATTCGCTTTATGTTGCAGGACTAGGGGGTCATGGATACGGGTGTAGAAATGGAAACTGAGCAGCAGCGGATGGAGCGTGAGGCCAAGGAAAAGGCCAATGCCGATGCAGCAAATCAAGGAGCATTACCACCACCAATGAGACCGTTAATGGAGCAGAACTTTATGCAATGCATGCAAATGATGCAAGAGAACCAGAACAAGTTTATGGAGGAGTTGCTGGGGCGAGCAAATCAGAGGGCACCTGAAGGAGGAGGAGTGAATTTATCTGATTTCCAGAATGCAAGGCCGTTAGCTTTTGCATCAGCTCCTGAACCAATGGATGCAGAAGACTGGTTAGCCGATACGGAAAGGAAGCTAAAAACTGTAGGTTGCAACGATGAGGAAAAATTGAGGTATGCAACTCATCTGCTGACCGGACCTGCAGCATCATGGTGGGAAAATCAGTTAGCCATGCAACAAACAGGAAGGGAATTTACCTGGGAGGAGTTCAAGCAGAGATTATGTGAATATCATGTTCCGGAAAGTGTTATGGAGTTGAAGAGGAGAGAATTTGAGGAGCTTCAGCAAGGATATACTAGTGTCATGAAGTACATCCGGGAGTTTAGCCAACTGTCTCGTTATGCTGAGGAGGATGTTAACACTGAAGAGAAGAGGAAGAAACGTTTCTTGCGTGGATTAAATCCATTTGTAAGGATGTAGCTAAGGTTAGCCAATAAGCAAACTTATTAGCAGTTGTTGGATGCAGCCATTACTTTTGAAGATGATTATAAGAATGTCCAAGAGGACCGGAGGAAGAGAGATAAGAAGGAAACTAAGAGAATTCAGGCAACCAAACCTAAACCTAACCTGGAGTTTAAACCTCGGAATAGGAATTATGGCAAAAATAACAATAACAATAACAAGGGCAGTGGTGGAAATCAATCTAATCTGAGAAGGAATGTTATCTGTAACAAATGTGGAATTCCAGGACATTTCCAGAGGGAGTGCAAAAAGCCTGTAGTGATCTGTTATGGTTGTGGTCAGAAGGGGCATATCAAGCCAGATTGTCCGAGTAAACCACCGGGAGGATGGCCTGCCAAGGGAGGAGGACAAGCCAGTGGAGGAAATGGACAGCCCAATGAAGGAGGAAACAATGGCAAGAACAATAATGGCAAGAGAAACCGACCTACCGGAAAACTGAACTGTGCAACCCTCGAGGAGGTGGATAATTCGGAACATGCAGTAATAGGTACGCTCAATATCCTTACCAATCCCGGCAAAGTTCTATTTGATACTGGTGCAACTACTTCATTCATTTCTGAAGAATTCTGTGATAAGTTCGGGATTAGAAGGGCAACGTTAGAACGTCCTATGATCGTAGTTATGGAAGGAGGGAATGTGATTGTGTGCCACATAAAACAAGATCAGGTTATCTCGATCTGTGGTTGTACATATTTCGCAGACCTTTATGTGATTCCTTTGAAGAGAATTGCAGTAGTGCTTGGGATGGATTGGATGATGGAACACAGAGCTCAGATAAATTGTGAGGAGAAAACTGTCTCAATCAAAACTCCAAGTGGATCAAGGATAGTTTATCAGGCAGATAAACACAATCATATTATGGTGGATCTGTAGTTGAATTCAATGAAGGAAGTTAAATTAGAAGAAATTCCTGTAGTTAATGAATTCCAAGATGTTTTCCCAACGGAATTACCAGGAATGCCACCAGACCGAGAGATAGAGTTCACCATTGACCTAATACCTGGTACAGCCCCAATAGCTCAGGCACCATATAAAATGGGACCCAAGGAGTTGAAAGAACTCAAGGAGCAAATTGATGAGTTAGCAAGAAAAGGATTTATACAGGAAAGTGTATCTCCATGGGGAACACCAGTAATTTTTGTGGATAAGAGAGATGGTGGAAGACGGATGTGTGGTGATTATAGAAATTTGAACAACGTGACGATTAAGAACAAGTATCCTTTACCAAGAATTCAATATTTGTTTAATCAAGTGAAAGGAGCTGGAGTATTTTCAAAGATCGATTTAAGATCTAGATACCATCAAATAAAAATCAAGCCGGAAGATGTTCCAAAAACAGGATTTGTCTCAAGATATGGACACCATGAATATCCGGTGGTACCATTTGGTTTGACCAATGCACCGGCAATATTCATGAATCTGATGAACAAGATCTTCATGCCATACTTGGATAAGTTTGTCATCGTCTTTATTGATGATATTCTGATTTATTCCAAGGATAAGGAAGAGCATGCTGACCATCTGAGAATAGCATTGTAGATTTTAAGAGAACATAAGCTTTATGCTAAGTTTAGTAAGTGTGAGTTCTGGTTAGATGAGGTAGAATTCCTCGGTCATGTGATCAGTAAAGATGGGATTGCTGTGAATCCATCTAAAGTTCAGTCAGTACTAGAGTGGACTGCACCAACCAATGTGAAACAAATTCAAGGTTTCCTAGGAATGGCTGGTTATTATCGGAGATTCATTGAAGGTTTCTCCAAAATAGTCGGACCAATGACTAAATTATTAAGGAAGAATACACGATTTAAGTGGGATGAGAAGTGTGAAGCAAGTTTCCAAGAGTTGAAAACGAGATTAACCACAACTCCAATCTTAGCAGTTCCTGAAACAGGGAAGGATTTCACCGTATACTGTGATGCATCTAAAGAAGGTTTGGGGTGTGTATTAATGCAAGACCGGAAAGTAATTGCTTATGGGTCAAGAAAATTGAAGCCACATGAATCAATTATCCAACCCATGATTTAGAGTTAGCGGCAGTAGTTTTTGCACTGAAAGTATGGAGGCATTTTCTTTATGGAGCCAGATGTGAGTTATACACTGACCATAAAAGTCTCAAATATTTCTTCACTCAAAAGGAATTAAACATGAGACAGAAGCGTTGGTTGGAATTAATCAAGGATTATGATCTAACAATCAATTACACCCCAGGAAAAGCAAATGTTGTAGCAGATGCTTTAAGCAGAAAGAGTGCAGATATTCAACCTAGCAACAGAGAGTTACCAAAAGAGTTACAAATGGACTTGGAAAGATTAGAACTCCAATTCATTAGAACAGAGGTTCTTGGAGGATTTGCGACTATGTAGGTAGTTGCAGAATATGACAGTGATCTTAAGCAAGAAATTTTTAGACGTCAAGAAGAAGACCCTTTTATTGCCGAGGAAATTCGGAGGATATCTCAAGGGCAAAAATCAGTTTTTCGCCTTGGAGATTATGGATCTTTATGGTTCCAAGATCGTTTATGTGTTCCAGATGTGACTGAGATCAGAAATGTCATACTCAAAGAAGCACATACTACCCCATATTCTATACATCCAGGGAGTACTAAGATGTATATGGATTTGAAGGAACTATTCTGGTGGAATAACATGAAAAGAGATATTGCTAAATATGTATCTGAATGCCATACTTGCCAAAGGGTGAAAGCTGAACATCAAAATCCAGCAGGACCATTACAACCCTTAGAAATTCCTGAATGGAAATGGGAGGAAATAGGCATGGATTTCATCACAGGATTACCTATGATACCAAAGAAGAAGGACATGATATGGGTAATAGTGGACAGACTCACTAAGAGTGCACATTTTATTCCAGTGAATCAAAAAGATAATGCCGAGAAGTTAGTTGAAATATATGTCAAAGAGATAGTAAGCAAACATGGAGTACCCAAGAAGATCGTAACTGATAGGGGATCAGTGTTTACTTCAGCATTTTGGAAGCAATTGCATGAGGCACTTGGTTCCAAGTTAGATTTCAGCACGGCATATCATCCTGAGACAGGAGGTCAAACTGAAAGGACAAATCAAATATTAGAAGACATGTTGAGAGCTTGTGCACTGGATTTTGGAGGAACATGGGAGGATCACCTACCATTGGCAGAATTTTCGTATAACAATAGCTATAAGAGTAGTCTGAAGGCAGCTCCATATGAGGTTCTATATGGAAGGAAGTGTAGATCACCAATATGTTGGTACGAACCTGGAAGCAGCAAAGAATTTGCGCCTGATTATATCAAGGAGAGACAATACATCATTGATAAGATCAGGGATAGACTGAAATTAGCCCAAAGCAGGCAGAAAAGTTATGCGGATCAAAGCCGAAGATCATGACATCCAGAAGTAGGAGATATGGTTTATTTGAAAGTAAGTCCAATGAAAGGAGTAAAAAGGTTCGGAGTTAAAGGGAAATTAAGCACCCTAGCTTATGCTTTAGAATTACCATCAAGACTGGCTCAAGTGCATAATGTTTTTCATGTATCACAACTTCGCCAATGTTTGAAAGTTCCAGAGGAAGCAATAACCCATCAAGAGTTAGAACTACAAGCAGACCTGACTTATATTGAAAAGCCCTGCGAGATTCTTGAAGAAAATTGGAAAAGATTGAGGAATAGAGCAATCAAGTATTGCAAGGTACAATGGGAACATCACCTAGAAAGGGAAGCCACATGGGAGAAAGAAGAGGATTTAAGAAAAACTTATCCAGAACTATTCAGGTACATCTCCAACAAACTTCGGGACGAAGTTTAATTTAAGGGGGGGAAGTCTGTAACATCCCAGCATTTAGGAACCTAACGAAGGGTAGATTTAGAATTATGTTTTGTTGCATGCATCTATTTGTGAAAAAGTGGGGGAAAATTCGCCAAACAAAATCTTAAGTGATCAATGTTTCTTTCTTACTTTAAGATTAGGTTTAGACTTACAGTAGGATTGTTATAAACTTTGATGTGATCTTAGAATAATTATGTGTGTTTTAAAAGGGTTTGAATTTAAAAAAACTTAAAGTGTTTGAATAATAATTTAAATGATTTAGATATAACATTTGAATCTTAAATTAATTAAGATATAGGTAATATAGCTTAAATCTTAAAACAATAGAAATTATGGAATTTATTTTCATATTATAAAGACATAAACAAGATATAATAGAATAAAGAATAAGAATCTTCTTTATTAATAATAACATAATCTTTATTACAATTGAATAAAATAAAGATTACATGAACTATAAAAAAATTACAAAGAATTAAGAAAATTACATCTACTAACTATCCTATACCTAAAACCTAAACTAAATCTTCATCTTTATTTGTGAACCTGCAAAACAAGGATAAACAGAAATAAAACAAGATTAGTGTTAGTATGTATTTCTCTCAGATATGTCAGTGAGGTGCACTTGATAATCTCATCACTGAGAAATGTTAAAGAGGGGCAAGTTTCACCAATATGAAAGATTTCATCTTTCATAAATAAATAGCCAGAATGCAAAGGGCAGCCAAACGGGATTAATTCACCAGCCAAGGTAAACGTAGATTTGTAACAGTAAGATCAAATCTTCTGAACCTATCTATATGTGCATAGCAGGCACACATGCTGCACACACACAAGCATGCAAGGGTGTGCTGTCAACTACACAAGCACAACCAGATCAAACAAAACCAGAACACATCCGTGCGGAAGCACCCCAGTGCATTACCAAACCACACCATACCACATCACAGCCAGGGTAAACATCAAGTAAACCAAGAACAGCAGCCAAACCAACCACCAGATTAACCCAAACATCACCAGGATGGTGACATAAGGAGGGGAATGAACAAGGTGGACAGCAAGGCCAAGCCCAGGAGCTAGGAGGAGCAAGCTAGCTCCAGATCAAGCACAAGAGTCCAGCAAAACCAGATCAAGATCATCACCAACTTATTCCACAAATATCAGCTTTTGTGGTGAGTTTCATAAAACCTTCACATGATCTAATCATCTTATTTTGAGAAATGCATGTGTTGTTTTACAAAACACACCCTCAGAAGACACCCAAGTGGGGTGAATCCATCATAGGGATTTCTAAAAATCTAAAGGCAAACAGCAAAGCACCAGAATCCAACTAGAGATCAGAGCAACATCCTTGCTCTGGTTGTTAAACCATATTCTACAAGTCAATCATACATATACCTATGATCTATTTCTAGGCACATCTCTAAAAGAAGAGTAGCACCTTAGAAACAAATCTTTGGAATCCATAGATTGATCAAGCTCACTATCATTTTTCCAAGCTATGATTCAATAAAGAATAGCTGGTACCACTACCAGGACTATCTAGATGAAACAACTAGATAAGATTTGAATCCCTAAGCCTCAAACCAACATCATTGGTCATAGGGAATTCTGATATGAGCATCCCTAGTTTTCAAAGCCAAGATTGTCTCAAGCATCAACTAACCAAATCCATGGTTTAGAATTTAACCTGTGTACCATACATGATGGTGTCACAAGAACAACTCAATATGAATCAGGAATAGCAGTAAATCATCCTGGATTCAGAAAATCAACTAACTAATCATTTTCCTGTTAAAAAAACAGGAATCATAACTAGAATACTCCTATAATACATTTCACTGTTTGAGATCATGAGGATCTCAATCCACATATTAATTTCCAAGCTGATAGCACTAGGGAATTAGCTATATCTTATCATAATCATGACCATGAATCAAATAAACAGTGGAACGCTATAAGATCATTAGTTTTACCAAACATGGTTCCCATACAACCACATCATCTGAATCAGATGCAATCCAAGCATCAAATCATCAAGTAAGCCACCAGAAACACCATACATCAGGTCAACCAACAAGCCTCAGGCCAATAAGCATTCAGCATGGGTACAGACAATCTAAGCATGAATCAATTCCTCCAGTACATGAACAAGTACATCACAAAAACACCAAAAAGGGATAATCATCCTAATCTGAATCAGACAATAGCCAGAGAGGACACTGCTAACAACTAGCATCAAATCAGCAAGCACAGAGAGCACTAGGAGAAGGGAAACAAACTCACCATAGGTCCTCGCTGAAGGATAGAAGAGGAAGCAGAGGGGAAGACGGCCATGGCGGCACGGGGAGCACCCCAGAGGGGGCGCTGCAACCCGCACGGCGCCATGGCAGCAACCCTGATCACGCCTGGAGGTGCAGAGCATCACCTCAACGCACGACGACCACGGCCGCACTTGAATCCATGCCAATCCCCAAACCCTAGGGTTCGGGACGGCATCGATCCATCATAGGAGAGCCCTAGGCTCGAATCCAATTGGATAGAACGAACGGGCGTCATCGACAACCCCCTACCACACCACGACGGCGACCAGAACGGCCGATGGCGGCATCGTCGGCCACGAGGTCAGGTCAGAGGAGGAGAAGATGAATTCGCGCGAGAGAGACAGTGAGGAATGGGCCGAGCTAGGCCAGACCCTACAGGGTGGCTCTTTTGTCTAGTACTAGTGGGCCAACACGGCCCAATAAAAATAACCAGCCCAGAAATTCTTTCAGGCCTGTTTAAATAAAAAGGAAAAGACCAAAATACCCCTAGACTTAATAAAATACTAGAAAATAGAATAATAGTCCAAAAATTATAAATAAAATATTTTTGGATTCACAATAATCCATTTTATACAAATAAAATAATATATCAAATTTTGGATATTCAAATTTTTATAAGAATTTTGTAATTTAAATATTCCTTATGGAATTTTACAAAAATTTTGAATGGTGATAAAAATAAATAAAAATCGCCTTCATTATTTATTAATATTATAGTATTTTTTAAAAATACTAAATAAATAGTTAGTAATAAAATTAAGGGATAATTAATAATTCCTATAAATAAAAGTCAAATAAAGGGAAATAAAATAAAATAATTCAATATATGTTATAAAATATTAAAAAAATATTTATAAGCCTTTATTAATCAAAAAGAAAAAATTTGGGATAAATTCAACTAATGCATTACATTACTTGCATAATCATTTTGCTTCTTTAAATATTGTCCTTACCGGGCAATAATGATGTTTTTGTAGAACTAGAAGCTCAAGGTCCAGTGCAAGCATCAGACTTCACTACCTTGCCATCACAAGGCAAGTTCATCACTTGATCATATCCTTTGAAGAGTCTTTATCAAAGTATTTGCAAATTGTGTGTTATCATATATGCTATAAAAGAAAGAAAATATTATTTTCCCAAATAAAGAAATTATAAATATCATCCTAAGTGGTGATATAATGGAGCAATAGAACTTAGAGTTTTAATTGCAACAATGATGATCAAATAGGAACTTAATAACCCCTGACATCAGTGATTCTAGCGCCGTATATTACGCGTTAGCCATGAGATTTGGAATGGGACAGAGAATTCAGCTGTATCTTCTTCCTCTCGCATGAAGCCGGATGTGCAGGTCGTGGCTGTTATCCTCGTAGCGTGCATATTAATTGGTAATTCGTAGAGGATATGCAGCATATGGGTGGGAACCCTCAACGTCCCACGATAGTTCTGGCATCTAACGGTTTGTACAAACCATTGTCGTAATTCATTATGTGGGCATGGTGTACACCAAGGAGGCATGCAGGGTCATGAAGGGGGAAATGATTGGCTTGGACCAACTACTGGGCCCCACATCATGGAATTGTGGACGGGAAAGTACGCCTGGTTGTGCAACAAGGAGTTGATCTCTCATGGGTAAAGTAAACGCACCTCTCCAGAGTGTAAGAACTGTAACTTGTTACTCCCTGTTCCGGGAAGGAGCTACGAACGCAGCAGGAAAGGAACTCCATGAAAGTTCTAATAAACCTGTGAAGGCTGATTGTCATAGTTTTTCAGAATAAAATCAATCTTTGAAGAAAGATTTACAAAAACTGCATAGTGCCAAGGATTTATAATCCAAGGTGGTAGATAGAGCATCAAACTTCCCACCTTGCATATAATGAACTTGTTGGGTAACGTATTACTCATTCTTTCCTTTGATCCCTTGCTTAGACTCTGAGGATTCCGAAGACGTGCCAATGTATGCAGTTGAATGCCAGGAAGACGTGTTCTACGAGGAACCTGACCTATCCGGAGGAGTTGAAGGCGTGGACTACGAGATCCGTTACGGTGTCGATGAGAACGAGTCCACTTAAGAGTCTAGTTAGTAGTAACCAACGGAGCCGAACAACATGAACTCTATAAAATAAGTTGTTGAGCCCCACTCCTAGTCGGAGTTGTTACTTTTAAATTTCCGCTGAACATCTTATATTTTGGTTTGTAAGTTGGATCTTTGGGAAGTCTTGAACTTCCGGTATTGTAATAATAATAATGTGTGTACCTTTGTAATATGGACCCGCAATGTTTCCGTTGTACCACTCTGAGGGATGTGATATTTACGGAACGGTGTTCTGTGGATGTCATGTCAACGACTATAGTGTACTACACATGCAGTGGTATGCTGGGTCACCGCAATACGTTTCCAACATATCAACATCCTCAAGCTTAACTCATGCTCGTCCTCGAGTAGGTAAGTGATAAAAAGAATAATTTTTGAGGTGACATGCACCCTCACAATAAAGATCCAACCATTTGCAAAAATTGAAAGCTGGGATCAAAGAACTCTAAACATGTGCATGAAAGAATGGAGTTCTAACAGTAGGACATAGTAACTATGCATGCAACATGGCAAGCTACAAAAAAAGATCATGAATAACATGCATTGAAAAACATTTGTTTGTTTCACATACAGAAAACATAGCATAGTGGTAATCAGCTTGTCCCTCATAGAGTAGCAATATAATGCATAGGACACCTTCAAAGTTCACAAGGGTGACTAGAAACAAATAGCACAAGAACTAGTAATAACACAATATGCATCAACTAATAAGATTTGGAACACTGCACACAGAATGACAACTATGCTCTCTCAATGGTGCCTAAAGGTAGAAGGTGGAGAATCAATAATGGTGGAAGAAAAGCCTTTTTTTATAAAGGAAGTAGGGATTACAAGTTTCAAAAAGAGCTTCCAAAAATTATGGTACTTGTTAGCTTTCAGCCCTCATTGCCCCTATCTTAAGCATCTTGAAGTGGTTAAGGTTAAAGTGGCAAAGCTGGAGTATATGCTTGAAAAAGTATAAGTTGGAAATCTCAAGTCCCTTGAATATGAGGGCTACACCTCATGGATACTCAACTTAGGGCCCAGGCAAGTTCTTGTCACTGTAAGTATTTGCATATCATTGAGAACCGCCAACGGGGTACCCCTTGCACATGGTACATGAGCTTTCTCATAACCAAAATGACAAGGCAAGCAGACAATGAGAATCTCAACAATCTTTTTATTTACCATATGCATAGCTTGTTATTGAGGATGCTTCATAGATAGCTCACTATGGTGATGCTGCAAGTTTCCACCATGATTAGGCATGGCTTAGGCTAGCGGCCCAGGCGTTTCTCTAACACAGAATACAAACTCCATGGACTTACAAGTTCCCACTTCATTTCACACCGGTAACATCCATAGACAAAACAACATGATATCAATGGAGTACAAAGAGTACAAGTGCAATGTTGAAAACGTTCCCTGTTACAGCACAGTTCTGATAATCCCAAATTATAAATGCAAGCATATACAACAAAGTTGCCTCAATGGTTCAAGTTTATTAGGGGCAAAGAATAAATTGTGCCATCAAGTTCGTGAGGGCTTTAATCACTAAGTTTTCACATAACAGAATAGTTTTAAATTGGGAGATAGTTGAAAACAAGAATATACTTGGAATGGTGTAACACCCCATGCATAGGAGTTTATAGTGGACACTTTGTAAAAACTTGGTTTCTTGGGAGTTGGAAGCATGAGTAGAACTTACTCATACAAGTGGAGGCTAGCAAAAGACTGGGAGCAACCAACAAAGAGAGCAATAATGACCATAATTATGCAATGCAACAAAGCAAACTAATCAAAGCAAAGAGTTGTACTACAAGTCAAGGACTAAATGATCATAGAGGCTAATGGTGACTTGTCATAGTCATAACAAGGTGTAAGCATGTGCCAAATCAACCCAAGCAAAATATCAAAGGAGAATACCACAATACTATGATTTTGCATGCTAAAACAACGCATAATTTCTTCAAGGCACACTAAGCAATCCCAATTGTTTGGAACAAGACATGCTACAGCAATAATCACTAAGCATAATGCTAAAACAACACCTATCATGTAATGCTAAAGTCTAAGTCATAGTTAATGCAAACTCCTCTTGCACTTCAAGCAAGAACTTACTACTGCTTTCCAAACACCAAGCAACCTTATTTGCAAAAGAACACAGCGAGAACGGGGGGTCCAAACTACTAAAGCAAACTAAACAAACTAAGCAAAGCAAACGAAAACTAAGACGCTCCAAGAACAACACAACTGTGCATGAAACAATAAAAGTGAAGTGTCTAGACAGACCTGAGCTTTTTATTGATGAAGAAGGGGATGCCTTGGGCATCCCCAAGCTTTAACGCTTGTGCCTCTTGGATATTTCTTGGGGTGACACCATGGTGGCATCCCCAAGCTTGAGCTTTTGTCCATTCTTCATCTCATTACATCATTCTCTCTCTACCCTGAAATTTTTCCTTGATACAAAACTTCACACAATCTTCATTAGCAACATTAGTGTATTCAACAGATATTAGACCACTGTCAAAGCTTTGGAACAGCAAGGCTTTTCAATAAAAACACAAGATACTGTAGTAACCCCTTTAAAGAAACTCAATTTACCTGAAGAGAGCTCAAAAAGGAATCAATAAGAAGCAAATGCAAATAATGACAGAAATCTGTCAAAACAGACCAGCAGGTAGAAACAATTTTTTTCGAACAGCTTATGTTGCTCAAATAAAAAAGTGTTATACTAACGAAAGTTATCTAACATACTGGGGGATTTATTCATAAATTTTGAGCTCAATCCGAGTTACATAGCATCCTCACGAATATTTTTGGTGGAGGACAGAAATCTGTTTCGGGACAGCAACTCTCCAAATCTTACTTCCCTCTTATTAGAGGTAATTCTTGGCACAAAAAGCAAATAAAAAAGGATAAGGAGAGGTCATTACTGAATTAATAACTTCCAAGACTCAAGGAAACTCTTGGGTTATCTCCCAACAAGTACATAGTAACAAGAATGGGAAAACAAAACAAGTGCAACTTCAAGATTTTCAACATAAAGAGGGGAAACTTAATATTGTTGAGATACATAAGACCATGTTTCCCTATCTCATAATAACTTTCAGTAGCATCATGAATAAACTCAACAATATAACTATCATATAAAGCAGGCTTTTCATGATCTATAAACACATAATTTCTATCAAGCTCAAAAATAGTGGGACTAAAACCTTCATAGGTTTTACCCAAAGTAGATATTTCGAAAGGATCCACAAGAACATAACATTCATCCTCCTTTGGTAAGTATGGGGGAAAATCAAATAATGTAAGAGGTAAAGATTCACTCTCATTAGAAGTTAGGCAGCATTCTTCCTCCTCTTAACCATGACTCTCCTGCTCTTTTTTATCTAATGAGCTTTCAGTTTCAGCAATTTCTTCTTCCATAGGTTCCTGCAAGGCATTAGTTTCTTCCATTTGTGGAAAGCACCTATTAAAATATTCAAGAATATAGCCATTTTCATCCTTGTAATTATCAAAGCAAAATTTAAGTATCTCATAAACCTCATATTCATAAGGTGCATCATCAGTATTTTCAAGCAAACTGGCAAGTTCAAATGCACCCTTGAAAGCAATAAATTCTTCAATTTGTTCCACATCATAAAAGTCATAATATCCTTTAACATAAGAGGATATGGTAACATTATCATTATACTCACATTGAAAAGGGAGGTGTTTATACCTCCTACAGCAACAAGCTTCATCAAAGCAATAAGTAACATTATAAGCAGAGCACACCTCTCTAGCAATAGTATTCAATTATCAATTTGTTCCCATAGGTGTTTTCCTTTTTGTGACAAACGGTGTTCCTTATAATAATACTTTCCTTCTTCCGTGAACCCACCTTGCCAATAAGAACTAGTTTCAAAGAAACCATCCATTGATAGAAAGCATAACAAAGCAAGGCAATGATAGACCAGCAACTAGAGTGGGAACTAATTTTTTGTGTTTTTGAATAAGGCAAGCAAACAAAGATAGACTAATTTTTGGGTTTTTTTTAAAAGAGGCAAACAAAACCAAGCAAAAGAAACAAAGCAAACTAAAAACAAAGTAGAGAGAAAGGAAGTGAAGGACTCCCCTTGTGAAGACGTCCTTAGCCTCCCCGGCAACGGCGCCAGAAAACTTGATGCAGTGCTGATTGACGGGAGGAAGAGGTTGAAGTAGATTCCTCCGACAACGGCGCCAGAAAACTTGATGATGCGCCTGTGTAGAGCACTTCGTTGGGAACCCCAAGAGCAAGGTGTGAAGCAGCAAGTAGCAAGTCTTCTCTCAGTAGAGACCAAGGTTATCGAACCAGAAGGAGGAAGGAAACGTCACACGGGTGTTAGAAGCAACATGGAGACCTACACAACACAAACTCAAGACATTGCCCCAACGAATCAGTGAGGTTGTCAAGCTCACCAGTTTGCTGTAACAAAGGATTAAACGTATGGTGTGGAAGGTAATGGTTTGCCGCAAGTAAACAGTAACAATGGAAGATGTATAAATGGTAAAGATTGGACCGGGGCCCATAGTTCACTAGAGGTGCTCTCCTTAGATAAACAACATGGCATGAAGGGTAAACAAATTACAGCGAGGCAATTGATAGGTACTGAGCAAGGCATAACAATGCAATTACTAGCCAGAAAGATCATATGAGGTTGATTGGGCAATACAACAATATACATAGACCATCATCCAACTGCATCTATGACTAGAAGTCCACCTTCAGGTTATCATCTGAACCCCCTCTAGTATTAAGTTGCAAGCAACAGACAACTGCTTTAAGCAAAGTGCATAAGGTAAACAGTCCACATGTTTCATGAACAAGAGACCGTTGTTTTCTCCCTAGTAGCAACATCACATCTACAACCGAAGAGATTATTGTCACTTCCCTTGGAAACTAGAGGCATGAACCCACTATCGAGCATAAATATCCCCTCTTGGAGTCACTAGAAACTACTTGGCCAAGATAACCACTAGCAACGGAGAGCATGCAAGATCACAAACAACACAAATATGATAGAATCATAAAGATAAAACCATTAATCAAACTAACATAATAATCTCAATATCCATCGGATCCCCGCAAACACAACATGCATGATTACAAATAGATTAGATCTTGATCATGAACGGAGCTCACAAGATCTATACATGAAAGCACAAATGAGGAGATACAACCATCTAGCTACTATATGGACCATAGTCCAAGGTGGAACTACTCACGAATCATACCGGGGAGAAGGCCTCCGGGATGATCTCCCCTCAGGCAGGGTGCCGGGAAGAGCTTCAGATCCCCCCGATCTAGGGACGATGGTGGCGACGGCTACAGACGGTTTCGTGGATTTCTGATCGGGTACTCAGGCTTTCTGCATCGGGGGCTTCTTATAGGCGAAGGGGGAGACTGAGGCAGCAGCCAGGGCAGCCAAACCCTAGCCAGGCGCGGGCTAGGGCCCACCCGCGCTTGGGGGGGATCTGGCCCCTCTGGCCGGCCCCTCGAGCTCTCCTCTGGACTTCTTGTTCCCCACGGAAAGTTATTGACTTTGTCCTTCGTCCCGTACAATTCCGAGAATATTTCTTTACTAACTTTTCTAAAACCAAAAACAGCAGGAAACAGGCATCTGACACCGTTGCAACTTGCTAATAGGTTAGTACCAGAAAACATGTAAAAATCACCTCAAAATATAGACAAGTAAAGCAAAGTAGATACTAAACAAGCATGTAGCATAAAAAATTATAGATACGTTTCCAACGTATCAGCCACCATTACCTTCCATACCATACGTTTAATCCTTTGTTTTTAGTAAACCGGTGAGATTGACAACCTCACTGTTCGTTGGGGCAAAGTCTTGAGTTTGTGTTGTGCAGGTTTTGAAGTTCCTAGCAACACCTTTGAGTCGTTTCATTCCTCCTACTGGTTCGATAACCTTGGTTTCATATTGAGAGAAGTCTTACTGATGTGCTCATCATACCTTCCTCTTGGGGTTTCCCAACGAAGCTCTACAGTGATCTGAGCCGTTGCAAGCCTTCAGGGTCAGGGAGGAGACCGGTCGGCAACCCGCTGAGCGGGCTGGAGGCTGAGGAGGTGGTGAGAGAGGCGGAGGCGGCCATCGAGGACCGTGACGAGCGAGAAGCGCAACAATCGCTGGCGGCCGAGGAGACCGCCTGGCTTGTCGCCGAAGCCATGATGGAGGGGGAGCGGGAGCGGGAGCGGCAGGACGCGCAAGAGACGGCGGAGGTCGTGGCCTTGGGCAGCGTCTTGTCCAAGGCCGTCGCCGAACGGTGCGAGCTGGCGGAGGCGATCAAGCGGGAGGTGGTGGCGGAGGCCGCGGCCTTGGCCAAGAACGTTGCCGCCCAACGGAAGGACCTAGAGAATGTGCGTGCGGTGATGCGGCGGCGGGAGGGGGGGGGTGCTATAGGACGCGGCCACCTTGCGTGTTGCGGTGGTGGCGGCGGCCCAACGAGAGGTGCTCCTGGCCGTGGCCAACCGGGAGGCGTGAGCGGCGCGCAACAGCGGCCAAGATGAGGGAGGTGGAGACCCTGTCGCGCCACCGCCGGATGCAGGCAACAAAGGCCAAGACCGCTGCCTTGGCGGCCCGGCGGGCGTAGGCGGCCAAGGGCGAAACCTCCGGCCAGGAAGTGGCCTTCGGCGGCCAGAACAGGGTCAATGCTTAGTTAGATTATTTGGTTAGTTTAATTAATGGCACTAATTTGTATGTATGACGCGCGGGCTCGTAAAACGTATACAAGAACAACCAGTTAATTAGAGTTTTTGTGTTTATTGTGTGCACTCAGCTATGGACGTGGGCGGTTTGAGCCCCGCAAAGG
This sequence comes from Avena atlantica, assembly GCA_910589765.1. Lineage (NCBI taxonomy): Eukaryota > Viridiplantae > Streptophyta > Magnoliopsida > Poales > Poaceae > Avena > Avena atlantica. The sequence goes on along the minus strand of OU342738.1, from coordinate 338,293,315 downwards.
AGCCGTAGATTTTGGCCTAGTTTGCACCGAATCGAATTCGGCCACGTTGTCGAATCTATTTGTGTGAGGCCATTGAGCCCTGGGCTCGGTACGGGACGGCGAGATCCGTCTGGGGCTGTTGGTATGGCCTTAGGTTAGGTTCAGAGTTGCTGCTGTCTGATACAGTCGCACGATCTGCCGCCGTCTTAGTCTAGCGAGGTACCCAGTGATAACTAGTGCGACGTGACTTGTGTAAGACTCAGGAGAATAGACTGAACAGTAGTGTACTTCACCGGTCACCACCACACATCTCCTAACTCGCATCTCATCTCAAAGCATGCATCCGGCAGACAGTAGAATTCTCTGTTTGCACCCTAGTAACTACATTTCCTACTGGTACGCTCCGTACCTGATGCAAAATCCAAAGTTGCAAAGGAGAGTCGGCACAACTGTAGTCGGCAGAAGTGATACATGACCTGACAAATCTTGAAACAGAGAACAAAAACGACTAAGACAGGTGAGCTTAGTAGCATGCAGCAGCTACTCCTGATACAATACAACTTGTAGATATCGGCCACTTTTGCGCATTTTGTCAATGCAAAATACTCCCCCCGTTTCGGTTTACAAGTCCTGCACGTATTTCTATGTTGTCAAATTAAGCAACTTAGTATGATGTATATATTACAAAAAATATATCACCGGAAACTTTAGACTTTGTATTTTTCAATGATATAATTTTTATATTATATAATTCAAATTATATAGGTCAAATTGATAACCTAAATATACGCGTAGGACTTGTAAACCGAAACTAAGGAAGTACACAAGGCATCCATGCTTTACCCGACACGCTGGTTCAGATCTAACAGTGGGAGGTGGATGAAGACTACCACCATCGCCACAAGTTTCACCTACAGAAAACCCCACCACTTCAAGTTTAAGCGTTAACAAAGCTTCGCATTTCCCATGCAGGCTCTGCTCCATGGAAAATATGTGCGGTGGTGTGTATATGTGTCGCGCGTCTTCCTTCTGCTGATTGGAGAAGAAACAATGTTTTTTTTCTCTAAGAAAAAGGTGAAGAGAAAAGAGAGAGAACGGATGGTGCATATAGGCTGCAGCAGGGGGCGAGACCTGTCACTTCAGTCGCCGGCGATGAGCTTTCCACTGGTCTTTTTCATGACGCGTGCATCGCCGATCGAGCTACTGCCCAGCAACCGGGAGATAGCGAAACGAAGCAGAGGTGTTGCTTCCCTAACGAACAGGCGTACGTCATGCCGGCAGCCCAAGTATATATTTGCTCACCTTTTTATTTCCTTTCTTTAGACCCAGCGATTGTACGTATTCGCGTGCTAATGCCTGTCACGTGCACTGTTCAAACTGTGATACGATTACGCGCATTTGGAGATTGATTAATTATATTAAGTAAGGAAGCAACGCGGATATGTTATGTTGTACTCCCTTTGTTTAGAAATATAAGATATTCTAATTTTGTAAAACAAATGTATCTAGTGTCTTATAGATTCACTCCAAGTCTATACACAAAGGTGATCTAGATATATTGATTTTATAGAGCTAAAACATTTTATATTTTAGTCGGAGTGAGTACTAGTGTGTTGGTCAACTTCGTGGAGTGTTCACCGTGTTTGTTAAGGAGCAGGACCGGATCCTCCCTTTTCTCATCCAGCAGTATAATATGTTTCTCGTGTCACTTTATATGATAGGCCTCCAATCCTTTGCTTGGAATACAGAGAAATACAGGAATTAGGTAACGCTGATTGTAACACCGATCGATGAGAGCTAACTGAAATTTTCCTAGTACTTCCTCCGTTTTAAAATATAAAATATTTTAGATTTATGATAAAATTATCTAAACTTATTTTAATGTGTAAATTTACTCTATATGCACAAATTTATGGATAGTGGTTCAGACTTGCTGCAATCGTTGCAAGCTGAACCACTCATCAGCCATACTTTGATACTCACATGCGGCATACGACCATTACAAATGGATTAGATCTCTGGTTGTCCCCCAATTAATCCTGACACCGACAAAACAAAAGCCTGTCAAATAATTGAACCGTTCTCGGTGTCAATTAAATCTGAATATGCACACACGACTAGGACCTACTCCCGCACACACACGAGCTCATCATCAACACAAAAGCGAGCGAGGAGACATCGCGCTCCGGAGCAAGATCGCCATCGCGAGCAAACAACCACATCATGTCAAATTGTCATCGCAACCACCGGGAAAAGACTTATCCGACGCAACGGAAACGGCTCCGGTTCAGAGCGCCGGACGATCCCGGCGTTCTCATGCAACAGCTTCAATTGCTGGAATTTCACGTTTTTATTACTTGGTCTAGTGAACGCTCCATGGGGGAGATCGATCTTGGTCAGGATATGCAGTTTATTTGGTTGCTTATTTTTTTGTTTTCCCATTTTAAGATCCCATATGACCATTTTGTTTGATTTTCTAGATTAGGCTTGACTGTTGCGAATTTGCATGTTTGGGAGCCCACATCTAGCGTGATATGATTATCTCGCACGACAAAATGGTGAGCTTACCAACTCATCAGGGTTTAACAGCTTACATGATCGTTCACATGATTCAGAGCAACTGGTAGTAGACAATCCACATGATCAGGCCGATAATAATGATGTGTTTGATCATACTTGCATCTCCTATAGATGGAAATTGCTCATGTCGACGAACTTGTTGATGAACTAATGGAGGTGGAGTAAAATTGATGTTCACATCCTGCGACGACTGTGCCTTATGTGGACGCTCTATTAAGAACTCAGAGTAGGATTGTTGTGTCTACTCTAGAGTCTTAAACCCCTTATAGAGGTTGTGTTGGTAACCTGTCACTTGTTGGCTGCACTCCTCCGATGTCTTATAGATTCCCAACTACTTGCCATAGTATATCACATACCAGTTATATTTCTACGAGACATAACACATATAAAGATCACAACTAAAGCAGCCAGATCAAGTGCACACACAACACAGGACAATAAGCATAAACTAGTTAAGCATGTATGATCATACAGACACAGGCATCAGCAGTTCCAACCTACCAAGTTAGTGTGATCCAACTGATCACCACCAACATCTATGGTGTCATTCTACCACCACATTAAAAGTGGTGCAATCCTACCACCGCATAAGTTCTCCAGCATGTGAGAGGTTAGTATATACCACCTCATAATAAACATGCATAAGTTTTCATCAAGTCCCTAGCTACTTCAAAATATACAACTTGTCCTTCATCATGCACGCACTACCGCCACCATCTCCATGATCAGGGAGTAAGCACTGCACGTAGTAGTGCTTGGCCAGGAAGGTCTTGAACCGGTGATCCATGCGGTCCTCCGCCATCTAAACAAAGTCGTTGCACATAGCCATGTTGTCGAAGAGGTGGCTGAGCGCCACCATCAGAGCCTCGGGTCTATACCCTTTGGCGGCCATGACGGTGTCATACAGAGCTGGGTTCATGTTAGGAGGTGAAGGAGTGGTGATGGCGGTCGCCACCGCTTTCACGGCGTCGGTCATGTAGGTGATGGCGATGGCGTTCTCCTCTCCCAGCATCGACCTCTTCCTCTTCTTGCAAGGATCGAAGCCAGCATCAACGTAGGCATTTGTGCTGCCGCCTTGACCAACGCCGGTAGCAAGAGAACCTGCGGTGGCATCGGTATCGGCGTCGTCATCAATCACCACTGTCTCCGACTCCTGGGTCTGCATGTATTCAGGACTTTGGCTCGCCAAGAGGCTCACTGGATCCCATTGCAAACCTGCCAGTGGCAAGGTCGAAGGAGAAGATGGCCTCTATCTCCCTATAGTTGGCGACAGGCTTGTTCAGATACTCGGCATCATCGGGGTGATCCAGAGACATGGAATTGTAGGTAGGTTAGCGAGGTTACGCAAGGGAATCGTATGGATGTAACTGAAATTACTTAATACCGAGAAGTGTCCCCTGTAGTGGGCGTCCTCCAGATGATGGATCCACCTAGTCCTCGACTTACGCAGATGGTTGTACACCTGCTGGGAGGAAATCTCGATGTCACAAAACTCAAACACCTTGCGGGCAACAGTATTGAGGTGCACCTCTTTGAACCCTTTCTCTGTCCTAACGCCGCTCTTGATGATGTCGCACATCTGGTTGAGCACGAACGCCCAGAGGAACGGTTCCCACTTCATGGTGCCCTTCACCCCTTTGCCCTCCTGGCATGTGTTGTGGCTTTGCATGCCTTGATGCCTGTAGCACCCCGGGTAAAACAAGTACTAGAAGAACCGCATGTGTTTTACTTCATCATCATGACATCATCAACATGCATACATGTAAAACCATATATTGTTTTCTACTTTATATTTTCTCTTTACATTCAAATTGTATCTCTTACTACTTAAATCATGTAAAGATGTTTTATAAAATGATTTTAAACAAAAGAACATAAAACAGAAAATATTTTAAATATAAAAAAATACTACCTAGACCTAAACCGGTCAGGCCCAAAGGCCCAACAGGTGAAACCCTAATCTACCAAACCTACCTAGCCAAACCCTAGGATCCCACCAAATCCCTACTCCCACCGCCCCGCCGCCACCCCTGGCTCCACACGCACACGCCTGACCCCACCTGTGCCCCACCCCGTCCCGCTACCGACAACCTTCGACGCATCGCCCTGGCCCTCTCGATCCCCTCGCTCCTCCTCCGTTCTGGAGCACCGCCGCCACTGTCCTCTCTGCACCAAACCCTGGTGCCACCCTCCCTCTCGCTCTCCCTGCCGCTAGATGTCGCCCTCTCCCCGACGCCTCTCTAGCCGCGCGTCACCTCCCTCTGTCGGGTTCGCGGCCACCGCTCCCTTGCCAGTCGCCGCGTCGACCCCCTGCGCCGCCCCAGCTCCACCAAGCGCCTCCCCGAGCAGAGCACGGCTCCATCCGCCATCCTCGCGCCCGTCCCGTCCCAGCTCACCGGAGGCCGCCTCCACCGTCGCTCCTGGCCGCCTCCCCGAGCAAGATCGCGTCGCCTTCGGCCGATGCTCCTCTGTCGAGTGCGCCTGTCGGAGCCGTTGTGGCCTTTGTCGCCTCCGGCCGCACTCGTCCCCAACCTCGATGGCCGACATGCCGCCTCTGCGACCCCTTCCTGCCGCGTCCCCGCCACCACCTTGTTCGTTGCCGGCCCGGACCCCAGTGTTCCTCTTCCCGGCCACACGTCTCCTGGTTTTTGCCGCCTCCCGAGCTCCTCATATCGGCTTGTTGCAGCGAGCTCGGCCACCTGTGCGCGTGCATCCTCCCTGTGGTAGTCACCAAGATACCTCACTACTAGTGTTGTTAAGAGGGTATGTCTGGTGGTGGCGTTTAGGTGCTGAGTTGTTGGGTGTGGAGACAACAAGACCGCCAAGATCTTCCGTCGACCGACATTGAATTGAACCGAATAGGGCGCCACTTGAAGACCATCGAGGTTTGAAGATGAACCGAGGAAATTCTGGGAAGATCGACAAGGACTACTTCATGGAACCCGGACTCCTGGAACACCAAGACCTACCTCATGGATCCGATGTCCGAAGACCCCAATTCCGAAGACCGATCTCGTTGAGACCCGAACCCCATCGAACCCCCAAGATCTTTGATCCGGCATGTGTGAACCCTATCCAAGACCCATATTTTTATAATATGTTATTATGACTTGTTGCATATAAATTGTTCATGATCGCATACATATTTATTTGTATGGGGATATTTTGTCGACTCATCTAATAATTAAATATGGAGGCCATGTGCGGTCGAATCTAGTCTAATATTGGCCCCATCTAAATTTGTGTAGCGAACCGGTGATATATTTTGCCATGTTAAGACAACATTTAAACTGCGGGGTATATAAACAACATGAAACCTCTAAGTAATTGTCGGAACCCCGGTTTCGCTTAATATTGCCTAATTGCATCGCACCTTTGCCATGTCATGCATCATGCCCGATCTTCTGCCGTGGTATTAAATAGTGCATCCGGTGTTTATTCTAGTGTTTTGTTTCTTCGTCGATAAGACCGTTGAGTTGATGTGAGCTTCGCCCCGACCTTTGGATGAACCTTCGACAATGTTTTCAGGCGAGCATTCTCCCCCTGTCTACCTATTTTACATTTCTAGTCTTTATTTTCTCCTTTTGATCTATTGCTACTTGTGTTGCGATGCTCTAGTTTTCGTACCCGTGATATCCCTTGCAGCCTCTATATTGCCTTGGACACCTCCTATTTCCCGTTGATTGATACACAGTTGGCCTTGCGTGTCGTAGTCGCTTGCTCAAGTGTTGTTGCGTGTCGTCAAGTACCACAGTTGTTGGAAGACTGTCATATGCTTTAAGTTGGAGATGATCATGGTTTTAATTACTGTTTAATAACTAAAATTGAAAGTAGGTAAATAATGCAGAGGCACCGGTGGGTAATAGACAATATTTGGTTTTTATCCGCTCACTGGTGTCCCGTAGGACCCCGAGTTCTTGACACCTGTTTCGAGACCGAGCGCGCTAACCACAGGTGGGGTGTGTGGGCACCCCCATCGATTAGTACCTGATTTCAAAGTACTGTACCGAGGGCCACAAAGTAGTTTGGGGCTTTATTACTATCATGTACTTATGCCATGTTTTACTGCTTTATTTACGATTGCGCGTGGAGCGCCTGTACTGTTTTGGAACCAACATGGAATGTTTTCGCGGTATCGACAAGCCCAGTCACACTTTCGGGTTCCCAGTCGTTTACAGCCATTGTCACAAACCTCTGGGTCCGTCTCGGAGCCGGCCGACTTCGTTGCGGGTAGCTTAGTGGGGTGGCCCCCATGTGCTTGCTTTGGGTCTGGGAAACGTCATGTCCGAAACCCCGTCGACATACCATTGGGTGTATGTTTTGTGATCTTGTACCTACCTGATCTGACAACAAGGGTGTAGGTGCGTGTGGAAACTTTGGTGCACCCCTGCAAGGTTAAATCTTTTCGAGAAGCCATGTCCGCGGTTATGGACGACTTGGAGCACAGTTCTCGATCATAGACAAATATAACTAAAGTTTACTGTTATAATTTGACTTGTATCCAATATGACTAGTAATCAACTTCACTACAACCGAATGGCTAAATAAAAGTACCAACCACTACTGGGTTTGGGATAGCTCATGCTAATTGTATCTGACTAGTAAGTGTCGCAACTACAATAGAATGGTTAACTAAAAGTGCCCACAGCTTATTATATCAGGATGACTATCTATACCTGACTAGTAATTGCTGCAACGATAACTGAATAAATAAAACTGCCAACTGTGTGAGTTCCTCGGTTGACTTCCTCGTTTGGTCTCGAGGGGGAAATACCATAATGGGTATGTTTAGTGGTAGTATCAGGTTGGTTTTGAATAGGTCTTTCTTATCCCTCTCTTATAGCCGATAGTTATATCGAGTCTCTATAGATTGTTTAGTGCATGCTGCGCTGCCGCTTCAGTACACCATACCTATGTAGGCGAGGACCGCCGAATTCTAGTCTCGCCGTGTACTGGCCTCAGTACTGACCGCTCTCTTTTCCTTTGCCCTTTGCCCTTTGTACTGGCCTTAGTATCGTTTTAAAGGTGATTTGGATCTTTGTATTGTATATCTGTATTCTTGACTCTTTGAGTCGTTGTTGTATATATCTGTTCTGTGGGTTCCATCATGGACTATTGTGTAATGATATTACTTCGTTTTCCACCCGCACGAAAGTGCCTGAGGCCAGTACTGAGATAAAGGGGTGCCGGCAAAGGGCAAAGGAAAAGAGAGCGGTCAGTACTGAGGCCAGTACACGGCGAGACTAGAATTCGGCGGTCCTCGCCTATATAAGTATGGTGGACTGAAGCGGCAGCGCAACATGCGCTAAACAATCTATAGAGACTCGATATAACTATCGGCTATCAGAGAGGGATAAGAAAGACTTATTCGAAACCAACCTGATACTACCACCAAACATACCCATCCTGGTATTTCCCCCTCGAGACCAAACGAGGAAGTCAACCGAGGAACTCACACAGTTGGCAGTTTTTTTTATTCAGTTATCGTTGCAGCAATTACTAGTCAGGTATAGATAGTCATCCTGATATAATAAGCAGTGGGCACTTCTAGTTAACCATTCCATTGTAGTTGCGACACTTACTAGTCAGATACAATTAGCATGAGATATCCTAAACCCAGCAGTGGTTGGTACTTTTATTTAGCCATTCGGTTGTAGTGAAGCTGATTAATAGTCATATCGGATACAAGTCAAATTATAACAGTAAACTTTAGTTATAGTTGTCTATGATCGAGAACTGTGCTCCAAGTCGTCCATAACCGCGGACACGGCTTCTCGAAAAGATTTAACCCTGCAGGAGTGCACCAAAGTTTTCACACGCACCTATACCCTTGTTGTCATATCAGGTAGGTACAAGATCACAAAACATACACCCAATGGTATGTCGACGGAGTTTCGGACACGACGTTTCCCAGACCCAAAGCAAGCACATGGGGGCCACCCCACTATGCTACCCGCAACGAAGTCGACCGGCTCCGAGACGGACCCAGAGGTTTGTGACAATAGCTGAAACGACTGGGAACCCGAAAGTGTGATTGGGCTTGTCGATACCGCGAAAACATTCCACGTTGGTTCCAAAACAGTTCAGGCGCTCCACGCGCAATCGTAAATAAAGCAGTAAAGCATGGCATAAGTATAGGATAGTAATAAACCCCCAAACTACTTTGTGGCCCCCGGTACAGTACTTTGAAATCAGGTACTAATTGATGGGGGTGCCCACACACCCCACCTGTGGTTAGCTCGCTCGGTCTCGGAACAGGTGTCCAGAACTTGGGGTCCTACGGGACACCAGGGAGCGGATAAAAACCAAATATTGTCTATTACCCACCGGTGCCTCTGCATTATTTACCTACTTTCAATTTTAGTTATTAAATAGTAATTAAAACCATGATCATCTCCAACTTAAAGCATATGACAGTCTTCCAACAACTATGGTACTTGACGACACGCAACAGCACTTGAGCAAGCGACTACGACACGCAAGGCCGACTGTCTATCAATCAACGGGAAATAGGAGGTGTCCAAGGAAATATAGAGGCTGCAAGGGATATCACGGGTACGAAAACTAGAGCATCGCAACACAGGTAGCAATAGATCAAAAGGAGGAAATAAAGACTAGAGATGTAAAATAGGTAGAAAGGGGGAGAATGCTCGCCTGAAAACATTGCCGAAGGTTCATCCAAAGGTCGGGGCGAAGCTCACATCAACTCAACGGCCTTATCCGCGAAGAAGCAAAACACTAGAATAAACACCGGATGCACTATTTAATACCACGGCAGAAGATCGGGCATGATGCATGTATGATGCATGACATGGTAAAGGTGCGATGCAATTAGGCAATATTAAGCGAAACCGGGGTTCCGACAATTACTTAGAGGTTTCATGTTGTTTATATACCCCACAATTTAAATGTTGTCTTAACATGGCAAAATATATCACCGGTTCGCTCCACAAATTTAGATGGGACCAATATTAGACTAGATTCGCCCGCATATGGCCTACATATTTAATTATTAGATGAGTCGACAAAATATCCCCATACAAATAAATATGTATGCGATCATGAACAATTTATATGCAACAAGTCATAATAACATATTATAAAAATATGGGTCTTGGATAGGGTTCACACATGTCGGATCGAAGATCTTGGGGGTTCGATGGGGTTCGGGTCTCAATGAGATCGGTCTTTGGAATTGGGGTCTTCGGACATCGGATCCATGAGGTAGGTCTTGGTGTTCCAGGAGTCCGGGTTCCATGAAGTAGTCCTTGTCGATCTTCCCAGAATTTCCTCGGGTTCATCTTCAAACCTCGATGGTCTTCGAGTGGCGCCCTATTCGGTTCAACTCAACGTCGGTCGACGGAAGATCTTGGCGGTCTTGTTGTCTCCACACCCAACAACTCAGCACCTAAACGCCACCACCAGACATACCCTCTTAACAACACTAGTAGTGAGGTATCTTGGTGACTACCACAAGGAGGATGCACGCGCACAGGTGGCCGAGCTCGGTGCAACAAGCCGGCATGAGGAGCTCGGGAGGCGGCAAAAACCAGGAGACGCGTGGCCGGGAAGAGGAACAGTGGGGTCCGGGCCGGCAACGAACAAGGTGGTGGCGGGGACGCGGTAGGAGGGGGTCGCAGAGGCGGCATGGCGGCCAGCGAGGTTGGGGACGAGTGCGGCCGGATGCGACAGAGGCCACAGCGGCTCCGACAGGCGCACGCGGCAGAGGAGCATCGGCCGAAGGCGACGCGATCTTGGTCGGGGAGGCGGCCAGGAGCGACGGTGGAGGCGGCCTCCGGTGAGCTGGGACGGGGCGGGCGCGAGGATGGCGGCTGGAGCCGTGCTCTGCTCGGGGAGGCGCTCGGTGGAGCTGGGGCGGCGCAGGGGGTCGACGCGGCGACTGGCAAGGGAGCGGTGTCCGCGAACCCGACAGAGGGAGGTGACGCGCGGCTAGAGAGGCGGCGGGGAGAGGGCGACGTCCAGCGGCAGGGAGAGCGAGAGGAAGGGTGGCGCCAGGGTTAGGTGCAGAGAGGCCAGTGGCGGCGGCGCTCCAGAACGGAGGAGGAGTGAGGGGATCGAGAAGGCCAGGGCGATGCGTCGAAGGTTGTCGGTAGCGGGACGGGGTGGGGGCACAGGTGGGGTCAGGCGTGTGCCTGTGGAGCCAGGGGTGGCGACGGGGCGGTGGGAGTAGGGATTTGGTGGGATCCTAGGGTTTGGCTAGGTAGGTTTGGTAGATTAGGGTTTCACCTGTTGGGCCTTTGGGCCTGACCGGTTTAGGTCTAGGTAGTATTTTTTTATATATTTAAAATATTTTTTGTTTTATGTTCTTTTGTTTAAAATCATTTTATAAAACATCTTTACATGATTTAAGTAGTAAGAGATACAATTTGAATGTAAAGAGAAAATGTAAAGTAGAAAACAATATATGGTTTTACATGTATGCATGTTGATGATGTCATGATGATGCACAAAGTAAAACACATGCGGTTCTTCTAGTACTGGTTTTACCCGGGGTGCTACAATTCGACACCACTAACAATGGATCTCGCCCTCGAGATCCGTCTCATGGTACGGGGTAGAAGGCCGACGATCCGAATCTTCTCGCTTCGTGAAGATCCTCGCGACACCACTAGCAAGGGGTGTTGCTCACCCTCGTCAAGAGAGCACTCCGGATAAACAAAAACGAAGGTAGAGGCATCAAACAATAAGGCCACTTCTAACTTCGGCGAGCGGAGTAGAATTGCTTGATCCACCGATTCAATGCACAAGAGCGAATGTTAAGAGTAGTCGGATGGTGATCAGTCCATCGCGCACCCAAAGCATTACTCTGCACATGAATAGGAGAATTATGCAACCAACTCTCAGAATTCAGACTGAAGGTCTCATCAATCGAGATTCAGAAACAGAAGGATAAAGTAGGCTCTTCATCTGATCTGATGTAGATGGTCGTCGCGTTGAAAAACACCGGAAGACACAAAGAAAAAAAATTAGTGGATTTTCGGTTCACTAAAAGACACAGCAGAGGAATATTCCTCAGATAGCATGAAGACCGGATGTAGAAGCGTCGTTACCATAGGATGGAAGCGAAACCCTAAAGGTACGACAGAAACCCATCCACGAGAATTCCTGGACTCGAAGAAAAGGTAAGAAGGTAGATTCAAAACACGCAGAGGTAAGAGGGGAATAGCAGAGGGGTAAGGAGTAAAAGCGGAAGTAATCAGATCTATCTAACCAATTTTCCAAAATAGTTTTGACACTCTACATCGGCGTTAGCTAGGTTATCCTACAGGCTGGACCAGTGGGGTATCGTAACTGCTGATCTCTGATACCACTCTGTAACACCCTCGGAATCGGCCCAATGCAAGTCTTAGCGATTCCCGCCAAACCCGCATAGAAACGATTCAAAGGTGCCCACCAGGCACTTTCATGCGGGTGGAAAACGAAGTAATATCATTACACAATAGTCCACGATGGAACCCACAGAACAGATATATATATACAACACTGTAACACCCTCAGAATCGGACCTATGCAAGTTTTAGCGATACCCGCCAAACCCGCATAGAAACGATTCAAAGGTGTCCACCAGGCACTTTAGTGCGGGTGGAAAACGAAGTAATAACATTACACAACAGTCCTCGATGGGACCCACAGATCAGATATATATAACAGCGACTCAATGAGTCAAGAATACAGATATAATATACAAAGATCCAAATCGCCTTGAGAATGACACAGCGTCTGACTACGGACAAGATGCAAATGGGGCTAAGAGCCCTGAAGAATAACCAATGACGTCCATAACCCTGCCCAGGCCAAGCCGGAAGGGTAACCCTGCTAACGACGTCGATCTCAAACCTGCTCAAACAAAAGGGGTGCCGACAAAGGGCAAAGGAAAAAGAGGAGCGTCAGTACTGAGGCCAGTACACGGCGAGGCTAGAATTCGGCGGTCCTCGCCTACATAGGTATGGTGGACTGAGCGGCAGCGGCAGCATGCACTAAACAACCTATAGAGACTCGATACAACTGGCGGATATCAGAGGGGGATAAGAAAGACCTATTCAGAGATAACCTGATTCTACCAGCAAGCAAACCCATCCTGGCGTTTCCCCCTCGAGACCAAACGAGGAAGTCAACCGAGGAACTCACACAGTTGGCAGTTTTACTTATTCAGTTATCGTTGCGGCAATTACTAGTCAGGTTTAGATAATCGTCCTGATAAAATAAGCAGTGGGCCCTTTTAGTTAATCATTCCGTTGTAGTTGCAACAATTACTAATCAGATACAATTATCATGAGATAACCACAAAACCCAGCAGTTGTTGGTACTTTTATTCAGCCATTCCGTTGTAGTTGCAATACTTACTAGTCAGGTACAATGGTCGCAAGCGACACTCCAAACAAGCAATTGTGGCCAGTATTATTAGCCATTCCATTATAGTGAAGCTGATTACTAGTCATTATAAAGTCAAATTTATAGCAATAAACTTTAGTTATGCTTGTCTATGATCGAGATACTGTGCTCCAAGTCGTCCATATCCGCGGACACGGCTTTCAGAAAGTTTTACCCGGCCGGGGTGCACCAATAGCAACACACGCTCGATCAACCTCGGAAAAACCAAAACAACACCCAACGAGGCTTTCACGACTGAACAATCACAGGATTCGGAAATATTTCAGGGGGGCACCCCTTGGAGTACACCCGCAACAAAGTAAGCAAGCTCCGAGACGGACTCAAGGTTTGCGTCAATGGCTGTAAACGACAGCAGATCCCCAATCGGGGACTGTCGATACCGCGAAAACATTTCGCTTACCTAAACAGTACAGTGTGCTCCTCGCACAAACGTAAATACAGAAGTAGCATGGCATAAGTACAGGATAGTAAATAAAACCTCAAACTAGTTTGTGGCCCCAAGAAATAAGTCTGAATCAAGCTCTGGCTCAGGGGGGTCCCATATACCTCCCGGATGTGGATAGCGCGATAAATCAAGGAACAGGTATCAAGTACTCGGGGTCCTACGGGACACAAGGGGGCGTTCGGAAACCAAATATTTTCTATCACCCACCGATGCCTCTGCTTACTTCAATTTTAGTTGTTAAACAGAAATTAAAGTGAACGATAAGTAAAACTATGATCATCTCCAACATCAACATGCGGCAATACATCAACAACTGTGGCACTTGACAACACGAAACAGCACTTAAGCAAGCGACTACGACGCGCAAGTCCAACTATCTACCAAACAACAGGTAATAGGAGGTGTCCAAGGCAATATAGGGCTGCACGGTATATCACAGGTACGGAAACTAAAGCATCGCAACACAGATAGCAATAGATCAACAGGAGGGAATAAATACTATATAAGTAAGATAGGTAGAAAGGGGGAGATGCTCGCCTGAAAACATTGTCGAAGGTTTTCCCCGAAGATCGGGTCGACACTCGCATCAACTCAACGGCCTTATCCACGAAGAAGCAAGACACTAGAAGAAACACCGGATGCAATATTTAATACAACGGCAGAAGATCGACATGATGCACGTATGATGTATGGCATGGTGAAGGTGCAATGCAATTAGGTCATATTAAGCGGAAACGGGGTCCCGACAATTAATTAATAGGTTCATGTTGTTTAGATCCCCCGCAATTTAAATGTTGTTTAACAAGGCAGAAGATAGCACCGGGTTCGCTACACAAATTTAAATGAGGCCAATATGAGACTAGATTTGCCCGCATATGGGCCCCATATTTAATTATTAGGTGAATCGGCATAAGGCCCCCAAACCACACAAATATGCTTGCAAGTATGACAAGTTGATATGCAACAATTTGATATTTCATTTATAAAATAGGGCTCGAGAAAAGGGGTCACACATTAGGGGTCTCGACGATCTTGTTAGGGTTCGACGAACTTGGGGTTCCGGGGTTCGAGGTTCGGTCTCAGGGTCCAGGGTTCGACAGAAACGTTCTCGGATAACCAAGGTAGGTCTTGGCGCATCCGTGGTCTTCGGGTCATGTTGTCGGTCTTGTCGTCTCTCGCGGGGACCTTGGCGTTCCGGGAGGGCGTTCTCGGGGTCGATGGCGAACTTGAGTGGGTTGGGTACCGGGGTCTTCGAATCCGTGAAGTAGATCTTATCGTCTGGGCGTCGATGCTTCCGGAAGGAGAACTTGGCGATCCCGAGGGTCTTGATGTTCGACGGGTTCGTGCGCGCCGGGATCGGGCTTCAGGGTTTGTTCTTCCGATCCTTGAAGAAGGTCATGGTGGTTCCAGGGAGGAAGCCTTGGTGTTCCGCGAAGGGTAGCTTCGGACTGCGACTTTGTGGTCGTTGGCGAACTCGGATGGTCACCCGGGGTTCATCGAATCTGCTCGGCCGATGTCGATCTTGGCAGGGTACCATGTGGCCGATCTTGTTACGATTGTCCGCGATGGAGGTCTTGTCGATGAGAGGGCCTTGGCATCTTAATCTCGTGCGGGATATGGTCCTTGTTCCGGCCTTGGTCAACAAGCGTTTCCGCCACGTCGCCATGACTTCTCGCTGATGCGGCCCGTTACTTGCACGGAGGCAGAGGATGCTACCACCTGTGCCACGCGGGATGAGCAAGGTGGAGGCACCGGTGGCGAGGGAGGCGAGGCGCTGATGGGGATGCGGCAGCTGACGACGGTGGGGGCGGTTGGTGGCTGCGCTTGGGGTCGGGGACGCGGGGGCTGCGCCGCGGCAGCAGGAGCTCGCCGAAGGGAGCCCAGGGAGGGCCGGGGACGGCGACCCTGGCCGGAGGCGAGGCGGGCCGAAGAGGGCGACGGCTTGCGCGGCGCCGGCGGGGTCGGGCGACGGCGTCAGCCAAGCAGAGCTTGGCTCGAGCGGTGAGGGCCGAGGCGGCTGCGGGCGGAGCCCGGGGCCGCGCGACGAGGCGGAGGGGTCGGGGCGGGCCAGCAGCGGCGAGGCGAGGTCGGTCATGGCGGAGGAGGGCGCGGACGCGCGATGAGGCCGGCGGCGGGGCTCGACGCGCGGGGGGCGGGGTGCTCCGGCGAGGAGGACTGGGGTCGGCGGGAAGCGGGAGGAGGGGAAGCGGCCGGGGCTGCTCGAGCGCGGACGGAGGCGGGGAAGGCGCGGAGAAGGAGGTACTGGCGGCGCGGGGAAGGTGAGGCCACACGGGGGCGAGCTCGCGGGGCAGGAGGAGGGAGTGCGATGAGCGGGGAGCGGCGCGGAGCGGCGGGCTCCTGGCGGCGCGCTGGAGCAGAGAGGAGGGCGGAGGGTGGTGAGAGGGGCGCGGCGGCGAGCCTGGCGGGGCGGCGGCAGAGCTCGCCTGGCTCCTGGGCGCGGGTGGGGAGCGGCCTGAGATGGGGTCGGGAGGTTGAGGAAGATGGGAAGAGAGGGAGCGCGTGGGAGGAGAGAGGTGGGTGGGCCCCGGGGCACAGCGAGCCAGGGGGTGGGTCCAGGCGTGGGGACAGGGGAGGCGCGGGGTCCGGTGGGGCCAGCTGGCAGCGGGTGTGGGGGAAGGGGTGTGTGCGTGCGTGTGTGTAGCGCGTGGGGTGTGGATGTGCTGTGAGTGGGGTGGGTTTAGGAGAGAGAGAGGGAAGAGAAGAGAGGGAGTGATGTGGCAGCATCTGATTGGGTGGGGGGAAGAGGAGAGGTGAGGTGGCGCAAGGGGGTTGGTCCGGGTGAGGTGGCCAGGGGGTGTGGGTAGAGTTTTAGGTGGTTTAGGATTATGGATGGGACTGGTTGGTTGTACCGATTTGAAAATGGGGTGGTCGTTCGGGTCGGGTCGGCCCGTTCGACTGCCCCCTACTAGAATAATAAATATTTTTATTTGTTTTACAAACACCGTTTGCAAACCGATATCAGACACACAAAAATAATCCGGGGACCCGGGGTTTGATATTTGATTAAAGATGGGGCGTTTTAGAAAACCAAACGGGCTTTGCGAAAATAGTTTTAAGCAAACAATGCATGATGATGACGATGCAATGCACAAATTCAACGCGATTTTCTAGTAGTGGTTTTGCGGGATGCCACAAACACAACTCCATGAGTCAAGAATACAGATCTATAGTACAAAGATCCAAATCACCTTGAAAACGATACAACGTCCGAGTACGGACAAGATGCAAATTGGGCTAAGAGCCCTGAAGAATAACCAATGGCGTCCATAACCCTGCCCAGGCCAAGCCGGAAGGGTAACCCTGCTAACGACGTCGATCTCAAAACCTGCTTAAACAAAAGGGGTGCCGGCAAAGGGCAAAGGAAAATAGAGAGGTCAGTACTGAGGCCAGTACACGACGAGACTAGAATTCGGCGGTCCTCGCCTACATAGGTATGGTGGACTGAAGCGGCAGCGCAGCATGCACTAAACAATCTATAGAGACTCGATATAACTGTCGGCTATCAGAGAGGGATAAAAAAGACCTATTCGAAACCAACCTGATACTACCACCAAACATACCCATCCTGGTATTTCCCACTCGAGACCAAACGAGGAAGTCAACCGAGGAACTCACACAGTTGGCAGTTTTATTTATTCAGTTATCGTTGCACCAATTACTAGTCAGGTATAGATAGTCATCCTGATATAATAAGCTGTGGGCACTTTTAGTTAACCATTCTATTGTAGTTGCGACACTTACTAATCAGATACAATTAGCATGAGATATCCCAAACCCAGTAGTGGTTGGTACTTTTATTTAGACATTCGGTTGTAGTGAAGCTGATTACTAGTCATATCGGATACAAGTCAAATTATAACAGTAAACTTTAGTTATATTTGTCTATGATCGAGAACTGTGCTCCAAGTCGTCCATAACCGCGGACACGGCTTCTCGAAAAGATTTAACCTTGCAGGGGTGCACCAAAGTTTCCACACGCACCTACACCCTTGTTGTTAGATCAGGTAGGTACAAGATCACAAAACATACACCCAATGGTATGTCGACGGGGTTTCGGACACGACGTTTCCTAGACCCAAAGCAAGCACATGGGGGCCACCCCACTAAGCTACCCGCAACGAAGTCGGCCGGCTCCGAGACGGACCCAGAGGTTTGTGAAAATGGTTGTAAACGACTCGAAACCCGAAAGTGTGACTGGGCTTGTCGATACAGCGAAAACATTCCACGTTGGTTCCAAAACAGTACAGGCGCTCCACGCGCAATCGTAAATAAAGCAGTAAAGCATTGCATAAGTACATGATAGTAATAAAGCCCCAAACTACTCTGTGGCCCCCGGTACAGTACTTTGAAATCAGGTACTAATCGATGGGGGGTGCCCACACACCCCACCTGTGGTTAGCGCGCTCGGTCTCGGAGCAGGTGTCAAGAACTCGGGGTCCTAAGGGACACCAGTGAGCGGATAAAAACCAAATATTGTCTATTACCCACCGGTGCCTCTGCATTATTTACCTACTTTCAATTTTAGTTATTAAATAGTAATTAAAACCATGATCATCTCCAACTTAAAGCATATGACAGTCTTCCAACAACTGTGGTACTTGACGACACACAACAACACTTGAGCAAGCGACTACGACACGCAAGGCCGACTGTCTATCAATCAACGGGAAATAGGAGGTGTCCAAGGCAATATAGAGGCTGCAAGGGATATCACGGGTACGAAAACTAGAGCATCATAACACAGGTAGCAATAGATCAAAAGGAGGAAATAAAGACTAGAAATGTAAAATAGGTAGAAAGGAGGAGAATGCTCGCCCTAAAAACATTGCCGAAGGTTCATCCAAAGGTCGGGGCGAAGCTCACATCAACTCAACGGCCTTATCCGCGAAGAAGCAAAACACTAAAATAAACACCGGATGCACTATTTAATACCACGGCAGAAGATCGGGCATGATGCATGACATGGTAAAGGTGCGATGCAATTAAGCAATATTAAGCGAAACCGGGGTTCCGACAATTACTTAGAGGTTTCATCTTGTTTATATACCCCGCAATTTAAATGTTGTCTTAACATGGCAAAATATATCACCTGTTCTCTACACAATTTAGATGGAGCCAATATTAGACTAGATTCGCCCGCATATGGCCTCCATATTTAATTATTAGATGAGTCGACAAAATATCCCCATGCAAATAAATATTTATGCGATCATGAACAATTTATATGCAACAAGTCATAATAACATATTATAAAAATATGGGTCTTGGATAGGGTTCACACATGCCGGATCGAAGATCTTGGGGGTTCGATGGGGTTCGGGTCTCAACGGGATCGGTCTTCGGAATTGGGGTCTTCGAACATCGGATCCATGAGGTAGGTCTTGGTGTCCAGGAGTCTGGGTTCCATGAAGTAGTCCTTGTCAATCTTCCCAGAATTTCCTCGGGTTCATCTTCAAACCTCGATGGTCTTCGAGTGGCGCCCTATTCGGTTCAACTCAACGTCGGTCGACGGAAGATCTTGGCGGTCTTGTTGTCTCCACACCCAACAACTCAGCACCTAAACACCACCACCAGACATACCCTCTTAACAAAAATAGTAGTGAGGTATCTTGGTGACTACCACAGGGAGGATGCACGCGCACAGGTGGCCGAGCTCGCTGCAACAAGCCGACATGAGGAGCTCGGGAGGCGTCAAAAACCAGGAGACGCGTGGCCGGGAAGAGGAACACTGGGGTCCGGGCCGGCAACGAACAAGGTGGTGGCGTGGACGCGGCAGGAGGGGGTCGCAGAGGCGGCATGGCGGCCAGCGAGGTTGGGGACGAGTATGGCCGGAGGCGACAGAGGCCACAACGGCTCCGACAGGTGCACGCGGCAGAGGAGCATCGGCCGAAGGCGACGCGATCTTGCTCGGGGAGGCGGCCATGAGCGACGGTGGAGGCGGCCTCCGGTGAGCTGGGACGGGGCGGGCGCGAGGATGGCGGCTGGAGCCGTGCTCTGCTCGGGGAGGCGCTCGGTAGAGCTGGGGCGGCGTAGGGGGTCGACGCGTCGACTGGCAAGGGAGCGGTGGCCGCGAACCCGACAGAGGGAGGTGACGCGCGGCTAGAGAGGCGGCGGGGAGAGGGCGACGTCCAGCGGCAGGGAGAGCGAGAGGGAGGGTGGCGCCAGGGTTCGGTGCAGAGAGGCCAGTGACGGCGGCGCTCCAGAACGGAGGAGGGGCGAGGGGATCGAGAGGGCCAGGGCGATGCGTCGAAGGTTGTCGGTAGCTGGACGGGGTGGGGCACAGGTGGGGTCACGCGTGTGCGTGTGGAGCCAGGGGTGGCGGCGGGGCGGTGGGAGTAGGGATTTGGTGGGATCCTAGGGTTTGGCTAGGTAGGTTTGGTAGATTAGGGTTTCACCTGTTGGGCCTTTGGGCCTGACCGGTTTAGGTCTAGGTAGTATTTTTTTATATTTAAAATATTTTCTGTTTTATGTTCTTTTGTTTAAAATCATTTTATAAAACATCTTTACATGATTTAATTTTTTTTAAATAATACATTTTTTTTATTCATTGTCACAAATAATATGCAATTTTGAAAATTTACAACTCTGTCGGTCCGTCGTCCGTTGAACGGACGAAACACAGCCTTCGTCCGTTGAACGGACGACACGCAGCCTTCGTCCGTTCAACGGACGACATGTCTGCTAGCTCCTCTCTCAATTAGTGCAATCAGTGGCGCAGTGCATATGTTACTTTCGCGGCCGTCGTCTCCTCAACGGACGACTCCCCCTTTCGTCCGTTGAACGGACGACACGCAGCCTTCGTCCGTTCAACGGACGACGGACCGACAGAGTTGCAAATTTCTAAAATTACGTATTATTTGTGACAATGAATAAAAAAATGTATTATTTAAAAAAAATTAGCCATGATTTAAGTAGTAAGAGATACAATTTAAATGTAAAGAAAAAATGTAAAGTAGAAAACAATATATGGTTTTACATGTATGCATGTTGGTGATGTCATGATGATGCACAAAGTAAAACACATGCGGTTCTTCTAGTACTGATTTTTCCCGGGGTGCTACAATGCCTTTCTTATTGGCCATGATCTTGGCAGCTTTCTATGCAATCTACTCCACCGTGTACCTGGTCATCGGAGGAGCAGACAAGATCTATGTGCGCTGAGGATAAGTGAGCCACAGAGACGAGAGCTGGGATTGGGTCTCAGCAACAAACGTCTCCGGAGAATCCATGAGGGCCTAGCTGAACTCATCCGTGGTCATGTCCTACAGATCTCACGGCCGCACATATCAAGACCTAGACTAGGCATGAATACAAACTTAAACATGCAACGAGTCCACAAAGACACCGGTCTATGACTATACTTATCATTTCATTGGGCAAACTAACATAGATCTACCGCAAACAACAATCAAATCTACGAGATCGAAGCTACCACGCCCTAGGATTTGATGGAACTCATCAACATCGTAGGAGCGGAGCACGTCGCCACACTGCCCTATCTAGAACCACCATCTCCACAACCACCACTTACCTGTGTTGGCCGATGAATAACCTCGCCGGCTTGTGAGCTTGAAAAATGAGGGAAATGGTGACGAGAGACGTAGGTATGGATGGAGGTGATATATACCGCGGCGTTCTGACGGGCGGTGACCCAATTTCTTTTGCCAGCTTTTGAGGGAAACACGCGGCTCGCGCCATCGCTGAAGTCGCACGGGCAGCGTTTTCGGCGGACCAACATTTAGGCTACTTTAAAGTTATACGATCCAATAGATCTAAATCAAACACGTTTATTTTTTGGTAAATACTATGTATCACAGTCCGATGGGAAAAACACATCGGACCGATCCCACGCTGCCCATTGCCTTCCCATCGTACAGCTCGCATGCTTTGAAGATTTCTAAGAAAAAAAATCTGGCCAATTAAATGTCATACGTTGCCTATCTTCTCGTCTAAAATAGCGACAGGATTGCTCATCTCCAGATCCCTCTCTTGTCGCATCTGCTCTGTCCACCGCACCGCACCGCCATGCGCCTCTCCGCCGCACCTCCATTGCCCCTCCCGCCACACCGCCACCTGCACCGCGAGCGATACCTGCACCTCCACCTGGTTTGGGGCCTCCTTGACCGGCGCCGGCCGATGGTCTAGAGTCGGAGGCGGCATAGCCGAGCAGATCATGCTAGACTCAAGCAAAGTAGGGGATCGAATACTGATTCCTTGAACAACTACAGCTACAAGAGCAAGGAATAGGTACATACGACAGACCTAGATCCCGATCTGGGCTTCAGATATTTGTAAAGTAACATAGGTGTTGATCAATCTGGTTAATCTTTATCACATAATTATGCATGCACATAATCGATCTGTTGAGATGGAACCAATCTAAAATTTCAAATATGAAGATAATTTATGTATGAAATTTCTATGCTTCCATGTTGACGCAGCACTAATATCTTGCTATGTACTAAAACTAAAAAAGAGTATATGAAATTTATATGCTTCTAATGTAGATGATTTACTTTAAGATAGCACTAATCTCTTTCTTGGAAATATCCATGCTTCATATGTACATTATATGTTTTCTCATGTCTAGAAAGTTTGCTACATACAACCACTTTCTTTTTGATATATTATTGTCATGTTCAGTACCAATGTAATTTAAATGTTGACCTCATACTACCAGTTATGTTGCAGGTTTTGAAGCTTCTAAGTGCTACTAGTTATGTTGAGGCATCTTAATTTGATGCTTCCAAAGCACAGTATGTTTCTTACTATAAGTTTGCATCAACAGAACCATGCTTCTACCATTTTGCATTTGTTGTTCAAATTGCTAATAGCATGGTATTTTAAGCATTGTCTAATGCTTCCTACATTTCTCATATATGTTTCTCATGATACACATTTCAGATTACCTCTTTATTTCCTCAATTGGTTCTATTTGCTAGCTACAACGATGTTGATGATGGGCACGTCGAGGTTGAGATTATGATGGTCAATGTCTCATGTTTGAAGCGCCACCCTTGGGATGAGCGGCTTCTTCACATCATCAAAAGCAGACCGATGTGTTGCTCCTAGTACCCTAATGCCCTTCACCAGCAGGTGTAGGCACTCCAACAGAGAGGATTACCAGCAGTGGTATGAGGTTGTTGTTGCACGTCATGAACGAGCCGCTGATGTTCCACGTCAACAAGCATGTGGCGTTGCCATCAGAGGTGGACGGCTGGAATTGTGCCAAACGGCACAAACCCTGTGGCCGCTTCTTATTGTATATAGAAAGCAAGTTATGATATTAGTGGAAGCAGACTCTATTTTATTTGGAAGCAAATTGTATCCTCTATACGAAGCAAAAATGATATAAACAAATGTTTGTTTCATTCAACGCAGATACCTTTGAAAGAAAATTATATGCTCTTATGAAACCAGTGTTCATATAACTTATTTGTTACATTGTCAGCAAACGATATTTTATTTGTAAGCAAAATATATTATCGTTGGATGCAATGTTGGTACAAACATATAAATGTTGCATATTTTCTACAACGGTAATAAAATACCGGATGTTACCAAACTCCAACTTTCTTGGAAGCAATCTGGCTGGCCAACACAAGATGTTAACAACCTCCAATTTTCTTGGAAGCAATCTAGCTAGCCAAAGAAAGCAAATTATTTTGTGTAGGAAGCCAAATTAAGTTGCACCAGCAAGTATATTTTTTGATGTGTACTACTTTATTGGAAGCACGCATATTTTCTGATATGTATTACTTTATTGGAAACACGCAATTACTGTCTGGAATCACGGAATATTTAAGTGGAAAATGCATGACCCGGGCATGCCTGGAATCACGAAATAGCCACTGGTGGCCCAGGCGAGAATCAAGCGGCCATGCTGTTTCTAATCCTACGGCAAGATACTAGTCGATGGGAAGTCAATATATTTTTTTACCGGTACCGTGTCGCGGCGAGCGACCCAATGATGTGCGCCCCTGACGATCCTGTCCAGACATCTTTATTTTCTTAAGCTGACATGTGACATGACAGCTCGGTGTGTAGGTCTTCCGAGGGGCAATATACTCATCAGTGACAGCTCGTGTAGTTTAATCTGCAGCCAGAAAACAATGATTAAACGACATTAGGGGTCTGATTCCTCTTGGATTTGCTTCATTTTTTATTGCATCCCCCTAGAAGCGTCGTCGGATAAATCACCATATGATGAGTTACTAACGGTACGGCCTTTCATTCATTCATTCATTCTTGCCAGTGATTGTCGTATTTTATTTTGTTCAAGTTGTTCACCAGTGATTGTAGTAACTTGGGCAGAAAAAACAACTCAGCCCAGCAACAGGTTTGGGAGTTGCAGGCTGAAATAACTAGATTCAGTTGTCGGCGCGACATGTCAGAGAGCAGTTTGGCTCTTCATAGATGACAAAGGTTTGAAACAGCACTCTGCAGGAACGGTCCCGGTCTGTGATTTTAAATTGGTTATGGGTACAGTTTATTTTCGAAAAACGATCTACACTATCAGATGCTCTTATGTACTAGTAGTACTGTTACTATACCACTTGGACTTTGTGAAAAAACTACTACACACTCCTGTTCATATTAATGGTACGTTATCAAAATTCGTATGTATCTAAAGTTAAATATTTAGATTAGATACATTCGCATCTATACAAAAGTTGAGGCTATTAATATGGACCGATGAAAGTATTACTACTACTAGTATTTTGAAGATGCTTTGTGTTTTGTTGGCTAATCGTAAAGAATTGCCCGTGAGTGTCGATCTTCGTACTATATGTTCTTGGTGGAAGTATTTCGTTTCCAAATAAATTGAAGGTGCTTTAGCATAAACGCGATCGTTTAGGACATGTTTGCATCAGCGGGAACCAACGTGAGAGGACAATAACAAGAGTGCATGCAATCTTTTTGCTTAACTTTTTTTTGTGAGAATGATTTGTTTGCAATTTTGTTTCTTATAAAACAAGAAGGGCGTGTGAATTGGTCAATACATATATATAAATTCAAGTTGCCAATTACATAATACACAGGCAGAGGCAGGTATGGATAAAGCCCTGTGCACCACGCATTCAAAGTTCAATCCCGGCCGCGACGGAAGAGAAGTGTTCTTGGAGCAGTTGTTCTAAAGTCGACGTCGCAATGCATGTCGTCAACCATGCGTACGCAGAACTCAATTACTGAACTGACGGTGCATATCTTGTCCTGCAGCACTACTGTTGGTAGCCGAAGAAGCAACACAAAAGCCGCCGGTACGCACGTAGGTTCATTTATCTCGGCACGCTTTTCCCACGGCCACGGGCAAATGATGATGATGATCTGATGTTGACAACAGTTTACCGTTGGTCGTGATCGTAAGCCTAACCTAATCAACTACTAGTACACCAGGAAAATGAGCCATGCGCCCCGGCCGGCCGCGCGCGCGTACAGCATATGGATGGACCTAAAATTATGGTTTATCGAGTGAGTTCCGGACTTACGGGCGGCTAGGCAAAGCGAACGGCTCGATTGGACCAGCACTTGGCACATACATTGGCAGTTTGGCGCGAATCATTTTGGTGACGCTGACGCTTCGACGGCGGTTGCTCGAGTCATCAGATTCAATCATCAAAGCTCGTGAGGTAAATATCAGATGGACTACACGAGGGCGCAGGATCGGGCTCGCCGCCGCGCGGGGCCGGCACCCCACTCGTACTACATCTGTGCATGTCGTCGCGTAGTAGTACCATGCACCGCGGTTGGTGCACTGGCCGGCGCGGCGTGTCGGTGCGTCGTGCGTTTTTGCCTCCTGCCGTGCCGTGGCCTGACACGCGCACCCGCCCAGCTTGGTTGTGTGGCCACGTCGCTGTTCGCTGGTTCGCAATCGCCAGCCGGATCGTGGCCTTGGTCTGCATGTAGACACGCTGTGTGCGTCGCGTGAGAGCATGAACAATAGAATATAGTCATTTGACTATAAAAAATAAATTATTATAGTTTTGTGACGTGGGGAAGAGATAAGAAGAAAGGAAACGTAAGAGCAAGTATAATAAGTCAGATCAGGGCCGGTCCTAAGATTTTTGAGGGCAATACTAAAATTTTGGGTCTTTTATTATAAATTTTTATTCATATATGAGATGACTAAAAATAAATAGTTTAATTATACTTCCAACTACAATATTCATACAAAAATAACAACGTTTACATGATACCTTAAAATTTCCGCTAAAAATTTCTAGAAGCAAAGTCCGTGACGATGAAATCAATATCAATCTCCTCCACTAACTTCTTCTCGATGCATAGAGTCGTTAAACCATTTAACCTCTCATGAGACATTGTAGATCTCAAATAGTTCTTCAATAATTTCAACTTTAAAAAACTTTTTTCAGCTGATGCAACAGTCACAGTCACGAGCATAATAAATAAGATATAATAAGCGATAAAAATATTAAGATAACAATCCGCTTCTATGACAAACTCAAAAAATTTCAGAGCAGACATTTATAAAAAGTACTCGTGTTGCTCTTCAAAAATTTATGAAAAGATCCTCTCTATGATTCTATTAATTTCTTCTCTTGTTCTCTTCTTTTTTTCATAGCACCGGATTCGGATGCCATAATCACGCTCGCTACAAAGAACAACAATTCTAATTAAAAGTAAGAACTAAGAATAGGGCGTAACCGGCATAGACATGGGCGGGGGCGGACCACCGGACCAGCAGCCAGACGGTCGATCGTCTCGTCGATGGTCTAGCCTTCGCGCCTGGCGTCGATCATCGAGGGCCTTGAGGCTTCCCGCTCCCGAATCCCGATCCAGTGGAGGCGACAGGACTCGGGCAGCCCTGTACCCATATCGATCGCCTCGGCTAAGATTCTACGACAGCGGAAAAAAATGGCCCAATTAAGCCGCCAGTCAATAAAAAACTTTTTTTATGATATACACTAAGCCTGCCTATATAGCATATTTCTAGAAGGGCTCCTATTTTTTTTGGGCCTGGGGCGGCTCCCCCGCAGGTCGCCCCAAACGGCCGGCCCTGAGTCTGATAATCAGTTGTCTATAAGGATTAAAATAGTATTTTTTTTTCTTTGTTGGATGAGTGTGAA
The DNA here is from genome assembly GCA_910589765.1 of Avena atlantica. Classification (NCBI taxonomy): domain Eukaryota; kingdom Viridiplantae; phylum Streptophyta; class Magnoliopsida; order Poales; family Poaceae; genus Avena; species Avena atlantica. Next base: position 338,266,789 of record OU342738.1, on the reverse strand, counting down.
GATAAGAAAGAATAGAAGACAACTCTTAAGTAATAGTAGGTTGTAGCATGTGTGCCTATACACCTTTTAGTATGTGAAGTGGGACATATATTAATAAAGTAGCTATTGTATGTGTTGATGGGCTCTTAATTATTTCTAGCTATTGTATGTATTGGCTATTAGATTGACTCTAAGTGACGTGGCAACCTCATATTGACGACATCGGCTTTACTATTGAACTTGCTCGAAGCGGGTTATAAGAACAGCCGGTCGTAGCACGTACTTTTAGGCAGTTTGTTTAAGTAAAATGTGTGTCACATATTAATTAAATAATAAGTTTTTATAGCTAACTATTGTACAAGTAGATTATAGAGCTGGCTATAGATGATATGACATTTTTTTATAACCAACGGCCAGCTAAATTATTAAACTTGCTCTGAGTGAGGTGTGCCGCCTCTTTATTCATCGTGGGCTCGACCGTGTCTCGCATGCCACATGCGCGGACTCCACTGCACTATAAAACTATTGGCGTATGGACATGTACACCGAATTCCTCTAGCATGAAAATCTGATGGATCAACCTGGCTGCAGTACCTCCTCGCATGTTGCCTACCATCATCCTTGCTTCAGATCTTCATGGTACGAATGGAGCATAATACGCCGTTGATCAATAATACGGTACCACAAGGAACATATGGCCCCGTTCAAAAAAAAAAAACAAGGAACATATGGCAGGGCATACGGCGGGTCAACTCAATAATTGCAGAACCGTCGACTCTGCGGAATAATTAAAGCATCTCGGTCACAGTCAACCATGTGTTTTTTCACAGTTCCTACAAACATCGCAAAACAACACATGTTAACATCTAGCACGACGATTTTTTTGTTATTAAGGAGACTGAAATCTAGTGAACTGATGACAGAGACAAAGGCGAACTCCACTGCTTCAACTTACAGCCCAACCGGGGAGCATGTAGCTTTTTTTTTTAATAAATGGCATTCGCCATCGATTTCATTTAAAAAAACCCACCAAGTTCAGTTAAAAGGAAGATGTTTGAGGTTTCACAGCAGAAACATAGAGACACCAACCGCTTAGCAAACGACATCCTTCCAGCGAGAGATCAAACCCAGGAGTCACTAGGTGATGCCAACATACAAATGCATACACCATCTCCATTCGGGCAAGGGCTTTTTCAAAAAAGATAGAAGAAACAGAACAACATAAGCATCGGCATCACAAGAGTTAGCTTGCAGTGATCCTTGAAGCGGTAGGAGCCCAGGCATGATTTTTGGAGTAAGCTTCTGGAATCACTTGCTTCGACATTCCCACACCTTCTTCAAGATTTCTTGTGCCTTGTGTTTTCTGCAAAATTGTCCAAGATGAGATCAAGTTCCACAACCTATAGATTACATTGGTAGGATTATCAGAAAATTTTCTATTGAAAACAGGTGTTGGTTCTTGTTTTTCATAAGGTCCAACAAACTACTGCTCCTCTAACCATAACCAAGCCCCTCTCGTTGACATGAAAGGAGGAGACTCAGCCAGAAATAGATCCTCAGTACTGTCAGACGGTCTCGTCATGCTAAAAGCATAGTCTACCATCTGCTAGAAAAATTTTGGTAGAGAGAAAGTGGAAAGGAGATGATCTACATTCTCATCTTTGTCACTGAAGTGACACAGTGGATTCCCAGTCCAACCTCTCCTCAGCAGATTATCTTTAGTGAAAATTCTTTCTTTAAGCATCGGTCAGATAAAGATTTTTATCTTCAAAGGCATTTTTGTTTTCCATTTTTTTTTGTGTGGGTAACATGTACCATACAAGCACAATACATACACATAATAATAATAATCAATGCAATGCGGGTACCCCTATTAACCATGGGAGGGGGATTGCGGCAAAGAGATCCTCCATCACCGTTACCTTTTGTTTTTACCATTGGCCCGCTCTCCCAACTACTAGAATGAGTTACCCTACATGGGCTCTTGCATAAGCAAAGAGGGAGGGGACAATCTTACGAACATATCTATATTCCGACAACACGGCGGTGTTTGTGGCTCAAATCAAAGAGGACATTCGCAATTTATCCATAATTCTTAAAAGCTTTGGGGGAGGTCACCGCCTATGTACAAATTTTCAAAAGAGTAACGTCGTTCCCATTAGATGTGCAAACATCTATTTACAAGACATCCTTCATGGACTACCGATGACTAGGGCTTTATTCTTCTTGAAGTACCTTGGGTTTCCACTTTCGGTTTGACGGCTTAAGTGGGTGGATTTTCAACACCTTGAGGATAAATGCGTCGACAAACTACCAACTTGGAATGGGAAGTTCATCACAATGGTTGCGTGCAATGAGCTAGTTAAGTCGGTTATTACCCCGCAAGCAACCTATTATCTCACATACCTTGTCGTCCACCCTGGCTCTTGTACCTCCTCTCATGTTTTCGTCCACCATCCTTACTTCAGATCTTCATGGTATGAACAGAGCATAATACGCCCTGATCAATAATACTGTACTACAGGGGAACATATGGCAGTGCATGCAGAGAGTCAACTCAGATAATTGCAGAATTGTCGACTCTATGAAATAAATAAAGCATCTCGATCACAGTCAACCATGTGCTTTTCCACAGTTCGTCCAAACAGCGCAAAGCAGCACATGTTAACATCAAGCACCACTAATCGCAAAATAAAAACCATCTAGCACCACTACATTTTTTAATTAAGGAGCTACAGTAACACCGATCGACTGATGTCTAGTGAACCGATAACATAGGCAATGGTGAATTCCCTGCTTCAAGTTACCGCCCAAAGTACTAGGCAACATGTAGGTACAGAGCATAATATATTACACATACTCCATCAGTCCATCCATTCACTACAGTAAGATATTCTAATTTTTTTGTAGAATCCATGTATGTAGACATGTTTTAGTGTGTAGTTTCACTTACTGTGTATTTATTCTATTTCAATGACCTAAAATATTTTACATCAGTGAACTTATGGAGCACTAATTATAATCAATGTAACAAGCAAAAGAGAGAGACGCTCATGTGCCACCACATTTCACATTATTTAGCCTTGAATTAGCATGTGTGTTGGCAGGTAGCTCTGGAGGGGAGGACGGTGTGGGCGCCCCCATAATGCCGCCGTCCTCGCATCATTGCCACTGGCCGGCCATTTGCATCGACCACGCAGCTCCTCCTCCCAACAGGAACATGTTCGGCTACAGTGGCGGAAAGGCCACCCAAGCGACGCATTTCACAGGTGTCCCCGCCCTTTCTGCACTGGGCGCGCTGAGCCGGCCGGACCAGACACGTGGCGCGCGCCGGGTGATCCAGCGGCCAGCGCCGGGAAATGAACTTTTTCTCCGGGATTTATTGGGATCCCAACTGGCGGGGGGAGCGTGCGTGCGAGCTCACCTGTTCGTTTTGTGCGGCGGCCGGCAGCGCATGTGTTTGATCAGCGGAGGCGACAACCACTTCTGTTCATTCGACGTACTGTACGACGTGTGTGCTAGCTCGCTGGTTTCAAAACCACTACGACTAGTTTTGAACTTCAAACGAGTGCTGTGATAACCCAATGGAATGACAGCATTGTGTGTAGTGGGATCCGCGTTAGGGAAGTGGAATCCCGTCTAAGTCCCATTTCTAGTTCATTTTCTAAAATTTAGTACTCCCTTCGATCCATATTAGTTGACTCTAATTTGGATGTATCTAGACAAGTTTTTGTGATAGATACATTTAAATTGGAGTCAACTAATATGGTCAGACGGAGCATAAGTTTTGAGTAAAAAATTAAATTAGATTTTAGCAAATGAACTAGAAGTGGGATTTTAGGGGAATCCCACTTGACACCCTAATCCGCGTTGTCTTTAAGCCTCAAACCCAATCATGCTCAAACCTACGTGGTAAAAACGGGCTGTATCGGTTGCAGGAACAGTTTTGGCAATACAAAGGAACACAAACCTCTTATTTAAACCAAAACTTATCTTTTTGTATAGTCTAAAACAGAATGTATTTTTAGGCGGAACTTATGACGTACTCCCTCCGTTTAAAAATATAAGATGTTTTAGGTTTGTGAATGAGATGTATCTAGCACATTTTATTGTCTAGATTCGTTTGAACCAATACACTAAAAGATGTCTAGATACATCTCCTTCATAAATCTAAAACATCTTATATTTCTAAACGGAGGGAGTACATACTATATGTGTATATGTAATCGTATATTCCTTTTCATTATTTTGATACAAAAAATAACATTTTCTAATTTATAGAAAACGAGAGCACCGGTACTCAGGAGCAACTAACGGTCTTAGTACTTGTGTAATGCTGGAATATTGTAGAGTAGAAACTTATTGTCATCCACGTTGTTTATTTTTCGTGGAAATTTTCGAGCTGAGGCCGGAACCTCATTTTCTTTTGCTACATTGTGTTGGAGATATGCCCTAGAGGCAATAATAAATGTAGTTATTATTATATCTTTGTGTTTATGATAAATGTTTACATTCATGCTATAATGGTATTAACATGGAAACATTAATACTTGTGTGATTTGTAAACTTAATTTGCAGTCCCTAGTATAGACTCTATACTTCACTAGCTTGTTGGTTGATTAATGATTGTGGTTTCCCTATCATGAACATTGAGATGTTATCAATAACAAGATCATATCGTTAGGAGAATGATATGGTGGACATACTCCTATAGATAAACGTAGCATAAAGATCAAGTCATTTCAATAGTTCAATTGCTATATGCTTTCTGATACATAGTAACCTAATTCCTTCGACCATGAGATCATGCATATCACCTTTACCGGATGGATGCTTTGATGACATCAAACACCACACCGTAACTGGGTGGTTATAAAGGTGGTATTGAGTGTTCGGAAAGTATTGGTTGAGACACATGGATCAAGAGTGGGATTTGTCCATCCACATGACGGATAGATATACTCTGGGCCCTCTCGGTGGAATGTCATCCAATTAGCTTGCAAGCATGTGACTTGGTCACAAGGGATCACATATCACGGGAACGAGAAAAGAGTACTTATCAGTAACGAGGTTGAACTAGGTATGCAGAGATACCGACGATCATAACCTCGGATAAGTAACATATCGTGAGACAAAAGGAAATTGGTATCGTATGTAAGTGGTTCATTCGATCGCAAAGTAATCGTAGAAATATGTGGGAGCCATATGAATTTCCAGATTCCTCTATTGGTTATTGTTCGGAGAAGTGTCTCGATCATGTCCGCATAATTCACGAACCGTAGGGAGACACACTTAAGGATTCGACGTTGTTTGAGTAGTTATGGTATTATGAGAAAGAGACCGAATGTTGTTCGGAGTCTCGGATGGGATCCGGGATATCACGAGGTGATCCGGAATGGTCCGAAGAATAAGATTCATATAAGGAAAGTCCCGTTTCGGAGTTCGGGAATGATTCCGGTGTTTTCATCGGGAATGTTCTAGAAGGTTCCGGATTGTCCGGCACTCCGGGGGGGAGGGGTACATGAATGTGTCATTACATATTGGAATGATTGCATCATGTACTAAGTGTTCTTGCTGTCCCAAATAAAGGATTAAATTGAATCCTAAAACAGAAAAGTCAATTGTCCAGTTTGAAAGTCAAATGGCTAAAACAAGAAACTGTGGGAAACAAGAAAGAGGAGTTGGGAACCGACTTGAGGGAGGAGTCTCCTCCCCAAGCCGGCACGCCACCCAAGGCCGACTTGGGGAGGGACTACCCTCCCCTGGCCGCGCCTCCCCACCCATAAAAGGAGGGGCAGGGCTCCCCTCCTAGACACACAACTTTCTACCTCTAAATCTCCGGTTTAGAGCCGTTTTGGTTTAGAGCTTCTAATTGCTTTAGCCAGCGGTTTAGAGCCTTATAATTGGTTTAGAGCCTTCTAATTGGTGTGTCTAATTACTAGACCACTAATAGCCTCTCTCATAAGCTCCACCATACTCGCACCGGCTTAAGGCGAAGCCCTGCGGGATTTCCCCTCTACTTCCGGTACCACGCCGTTGTGCTGCCGGAATCGCGAGGAGAGTACTACAACCTCCGCTGCCTGCTGGAACAAGGGAGAGGAAGGTCTTCGTCGAGTACCGAACGTGTGACCGACTGCGGGAGCACTGCCGGAACGTGGCGCCGGAAGGATCGTCTACACGATCTTGAGATCGGAAAGAGTACGACTACATCACCCACGAGAATCCGCTCTCGTTAAACGCTTTGGAATCTTCGAGGGTAAGTTATACCATCGACTCATTGCTACAATCTAGTAGATAGATCTTGGCTTGTTTGTTTGTATGCGATAGAAAATTTTTGTTTTCCATGCTACGAACCCCTACAGTGGTATCAGAGCCGTGTCTATATGTAGATCTGTTGCACGAGTAGAACACAATGGTCATTGTGGGCGTTGATGCTTTTGTTGTCGATTGCTTCTTGTGTACTTTGTGTTGGAGATATGCCCTAGAGGCAATAATAAATGTAGTTATTATTATATCTTTGTGTTTATGATAAATGTTTACATTCATGCTATAATAGTATTAACTAGGAAACATTGATACTTGTGTGATTTGTAAACTTAATTTGAAGTCCCTAGTATAGCCTCTATACTTCACTAGCTTGTTGGTTGATAGATGATTGTGGTTTCCCTATCATGAACATTGAGATGTTATCAACAACAAGATCATATCGTTAGGAGAATGATATGGTGGACATACTCCTATAGATAAGCGTAGCATAAAGATCAAGTCATTTCATTAGTTCAATTGCTATATGCTTTCTGATACATAGTAACCTAATTCCTTCGACCATGAGATCATGCATATCACCTTTACCGGATGGATGCTTTGATGACATCAAACACCACACCGTAACTGGGTGGTTATAAAGGTGGTATTGAGTGTTCGGAAAGTATTGGTTGAGACACATGGATCAAGAGTGGGATTTGTCCATCCACATGACGGATAGATATACTCTGGGCCCTCTCGGTGGAATGTCATCCAATTAGCTTGCAAGCATGTGACTTGGTCACAAGGGATCACATATCACGGGAACGAGAAAAGAGTACTTGTCAGTAACGAGGTTGAACTAGGTATGCAGAGATACCGACGATCATAACCTCGGATAAGTAACATATCGTGAGACAAAGGGAAATTGGTATCGTATGTAAGTGGTTCATTCGATCGCAAAGTAATCGTAGAAATATGTGGGAGCCATATGAATTTCCAGATTCCTCTATTGGTTATTGTTCGGAGAAGTGTCTCGATCATGTCCGCATAATTCACGAACCGTAGGGAGACACACTTAAGGATTCGACGTTGTTTGAGTAGTTATGGTATTATGAGAAAGAGACCGAATGTTGTTCGGAGTCTCGGATGGGATCCGGGATATCACGAGGTGATCCGGAATGGTCCGGAGAATAAGATTCATATAAGGAAAGTCCCGTTTTGGAGTTCGGGAATGATTCCGGTGTTTTCATCGAGAATGTTCTAGAAGGTTCCGGATTGTCCGGCACTCCGGGGGGGGGGGGGGAAGGGGTACATGAATGTGTCATTACTTATTGGAATGATTGCATCATGTACTAAGTGTTCTTGCTGTCCCAAATAAAGGATTAAATTGAATCCTAAAACAGAAAAGTCAAATGTCCAGTTTGAAAGTCAAACTGCCAAAACAAGAAACTGTGGGAAACAAGCAAGAGGAGTTGGAATCAACCTGGAGGAGGAGTAGGACTCCTCCAGGCCGGCGCCCAGCCCAAGGCCGAGTTGGGGAGGGACTCCCTCCCTCCCCTGGCGCGCCAAGACCCCCCTCCCATAAAAGGAGGGGCAGGGCTCCTCCTAGAGACACACAACTTTCACCTCTAGATCTCCGGTTTAGAGCCGTTTTGGATTAGAGCTTCTAATTGCTTTAGCCAACGGTTTAGAGCCTTCTAATTGGTTTAGAGCCTTCTAATTGGTGTGTCTAATTACTAGACCACTAATAGCCTCTCTCATAAGCTCCACCATACTCGCACCGGCTTAAGGCGAAGCCCTGCGGGATTTCCCCTCTACTTCCGGTACCACGCCGTTGTGCTGCCGGAATCGCGAGGAGAGTGCTACAACCTCCGCTGCCTGCTGGAACAAGGGAGAGGAAGGTCTTCGTCGAGTACCGAACGTGTGACCGACTGCGGGAGCGCTGCCGGAACGTGGCGCCGGAAGGATCGTCTACACGATCTTGAGATCGGAAAGAGTACGACTACATCACCCACGAGAATCCGCTCTCGTTAAACGCTTTGGAATCTTCGAGGGTAAGTTATACCATCGACTCGTTGCTACAATCTAGTAGATAGATCTTGGCTTGTTTGTTTGTATGCGATAGAAATTTTTGTTTTCCATGCTACGAACCCCTACAGTGGTATCAGAGCCGTGTCTATATGTAGATCTGTTGCACGAGTAGAACACAATGGTCATTGTGGGCGTTGATACTTTTATTGTCGATTGCTTCTTGTGTACTTTGCATCTTGCGGTATGTTGGGATGAAGCGGCCCGGGCTAACCTTACATGACATCGTTCATGAGACTTGCTCCACGCTTGACATGCAACTTGTATTGCATAAGTGGCTTTGCGGGTGCCTGTTTCTCCTAGCATAGTAAAGATCCAATACACAACGGGTGATTAACAATACTTGTGTCAACGTTGTGGTTCATGTTCGTAAGTTAGAACGACACTTATTGAAAGCCCCAAACCACGTAAAATATGCAAAGAAAGTAGAGGCGTCTAACTTTGTTTTGCAGGGGTGTGCAGTGATGTGATATGGCCATGATTGTGATTATATTTGATGTATGCAATGTTCCTTATTGTAAGTCGGCAACCGGCAGGAGCCATATGGTTGTCTTTAATTTATGTTAAGACCCGCGTGTCTATTCAAAGTAGTTGTAATAGTTGAAGCCGGTGGACGACAACCATGGAGAGGCGTCATTGACCTTGATGCAATGCCGGTGATGATGGAGATCATGTTCGTGCTTGAAGATGGAGATCAAAGCACAAAGAAGAAAGGCCATATCATATCACATATATATTGAATTGCATGTGATGTTAATCCTTTATGCATCTTGTATTGCTTAGTAGACGACGGTAGCATTATAAGATGATCCCTCATGCACATGAATTTCAAGTCATAAAGTGTTCACCCTTAGTTAGCACCGTTGCTAAAGCCTGTTGTTTCGAAGCACCACGTGATGATCGAGTGTGTTAGATTCCGCAAGTGTATACAACGTGAGCAAGCCAGATTTGCTCATGCGGAAACTAAGGTTTGATCTTGACGAGCCTAGCATGTACAGACATGGTCTCGGAACACGGATCACCGAAAGGTAAAGCATGAATCATATAGTAGATATGATGAACATGACGATTGTTCGCCATTGAAACTATATCAACTCTCGTGATGATCGGTGTTGATGTAGTGGATTTGGTTCGTGTGATCACTAAAACAATGTGAGGGATATTGTTTTAAGTGGGAGTTCACCTAGTTTAATTACATTAATTAATTTGAACTCAATTTGTCATAAACTTAGTCTAAACTATTGCAAATATGTTGTAGATCAATGGCAGCCCCTACCATCAATTTTAATGCGTTCCTAGAGAAAGAAAAGTTGAAAAACAATGGAAGCTACTTCGCGGATTGGTTCCGCAATTTGAGGATTGTCCTCACAGCTGGTAATTTGACCTATGTGCTGGATGCACCGCTGGGTGACCCACCTGCAGCTGATGCTCCCGATGAAGTAAAGAATGTTTACCTCGCTCGGAAGAATCAGTACTCCATAGTTAAGTGTGCTATCTTGTATGGTTTGGAATCGGAGCTTCAGAAAAGGTTTGAGGATTCAGACCCATATGATATTGTCGAGGATCTCAAATTGATTTTTGAGACTCATGCGGCAATTGAAAGTTATGAGGCTTCTGAAAAGTTCTTTAACTGCAAGATGGAAGAGGGCAGCTCCGTCAGTGAGCATGTGCTTAAGATGTCTGGGCACGCAAACAAACTTCAAAGCTTGGGTATAGTGATTCCTAATGCTTTGGGGATTTACCGTGTCCTCCAATCACTACCACCAAGTTACAAGAACTTTTTGATGAACTACAACATGCAGAACATGAACAAGACGTTGCCAGAACTCTTTGCCATGTTGAAATCTACAGAAGTGGAGATCAAGAAAGAGCACCAAGTGTTGTTGGTCAATAAGACCACCAAATTCAAGAAAGGCAAGTCTAAGCAAAAGGGACACTTCAAGAAGGGTGGTAAGAAAGCTACCACGCCGACGAAGAAGACCAAGGCTGGACCTAAGCCTGATACTGAGTGCTTTTACTGCAAGGGAGAAGGTCACTGGAAGCGGAATTGCCCAAAGTACTTGGCGGATTTGAAGAACGGCAACATCAAGAAGAAAGGTATATCTGATATACATGTTATTGATGTGTATCTCACTAGTACTCGTAGTAGTGCCTGGGTATTTGATACTGGTTCGGTTGCTCATATCTGTAACTCGAAACAGGTGCTGCAGAATAAACGGAAGCTAGCAAAGAACGAGGTGACGATGCGCGTGGGAAACGGATCAAAGGTTGATGTGATCGCGGTCGGCACGCTACCCCTTCATCTACCATCGGGATTAGTTTTATACTTAAATAATTGTTATTTGGTGCCTGCGTTGAGCATGAACATTATATCGGGATCTTGTTTATTGCGAGACGGTTACTTGTTTAAAATCCGAGAATAATGGTTGTTCTATTTATATGAGTAATATGTTTTATGCACATGCACCTTTGATAGATGGTCTATTCTTATTGAATCTCGATAGTGGAAATACACATATCAACAATATTGAGGCTAAACGATTGAAATCAAGCGATAATTCGACCTATATGTGGCACTGTCGTCTTGGTCACATCGGAGTGAAACGTATGAAGAAACTCCATTCCGATGGACTTCTTGAATCACTTGATTTTGAATCACTTGAAAGATGCGAAGCATGTCTGATGGGAAAAATGACCAAGACTCCATTTTCTGGTATGATGGTGCGAGCTACAGACTTATTGGAAATCATACATACCGATGTGTGTGGTCCAATGAGTGTAGCATCGCGCAGTGGTTATCGTTATGTTCTTACCTTCACGGATGACTTGAGTAGATATGGGTATATCTATTTCATGAAACATAAGTCCGAAACTTTCGAGAAGTTTAAGGAGTTTCAAAGTGAGGTAGAGAATCAACGTAACAAGAAGATTAAATTTCTACGTTCTGATCGTGGAGGTGAATATCTAAGTTACGAGTTTGGCGAGCATTTGAAGAAATGCGGAATACTTTCACAATTGACACCGCCGGGAACACCACAGCGTAATGGTGTGTCTGAACGTCGTAATCGAACTCTCTTAGATATGGTTCGTTCTATGATGTCACTTACAGATTTACCGCTATCATTTTGGGGTTATGCATTAGAAACAGCCGCATTCACTTTAAATAGGGCACCATCTAAATCCGTTGAAACGACACCGTATGAATTATGGTTTGGGAAGAAACCTAAATTGTCGTTCCTTAAAGTTTGGGGATGCGAAGCCTATGTAAAGAAGTTACAGCCGGACAAGCTTGAACCCAAAGCGGAAAATGCGTCTTCATAGGATACCCGAAGGAAACTATTGGGTATACCTTCTATCATAGATCCGAAGGCAAAATCTTCGTTGCCAAGAATGGATCCTTTCTAGAGAAGGAATTTCTCTCGAAAGAATTGACTGGAAGGAAAGTAGAACTTGACGAGGTTGTCGAACCTTCTCTCGATATTGCAAGTAGCGCAGCACCGGAAGAAGTTCCTGTGGTGCCTGCACCAATAAGAGAGGAAGCTAATGATGGTGATCATGAAACTTCGGTTGAAGTTGCTACAGAGCCTCGGAGGTCGACGAGAACTCGTACCACTCCAGATTGGTATGATTCCGTTATGAATGTCATGGTGGTGGACAACACCGATGACCCCGAGACATATGAGGAAGCGATGATGAGCCCAGATTCCAATAAATGGCAAGAAGCCATGAAATCCGAGATTGGATCCATGTACGAAAACCAAGTATGGACTTTGGTGGACTTACCAGATGGCCGAAAGGCTGTCGAGAACAAATGGATTTTCAAGAAGAAAACAGATGCTGATGGTAATGTTACTGTCTATAAAGCTCGACTTGTCGCAAAAGGGTTTCGACAAATTCAAGGAGTTGACTACGATGAGACTTTCTCACCGGTAGCGAAGCTAAAGTCTGTGAGGATTATGTTAGCAATCGCTGCATATTATGATTATGAGATATGGCAGATGGATGTCAAAACAGCATTCCTCAATGGAGACATTGATGAAGAGTTGTATATGATGCAACCCAAAGGTTTTGTCGATCCTAAAGATGCTAACAAGGTATGCAAACTTCAACGGTCCATCTATGGATTGAAGCAAGCATCCCGAAGTTGGAATCAACGTTTTGATAAGGTAATCAAAAGTTTTGGTTTTATACAAACTTATGGAGAAGCTTGTATTTACAAGAAAGTGAGTGGGAGCTCTGTAGCATTCTTAATACTATATGTGGATGACATATTATTGATTGGGAATGATGTAGACCTTCTTAATAGTGTCAAGGAATATTTGAATAATAGTTTTTCAATGAAGGATCTTGGCGAAGCAGCTTACATATTAGGCATAAAGATTTATAGAGATAGATCCAAACGCCAAATATCATTGTCACAGAGTACATATTTGGACAAAGTTCTAAAGAGATTTGGAATGGAAGAAAGCAAGAAAGGGTTCTTGCCCATGTTGCCCAATACGACCTTGAGTAAAACTCAAAGTCCGACATCGGCAGAAGATAGAGAAAGGATGAGTAAGACTCCCTATGCCTCAGCCATAGGATCTCTAATGTATGCCATGCTATGTACTAGACCCGACATTGCATATGTTGTTAGTTTAACTAGCAGATATCAAAGTGATCCAGGAGTGGATCATTGGACAGCGGTCAAAAACATCCTTAAGTACTTGAGAAGAACTAAGGATATGGTTCTTTCTTATGGAGGTGATGAACAGCTCGTTGTTAATGGTTACACCGATGCTAGTTGGAACACAGATCCGGATGATTCTAAATCGCAATCCGGATACGTATTTATTTTGAATGGTGCAGCAGTTAGCTGGAGGAGTGCAAAGCAAAGCGTTGTGGCGAGATCTTCAACTGAATCGGAATACATGGCTGCTTCGGAGGCTTCACAAGAAGCGATATGGATGAAAGAGTTCATTACAGAGCTGGGTGTGGTTCCTAGTGCGCTGGACCCAATGTCTATCTACTGTGATAACATGGGCGCCATAGCCAATGCGCAAGAACCAAGGTCACACAAGAAGCTGAAGCATATCAAGCTGCGTTTTCACGCTATTCGAGAACATATCCAGGATGGGGATATAAAGATTTGCAAAGTACACACAGATCTGAATGTGGCGGATCCGTTGACTAAACCTCTCCCGAGGGCAAAACATGACCAACACCAAACTGCCATGGGTGTTCGGTATATTACCATGTAATCTAGATTAGATGACTCTAGTGCAAGTGGGAGACTGTTGGAGATATGCCCTAGAGGCAATAATAAATGTAGTTATTATTATATCTTTGTGTTTATGATAAATGTTTACATTCATGCTATAATAGTATTAACTATGAAACATTGATACTTGTGTGATTTGTAAACTTAATTTGAAGTCCCTAGTATAGCCTCTATACTTCACTAGCTTGTTGGTTGATAGATGATTGTGGTTTCCCTATCATGAACATTGAGATGTTATCAACAACAAGATCATATCGTTAGGAGAATGATATGGTGGACATACTCCTATAGATAAGCGTAGCATAAAGATCAAGTCATTTCATTAGTTCAATTGCTATATGCTTTCTGATACATAGTAACCTAATTCCTTCGACCATGAGATCATGCATATCACCTTTACCGGATGGATGCTTTGATGACATCAAACACCACACCGTAACTGGGTGGTTATAAAGGTGGTATTGAGTGTTCGGAAAGTATTGGTTGAGACACATGGATCAAGAGTGGGATTTGTCCATCCACATGACGGATAGATATACTCTGGGCCCTCTCGGTGGAATGTCATCCAATTAGCTTGCAAGCATGTGACTTGGTCAAAAGGGATCACATATCACGGGAACGAGAAAAGAGTACTTGTCAGTAACGAGGTTGAACTAGGTATGCAGAGATACCGACGATCATAACCTCGGATAAGTAACATATCGTGAGACAAAGGGAAATTGGTATCGTATGTAAGTGGTTCATTCGATCGCAAAGTAATCGTAGAAATATGTGGGAGCCATATGAATTTCCAGATTCCTCTATTGGTTATTGTTCGGAGAAGTGTCTCGATCATGTCCGCATAATTCACGAACCGTAGGGAGACACACTTAAGGATTCGACGTTGTTTGAGTAGTTATGGTATTATGAGAAAGAGACCGAATGTTGTTCGGAGTCTCGGATGGGATCCGGGATATCACGAGATGATCCGGAATGGTCCGGAGAATAAGATTCATATAAGGAAAGTCCCGTTTCGGAGTTCGGGAATGATTCCGGTGTTTTCATCGAGAATGTTCTAGAAGGTTCCGGATTGTCCGGCACTCCGGGGGGGGGGGGGAAGGGGTACATGAATGTGTCATTACTTATTGGAATGATTGCATCATGTATTAAGTGTTCTTGCTGTCCCAAATAAAGGATTAAATTGAATCCTAAAACAGAAAAGTCAAATGTCCAGTTTGAAAGTCAAACTGCCAAAACAAGAAACTGTGGGAAACAAGCAAGAGGAGTTGGAATCAACCTGGAGGAGGAGTAGGACTCCTCCAGGCCGGCGCCCAGCCCAAGGCCGAGTTGGGGAGGACTCCCTCCCTCCCTGGCGCCCAAGACCCCCCCTCCCATAAAAGGAGGGGCAGGGCTCCTCCTAGAGACACACAACTTTCACCTCTAGATCTCCGTTTAGAGCCGTTTTGGATTAGAGCTTCTAATGCTTTAGCCAACGGGTTAGAGCCTTCTAATTGGTTTAGAGCCTTCTAATTGGTGTGTCTAATTACTAGACCACTAATAGCCTCTCTCATAAGCTCCACCATACTCGCACCGGCTTAAGGCGAAGCCTGCGGGATTTCCCCTCTACTCTTACACCGGTACACGCCGTTGTGCTGCCGGAATCGCGAGGAGAGTGCTACAACCTCCGCTGCCTGCTGGAACAAGGGAGAGGAAGGTCTTCGTCGAGTACCGAACGTGTGACCGACTGCGGGAGCGCTGCCGGAACGTGGCGCCGGAAGGATCGTCTACACGATCTTGAGATCGGAAAGAGTACGACTACAATCACCCACGAGAATCCGCTCTCGTTAAACGCTTTGGAATCTTCGAGGGTAAGTTATACCATCGACTCGTTGCTACAATCTAGTAGATAGATCTTGGCTTGTTGTTTTTGTATGCGATAGAAATTTTTTGTTTTTCCATGCTACGAACCCCTACACTTTGCATCTTGCGGTATGTTGGGATGAAGCGGCCCGGGCTAACCTTACATGACATCGTTCATGAGACTTGCTCCACGCTTGACATGCAACTTGTATTGCATAAGTGGCTTTGCGGGTGCCTGTTTCTCCTAGCATAGTTAAGATCCAATTTACAACGGGTGATTAACAATACTAGTATCAATGTTGTGGTTCTTGTTCGTAAGTTAGAACGACACTTATTGAAAGCCCCAAACCACGTAAAATATGCAAAGAAAGTAGAGGCGTCTAACTTTGTTTTGCAGGGGTGTGCAGTGATGTGATATGGCCATGATTGTGATTAATTTGATGTATGCAATGTTCCTTATTGTAAGTCGGCAACCGGCAGGAGCCATATGGTTGTCTTTAATTTATGTTAAGACCCGCGTGTCTATTCAAAGTAGTTGTAATAGTTGAAGCCGGTGGACGACAACCATGGAGTAGCGTCATTGACCTTGATGCAATGCCGGTGAGATGGAGATCATGTTCGTGCTTGAAGATGGAGATCGGAAGCACAAAGAAGAAAGGCCATATCATATCACATATATATTGAATTGGCATGTGATGTTAATCCCTTTATGCATCTTGTATTGCTTAGTAGACGACGGTAGCATTATAAGATGATCCCTCATGCACATGAATTTCAAGTCATAAAGTGTTTCACCCTTAGTTAGCACTAGCACCGTTGCTAAAGCTGTGTTTTCGAAGCACCACGTGATGATCGAGTGTGTTTAGATTCCGCAAGTGTATACAACGTGAGCAAGCCAGATTTGCTCATGCGGAAACTAAGGTTTGATCTTGACGAGCCTAGCATGTACAGACATGGTCTCTCGGAACACGGATCACCGAAAGGTAAAGCATGAATCATATAGTAGATATGATGAACATGACGATTGTTCGCCATTGAAACTATATCAACTCTCGTGATGATCGGTGTTGATGTAGTGGATTTGGTTCGTGTGATCACTAAAACAATGTGAGGGATATTGTTTTAAGTGGGGTTCACCTAGTTTAATTACATTAATTAATTTGAACTCAATTGTGTCATAAACTTAGTCTAAACTATTGCAAATATGTTGTAGATCAATGGCAGCCCCTACCATCAATTTTAATGCGTTCCTAGAGAAAGAAAAGTTGAAAAACAATGGAAGCTACTTCGCGGATTGGTTCCGCAATTTGAGGATTGTCCTCACAGCTGGTAATTTGACCTATGTGCTGGATGCACCGCTGGGTGACCCACCTGCAGCTGATGCTCCCGATGAGTAAAGAATGTTTACCTCGCTCGAAGAAGAAGACAGTCCATAGTTAAGTGTGCTATCTTGTATGGTTTGGAATCGGAGCTTCAGAAAAGGTTTGAGGATTCAGACCCATATGATATTGTCGAGGATCTCAAATTGATTTTTGAGACTCATGCGGCAATTGAAAGTTATGAGGCTTCTGAAAAGTTCTTTAACTGCAAGATGGAAGAGGGCAGCTCCGTCAGTGAGCATGTGCTTAAGATGTCTGGGCACGCAAACAAACTTCAAAGCTTGGGTATAGTGATTCCTAATGCTTTGGGGATTTACCGTGTCCTCCAATCACTACCACCAAGTTACAAGAACTTTTTGATGAACTACAACATGCAGAACATGAACAAGACGTTGCCAGAACTCTTTGCCATGTTGAAATCTACAGAAGTGGAGATCAAGAAAGAGCACCAAGTGTTGTTGGTCAATAAGACCACCAATTCAAGAAAGGCAAGTCTAAGCAAAAGGGACACTTCAAGAAGGGTGGTAAGAAAGCTACCACGCCGACGAAGAAGACCAAGGCTGGACCTAAGCCTGATACTGAGTGCTTTTACTGCAGGGAGAAGGTCACTGGAAGCGGAATTGCCCAAAGTACTTGGCGGATTTGAAGAACGGCAACATCAAGAAGAAAGGTATATCTGATATACAGTTATGATGTGTATCTCACTAGTACTCGTAGTAGTGCCTGGGTATTTGATACTGGTTCGGTTGCTCATATCTGTAACTCGAAACAGGTGCTGCAGAATAAACGGAAGCTAGCAAAGAACGAGGTGACAATGCCGCGTGGGAAACGGATCAAAGGTTGATGTGATCGCGGTCGGCACGCTAACCCTTCATCTACCATCGGGATTAGTTTTATACTTAAATAATTGTTATTTGGTGCCTGCGTTGAGCATGAACATTATATCGGGATCTTGTTTATTGCGAGACGGTTACTTGTTTAAATCCGAGAATAATGGTTGTTCTATTTTATATGAGTAATATGTTTTATGCACATGCACCTTTGATAGATGGTCTATTCTTATTGAATCTCGATAGTGGAAATACACATATCAACAATATTGAGGCTAAACGATTGAATCAAGCGATAATTCGACCTATATGTGGGCACTGTCGTCTTGGTCACATCGGAGTGAAACGTATGAAGAAACTCCATTCCGATGGACTTCTTGAATCACTTGATTTTGAATCACTTGAAAAGATGCGAAGCATGTCTGATGGGAAAAAGACCAAGACTCCATTTTCTGGTATGATGGTGCGAGCTACAGACTTATGGGAAATCATACATACCGATGTGTGTGGTCCAATGAGTGTAGCATCGCGCAGTGGTTATCGTTATGTTCTTACCTTCACGGATGACTTGAGTAGTATGGGTATATCTATTTCATGAAACATAAGTCCGAAACTTTCGAGAAGTTTAAGGAGTTTTTCAAAGTGAGGTAGAGAATCAACGTAACAAGAAGATTAAATTTCTACGTTCTGATCGTGGAGGTGAATATCTAAGTTACGAGTTTGGCGAGCATTTGAAGAAATGCGGAATACTTTCACAATTGACACCGCCGGGAACCCACAGCGTAATGGTGTGTCCTGAACGTCGTAATCGAACTCTCTTAGATATTGTTCGTTCTATGATGTCACTTACAGATTTACCGCTATCATTTGGGGTTATGCATTAGAAACAGCCGCATTCACTTTAAATAGGGCACCATCTAATCCGTTGAAACGACACCGTATGAATTATGGTTTGGGAAGAAACCTAAATTGGTCGTTCCTTAAAGTTTGGGGATGCGAAGCCTATGTAAAGAAGTTACAGCCGGACAAAGCTTGAACCCAAGCGGAAAAATGCCGTCTTCATAGGATACCCGAAGGAAAATATTG